>VDFB02000009.1:41458524-41795349 GCA_007258455.2 Sequoia sempervirens
GAAATTGACTTTGGAGCTTTTGTTGAAAATGTTGATGGTAAGGATACTATATTTGGAAATCAGGTCATTCAGTTAAAGACAAACACAATTCCCAAGGGTCTAGTTGTACTAGAAAGAGTTTTTGATAATCAAGATAAGACAAAGGCTAATCATACTGTTTCCCATCTTGATGACTTGGAAGAGATAAATCTTGGAACATAAGCATCCCAAAAGAAGGTGTATATTGGAAAGAAAATGTCACCAAAAGTGAGAATGATGCTAATTGACTTATTAAGGAAGTTTAGGCATGTGTTTGCATGGTCCTATGATGATCTTAAGGCATACAGGGAGGATCTTTTCCAACATGAGATTCCTTTGCGTGATGATGCCAAGCTATTCATACAAAAGCAAAGGCCTATTAATCCCACCTTGGCCCCCAAAATGCAAGAAGAATTAATGAAACTAAGGGATGCAGGGATCATCAAGCCAATCAGACATTCGTCCTGGGTATCAAACTTGGTACCAGTAAGGAAGAAAAATGGAGACATCAGGTTATGTGTAGATTTCAAAAATTTGAATGTCTTCATTAAAAGACAATTATCCATTACCAAATATGGAAGCCATGTTGCAAAGGGTGACATGCTGTGAATTGATGTCTATGATGGATGGTTTCTCTGGTTACAACCAACTCATGGTCAAAGAGTCTGAGCAGTTTAAGACAACTTTCACTACACCATCGGGAACATATGTTTATGTAAGAATGCCATTTGGTCTAACAAATGCAGGGGCTACTTTTCAGAGAGCCATGGATGTGGCATTCTCAGATCTCAATAACTTGTTTTTGGTGATCTACCAAGATGACTTGACAAAATATTCTAAAAAGGAAGAGGGTCATTGTGAGCATCTAGAGAAGATATTCATTAGAGCTTTGGAGTATGACATTTCTTTGAATCCAAAGAAATGTGCGTTTGGAGTACTAGAGGGAAAATTATTGGGACATATCGTTTCCAAGGATGGAGTAAAAATTGATCCAAAGAGGGTAATTGCAATAGATAAAGTTCCACAACCCCGAAATGTCAAAGGAATACAATCTTTCTTTGGACAAATAAACTTCTTAAGGAGGTTTGTGACAAATTTTGCTGAGACAGTTCGCCCTATTTCCAAAATGCTCAAGAAAGGAGCCAAGGTTGAATGGGATGAGGAGTCTATGCAAACTTTCCAGGCCATTAAGCAAGCAATAAAGGAGGATCTTGTGTTAAGAATGCCTGATTTTTCCAAACCTTTACAGATTTTTTCATTTGATTCTTTCCACACAATTGCAGCTGTGTTGTTGCAAAAGAATGCAAAAGGTTTCGAAAGCCTATAGCCTTTTTCAGCAAATCTTTACAAGTTGCAGAACTTAAGTATGATATAAATGAAAAAAATGCATATGCACTGGCAAAAGCAGTAAAAGCTTTTAGGCCTTATTTGATGGGAGCTACTGTAATTGCCTATGTGCCTAGTGCTGTTGTTAAGGACATTTTCACACAACAAGAAGTGTCAAGAAGAAGGTGTAGGTGGATGAATAGAATCCAGGAATTCAATATTGAGGTCCAAATTACTAAACTGGTGAGAGGACAAGGATTGGACAAGCTTATGACCCAAATTAATTTGGAAACAAATCAGATAAATTTGCTAGAAGAGGAAAATAGATCACACATATGTGATATGGAGCATTCTGAATGGTATAAAGATGTGGTATATTATTTGCAAAGAATGAAATGTCCTGACAATTTGAGTGAAAATGAGAAAAGAACATTGAAGTTACATTCTATCAAATATTTTATCATAGCTGGAAAACTCTGGTGGAGAAATGGAGAAGGTGTCATGCTGAAGTGTGTTGACCAAGATCAAGCATGGGAACTCATGAGTGAGATGCATGGTGGAGTTTGTGGAGGGAAGTGGAGGGAATTATATGGCTAAAACAACTGCATATAAGATAATGAGGGATAGATTTTGGTGGCCTACTATTTTTAAGGATGCACACAAACTAGTGAAGACATGTGATGCTTGTCAACGTTTCTTTGGTAAGTTAAAATCCTCTGGTAACTTGCCCTTAAAACTAGTTATAGTACAAGCTCCATTCCAGCAGTGGGGTATTGATTTTGTAGGAGAGATAGCATGTAAATCTAGTGGAGGTCACTAATGGATATTGGTGGCCACTGATTATTTTACCAAGTGGGTGGAAGCAATTCCAACAAAGAAAGCCACTAGTAAAGTGGTAATTGATTTCTTGATGAGTAACATATTGACTAGGTTTGGATGTCCAGAAAGGATTGTGTCAGACAATGCAATTTGTTTTAGATATGAGGAATACATAGAATTTTGTGAGAAGCATGGCATCCAAATCTCTTATTCCTCACCATATCACCCACAGGGAAATGGACAGGCAGAATCAAGCAATAAAAGCTTGATGAAGATCATTAAAAGAATCCTAGATCAGAATTAAAGAGCTTGGGATTCTAAGCTGAGATTAGTAGTCTGGGCAAATAGGGTAACTGTGAAGAAGGAAATAGGTTGTGCCCCATTTGACTTGGTTTATGGGATAAATGCGAGGTTTCCCAAAAACAACCTGATGGAAATGTATAAGTTTGTCTAGATGTATGATAATGAAATTGATGATGAGATGCTATTGAGGGTGGAAGCTCTCATAGAGTTAGATGAAACTAGGAGGGAAGCTCAAAAGAGAAATGCAAAATTGCAGTTGCAAATAAAGAATCTGCATGAAAAAAGGGCAACTGCAAGGAATTTCAAAGATGGAGATTTGGTTTTAATGTGGAATGCCAGATTAGAAGATAAAGGGAAACATGGGAAATTTGATGCAATCTGGTTGGGTCTATTTTTGATAAATGGTAAGTGGGGTGAAGATTCATACTTCCTCCAAAATATGATTGGGGATATTCTTGAACTTCCAGTTAATGGATAGTTCTTGAAGTTGTACTTCACTTGAAGTGTGTTTTTCCATGAACAATAGTTTAGGTTTGTATGTTTTGTATATATTTTGTACATAGTTTGGGTTGTTTTGTCCAAACAATCCCTTTTTGGTCATCTCCGCGTCTTGGTTTGCTCTACCTGAGATTCTGAATTCTGACTTCATCCCAGTGGAATGAACATCCCCAACTACAGCCACTGATGGAACTTCAAATTTTTGCTCCTTGCGTTCTATTCCTGCCCTGCCTCATGTTACTTGTCTTTCATGGTGTTAGAATTTTCCTAGGGTTGGGGGTTTTAGCTTTATTTTCATGTAAAACCCTTGTGTTTATTTTACGCCTTGGTTGAGATATTTTTTGCTGTTACCTTTTGAAGGGTTTTAAAATGACTTATGTCCTATTGTTTAATCTAGGTTGGGTCCCTTTGGTCTTAATATTTTAATTCCTTTGCGAGGTTTTATTTTCCTAAGTCTTGGTTGGCCCCGTGTTTCATCGTTTAAAAACAACTCATGTCATTGTTTACCATCTTCCTAGTGATGTCCCCTTTTCCTTTTAATAAATGTTTTATTTTGCAGAGGGATAAAATTCGTGTGACCGTTGATCAACTGTGGTTTGATCTTAGCCGTTGCCCACCATCCCACGATGACCCCACCACATTGCTTTGGTTGATCGCGATATCACGGGTGGGTGTCACATGGATTTCCTTGGCAGCGTATGGTATGGTGGGCCCCTTATTGTCATGTTGGCGATTGTGTCAGCTTGTTTTGAAGGCAGTCATTTGATGATTTGATCAAATTGAAGGATCGACAACTAAAATTTAAATCTGCATCAAATATGGTTGGAGTCATTCGTGCAGTGCACGAGTGAGCTTTAATGGAGGATGAGACACTTGATGGCATGATTTGATCAAAATAAAATCAATTCTCTTGCTTTATTTGTATCACAAAGCATTCAAGTATTTTGCGAAGTAGTCTTAGAGCCGAAAGCGAAGTTGTGAGTCTTTGTAGCCAAAATTTGGGATTTCTGCAAGCACAAAGCCATGAGTTAATTTATGTGTTTCCTGGTTACTCTTCACTTGAATTTGGGTAAATATTTGTTGTACTTGTCATAGGGCTTGTTGATAAACATTTTAGGGCTATAGTTTAATTAAATTGTGAGAAATTGTAGTATTTTGTTCTGTAATTTCATATCTCTGGTTAGTCCTAGCTGTTTGAAGTGTGAAGTTGTAAAGAGGCCCTAGTTTTTCCAAGATGGCACCACCAAAGCAACATTCTGGCTGTAGACACCTAAAAATGACCTAGGCTTGCAAGCTTCATTTTTACCACTTTCGTCCTAGCATAATTATGTCATTTAATTATGTCCTTAGTCCACATTCGACTATTGATTAAATAATTCATAATTATTTAATTAATTCATGTCATTTATTCTTCATGATTATTAAATAAATAAATTTTATTTATTTATTAAATACGTCATTAATTGTCTAAGTCTTCCCTTAATTAGATAAATTTCTTAATTTATTTAATTCTCCTTTGTCATTTATTTCTTCTTGATTATTAAATAAATAAATTTCATTTATTTATTAAATACGTCACTAATTGTTTTAATTAAATAAATTGTTTAATTTATTTAATTAATTGGTCTTATCTGCTAAATTAAATAATTAAATTTAATTATTTAATTGTCAATTAATATTCTTCTCATTTTAAATAAATTAAATTATTTAGAATGTCATGTCAATCTTAACTGTCAGTCCTTTTTGATAAATAATCTGAAAAAGATTATTTATTATCTCTCAATATCTATAATTTGAATTATTTTAATTCAATTAGTAATGAATATTCTAAAAATCAAGCAATCGGGCAGATTCTTGATTTTTCCAAATCTTATCTTCAGTTCACATCTTATCTCTTTGATTTTTCGAATCTTGTAAATCAGGCAGTATTATCTTCTTGATTTTTCAAAAATCTTTATTTCTTTAATTAGTTTCCTCATTTATTCTCCACCATCGATCCGATTTTATTCTGACCGTTCGATTAAAGATTTTTCCCTAACCCTAATTAGGGATTCTCAGGTTTAATCTGGATCGTTCATTTTAGGTTCTTGTCAATGATTTATCTCGTCCGTCCGTTCGAAATGGCCTTTTCTATAAAATGCCATCTTCTTCTCATTTTTGAGGACACACATTTGGCGTAATTACTATAGGCATTTATTTATTTACTCTCACATGTTCATGGTCATAGGCAATCTTAGTATTTCAATTTTGGCATTATTTTAGACATAGGCATTGGCTTGTAGACATAGTCATTTAGGCATATCAAATCCTTCAAATCTTGTTGTAGGGCTTAAGCATTTTAGATTGCTCGATTGACGAATCTAAGGGCAACATTATCCAGCAAGCAAGAAGGTATTACGAAAGGGAATCATGGAGGTATCAACAATCAGGTATAATTGTTCTTTCATCTACTTTCTTTGTGTTTCGTAAAATCTTTGGGTTTTCGATTATTATTTATTGTTTATTACTAACTCTCCAAATCTGAAGAAATCCCTGATTACATTGGTGAACCTGACTCCGTTTTGCTTGTTTCTGTACGGTTTTTTTGTTGTTTTCTATTGTTTTGTAGGTACAGGTATGGATCAACGCAACTATTTTTTTTAACATCGCGACGCATTTGTGCGTCGCGACGCATCTGTTGATAGAAGCGACGCAATCGACCTGACAATCCGCAACTGACATCCCGAACGACGCATTTGATCTCCTGAGCCGCACTTGAAGACCCGAATGACGCATCTGCCCTGTCGAGCCGCAACTGTCTGGTAGAATTTTCTTTCAGTTTTGCCATTTTGATTCTCAGATTTTTGGGTTTTTCTGGTTACTGGTTTTCTGGTTTTCTATTTTTTCTATTTTTTTTATTCCTACATGTTAACTAGATTAGATTTTTCTTGTGTTACTAATCTTTTCTTGTAGCGTGTGGCAATCCTCATTCGTTTGTCGAAGACTATTGCATAAGAGACTACTAATATTCATTGTTTGCAGATTCACATGTCAAAGAAGGAATAACAAAACTTTGTGCTTGTTTTTCTTAGAGTAGAAACATTTGAGTTTGGTGCATATAAAATGAAATCATGTCTTTTATGCTTGATTGTGATTGTGGGATGGTAGGTGAGTATGCTCTCACTTGGTGAAAACCTCGTGATCAGAAAACCAGACCCATTCTTTTCCGTTATATTACCCTTCACGATTCGGTATATTAGAGTATCCTCTCCCCTTGCACATTCGTGCGATCCTAGGTGTAAGAGAAATGGTTACTGACTCTAGAACTTGGGCCTGTTCTGGTGGGAAAAAGTACTCACCCCAGGACGACTCAGACCGGTAGCACCCTGACACCGAGGGACTTCCAGCTGGTATAGAAAAGTGGGTTCTTGGGGAAAGCCCAAGAATCACGAGCGTGGTTCCGACAAGATGGATCCGAAAGGGGACTCTCGCCGCATGGATCACGCCCCACGAACGGAATGCCCAAATTAAAAACCTCTTATCTTAGTGTCTAACCATTCTATTGGCCGTTGCTTGGTATAGTGTAGGGTACAGTATCATGCTCGAAGACACTCACTACTGATCCCCTTGAGTAGAGATAGAAATTCTTGGGATGTCACTACCCAAAGAATCTGAATTTGGTGTGCTCGAATGACGTTAATGAGCCATGGAGGGGAGCCAATGCCACCAAAATTCTAAGCTATCCGCTCTCGAGAAGGAAAGGTGTTTATCACCAATCCGGGGTATAAAGGTGGGCTATACCAAGTATACAAACCCTTGGCCTCTTGGCCTTTTTAGGATCGTGCTTATTTGATGTGTGTTTGGTTACATTCAAAACGCTGTGTTTCTCAAGTGTATTCTGGTTCTGTCACAGTTCAAACAAAACATTCATCAAACAAGTCAAAACTTCCATCAAAACAACAGGAAAATCATGTTGAAACTAAACTGAGTCGCATCTGTCAAATCGCAAGTGATTTTCTGCGACGCAACTGATCTGTTAAAATGCATCTGAAACCTGTAATGACGCATCTGTAGGCATTGCGACGCATCTACCAACTTAAAAGCCGCATATGCTAAATCGAGCCGCATTTGACAGTGAGAAAGCCGCAATTGCAAAACTGAACCGCATTTGCCAAACTGTGATGCATTTGCTAAACTGTGACGCATTTTCCAAACTATGACACATTTGCTAAACTGTGATGCATTTGATCTATGTCATATCATGGTGTTTGTTGGCCATTACAACAGTTTTCCCAATGATGATTAAGAGCAATAAATATTAAAAGTCCTACAGTAAAGTTTTGAAGGATTTGGTCTAGGAATTAACATGCATTTTTCATAGGGCTCATGTCTTCCCTTCTTCGATCTAGTCATCTTCTCTCATCAGTCTCATCATCTTCTCTCGTCCATCCCACGATGATATCCTGTGACATCCAAAAACATAAGTGCATACATAATCATATACATTGCATTAGGTCCATACATACATCATCCATGGCATTAAATCTTATACATAAGCACAAGCATTGCATTAACATAATCATCAACATTGCATCTTTTACATAAATACATCATACACATTATTAACATAATCATATAAAAATGCATTGCATCATCATGGCATCAAAATCAGAAATAGGCATCATAGGACATACATGGCATCATAAGTTCAACATCATACATGTCATAATACATAAAGCAAAGAGCATCACATAACACATGTAGGCCACATCAAAAATGCATAATCATATAGAATCATCTCAAAAGGTACAATGTCACAGGATAGAGTCAACAGATATCCCAAAAAAATGGAGCTCGCAGGCTCATATAATATACATAATGTGTCATAATACAAAATGCCCCTAGGGTAGGCCCTCGTCATCCCCTCGAGGTGAAGAATGTGGTGGAGGCAACTCTGTCACGGGCGCTGAAACAGTAGGTGGTCCTGTAGCGACCTCTGCCTGTGCCACTGTCGGAACTGAGAAGGCAGGTGTTATCTCAACAGTATAAAACACTCGTGAAGTCATTGTGGCTGGACTCTGAGAAGTAGAAGGATCAACTACCGGCGGCTGTACCTGGCCTGGCCTTTGCACTGAACCAGTGGAACCATGACTGTGCCCTGAATGGTGACTCGGAGTGTGCCTGCGCAAATGATGGGACCTGTGCCCTGAAGTATGTCTTGTCGAGGTAGACCCTCCGACACTGGTATGGCTCCTGGTACCACTGCCACTACCTGACCTATGCCCACTGCCTGTCCTCGTCTGTGATTGGGACAAGGTAGGGTCTCGTCGCTCTAGCGGCACTGCCTACTCATAGAGAGTCCGGTACTGCCCCAATCTCGTGCTAACTCTGGCTAGCTCTCAAGCCATGTCTCCCATAGGTCCTGTACACAAGGCTGCAAACTCAGTGCACCACTGGGCTGCATCCTGCTGGTGGATCACCGCCTGATCCCGTTCTACCTGGGCCACCTCCAAAGCTGACTGTAGAGACCTGACCTGTGCCAAGCTAGCGTCCAATCTCTCCTAAAGGTCTAGCACCCTCTAATCTGCTATGGCATCTGGCGGCAACCCTGAAGTGGATGGTATCTCCTCCTCCCCCTCCACCATCTGTCATCTGAGAAGTCTCTCGACCTCACCTATGGCATCATCCTCCTCGTCAGCATCATCATCCTGCCCTGCCACCTCCTCCTCCTGCCCACCCACCTCCACCTCCATCTCTGGCATATCCTCATGCCTCTCTGCCTCCGCCTCCTCCTCATGTCTCCTCACATCCTCCTCCTCTCCCCTCACCTCCGCATCCTCCGCCTCTCCCCTCACCTCCACATCCTCCTCCTGTCTCTCCCCCTCGACCTCCTCCTCCTGTCCACCCACTGCCCTCTCCTCCTCCTGTCTCTCCTCGCCCTCTCCCTCCTGTTTGGGCTGCTCCTCACCCTCACCCTCCTCACCAACCTCTGGGATGGCATCTAATGCCACCCTCGCCACTCGTGGGCGTACCCTCCGGACCTGTCGCTGCCCATCTTCAATCGCCTCCGCCCATCTCTGCCATCATCTCCTCCCCGGCCTCCGTCCCTGCCTCCGTCTCCAGCCCTGCCTCCATCCCTGCCTCCACCCCTGCCTCCACCTCTGCCTCCGTCATCACCACCCGACCTCCATCTCTGCCCCTGCCTCTGTCATCCCCACCCCTCCCTCCATCTCCATCCCTGCCTCAGCCTCAGCCTCTGCCTCTGCCTCCATCTCTGCCTCTGCGACCTTGTCTGACCCGTGGCACTCGCGGAATGACTGACCGCCTATCAACTGGGGCTGGCCCGTCCGGATCTGTCAAGGGCACTGGTCAGCGTGCCTGCCACCATAGATCATATGCTGGTGTCGTACCAGGATCTGCTGCTCCTCCTCTCCAACCCCAGGCCTGGGCTACTAACCCGTCTATCTGTTGTGTCGCAAAGGCCACTGGAATGGCCGGACCCCATGCATACTCTTTGGATGACCTGGCATACTCTGTTGTCCCCACGGGCACATCCTGCTGCTCGCTAAACTGTCTTAATACACGATGTGGCAGGTACATCTCAATGATCAAGGACGTCTGTACTGTCTTGCCAATAAGATATATGTACCGTCTACAGAAGCTGAGATGCTCGTCCTCATCATCCCATGCCTCACAATCCATGTACGGCCTCCAAATGAACGTCACCATGGTATCAATCCGATGCCGCCACCACCCTGTCTCGCCCATATGGGTCTGCTGTAATGCGCTAGCATAGTAGTACAAGTAGGGCATCCCCTCGGCTAGCTGCGGTCTCTCAATAGGAGGGCGAAATATGGCAATGTGCTCCCATGCCTAGATCATCATAAGAGTAGTCCCACAGGAGATACTCTCTCCTCTCCTGTACACAACGTCGTGAAGCTGATGGTAAAGCATCCCTAGCAGACAAGGACCCCATGCATAAACTGTCCTATCCCGTCTCATGCCGACCAGGACATGCCCCCAACCAATTGGAAATCCATCACCTCGCTAGTCAGGAATCAGGATACCTGCAATCATCGTTGCCAAGAATGCATCGAAGCGCCCATAGTGCTCTGCTAGGAACTCCCAATGGATCTCATAACCCTGAATGCCGAGTTTAGCACCCTGATCCTGATAATACGCACGAAAGGTCTGCTCGCCATGACGTGGATCATACACAATCCGCTCCCCTCGAATAGGAATCCAGAGAATACGATAGACATCCTCTAGGGTAACGGTGGCCTCACCCGTCGGTAGGTGGAAAGAACAGGTCTTGGAGTGCCACCGCTCGCACAAGGCAGTCAATAGTCCCCTGTTCACCCGAATGGCGGGCATGAACGCAGCATAAAATAGACCCAGTCGCATCAATCGCCGCCACTCTCATGGGCCTAGCTGATCAGCAAACCGAAAGGTGGTCGGTCTGCTCTCTCTCGTGTAGATAGGGGCAAGCTACCTCTGTAAAAAGACGAACACTGCATCAGCACTTCTAGAACAAATGTCAACATCATGAAAGGCAACTAAGGGCATGAAAACATCAAAACAAGTTTTATTAAGGAAACAGGCAATTGCATCCCAACCAGGAAAATGCGTCGCAAACAAGCAATTGCGTCGCGAAAACACAAATGCGTTGTTCAAAACATCAAGTGCGTCTCGACATGATAATTGCGTCTCAATAAGACACTTGCATCACGAAATTTTGCGATTGCGTCGCAACATGGCGATTGCAACACCGTAATACAATTGCGACAGTCAAAACAGCGTTTGCGTCGCAAATTATCAATTGTGACTTTCCGACGGTCATTTGCGAGTCGATAAGTCACTTGCGTCGCACGACTTATCATATGCGGCGCAAACCACCGGTGCAGCCGATTTGGTCTTGGCACTTGCGTCGCGACGCATCAATTGCGTCGAACGCGATGGCAATTGCGGCTTATGTGAATGCATATGCGTCGCGGCGCATTCGTTGACTACCCTAGAAAGCATTAAATAGCATGTAAAACGATAAAATGACAAAGTGAGTTTAAGATACATACCGCCGGCTCTGAGCCCTCTGGCCGTCTGAAGGTCCTCACGATCTCTCTGCGGTGCTCTGACACTGGAATAACCATCCTCGCTGCTGTGCCTTTCGCTCTGAGCTCTCAAGTTTCGCAAGGTAAATAGTAAAAGTGAATTGACTTTACCCCCTTTGTCAACCTATTTATAAGGTCAAAATGACATTTTCAATACTGGAGGCTCACTTGAACACCCTTGACTTCCTCGTAAGTTGCTTTAAACATGTCAAAATCCGAAACCGACTGCGCCGTTATTTTTCTGGTCATCAATTTGATTTATCGGGACCCTTTGCAATTTTTTCTAGCACCGACTCAAAATTTGAAAATTTTCCGAGGGGGCAATGATACTCCGTACCCTCGCTGGGGCATATTCTTGGCTTATTTTTCTTTGTCACAATGCGACATGCTACATTATGACAAAGAGGGGCAAAATGTAGACACCTAAAAATGACCTAGGCCTGCAAGCTTCATTTTACCACTTTCGTCCTAGCATAATTATGTCATTTAATTATGTCCTTGGTCCACGATCGACTATTGATTAAATAATTCATAATTATTTAATTAATTCATGTCATTTATTCTTCATGATTATTAAATAAATAAATTTTATTTATTTATTAAAATCATTAATTGTCTAAGTCTTCCCTTAATTAAATAAATTTCTTAATTTATTTAATTCTCCTTTATCATTTATTTCTTCTTGATTATTAATAAATAAATTTCATTTATTTATTAAATACGTCACTAACTGTCTTAATTAAATAAATTGATTAATTTATTTAATTAATTGGTCTTATCTGCCTAAATTAAATAATTAAATTTAATTATTTAATTGTCAATTAATATTCTTCTCATTTTAAATAAATTAAATTATTTAAAATGTCATGTCAATCTTAACTGTCAGTCCTCTTTGATAAATAATCTGAAAAAGATTATTTATTATGTCTCAAAATCTATAATTTGAATTATTTTAATTCAAATTAGTAATTAATATTCTAAAAATCAAGCAATCGGGCAGATTCTTGATTTTTCCAAATCTTATCTTCAGTTCACATCTTATCTCTTTGATTTTTCGAATCTTGTAAATCAGGCCGTATTATCTTCTTGATTTTTCAAAAATCTTTATTTCTTTAATTAGTTTCCTCATTTATTCTCCACTGTCGATCCGATTTTATTTTGACCGTTCGATTAAGGATTTTTCCCTAACCCTAATTAGGGATTCTCAGGTTTAATCTGGATCGTTCATTTTAGGTTCTTGTCAATGATTTATCTCGTCCGTCCGTTCGAAATGGCCTTTTCTATAAAATTCCATCTTCTTCTCATTTTTGAGGACACACATTTGGCGTAATTACTATAGGAATTTATTTATTTACTCACATGTTCATGGTCATAGGCAATCTTAGTATTTCAATTTTGGCATTTTTTTAGACATAGGCATTGGCTTGTAGACATAGTCATTTAGGCATATCAAATCCTTCAAATCTTGTTGTAGGGCTTAAGCATTTTAGATTGCTCGATTGACGAATCTGAGGGCAACATTATCCAGCAAGCAAGAAGGTATTACGAAAGGGAATCATTGAGGTATCAACAATTAGGTATAATTGTTCTTTCGTCTACTTCCTTTGTGTTTCATAAAATCTTTGGGTTTTCGATTATTATTTATTGTTTATTACTAACTCTCCAAATCTGAAGAAATTCCTGATTACACTGGCCAAATTGACTATTTAAGTAGAAACCTGTACGATGATTTCCTGGATCAATTGCCCCAGTCAACGAATGCTAGAAAGAAGGGATTGGTTCTGATGCGAGGAAAAATCTTGGGGGAGGGGTTGGTATATAATTGCTCCAACATAGCCAATGCTAGGGTCCCTCTCACAGGCTTGGAAATGTTCAAATTGTGGTATGGACAGAGGAATTTTCCTCACCCCTTTTCAAATGGCTGGATGTATGATGTGGGGAAGCTGGTGGTACTAAATGTGTTCCCTGATGTAGACCTGCTTAGAGTAGTGGCCGCAAGATATGACCCTATCATATGAGTAATCAGGGATAATGATGGAAGGGTTTTGTTAAGCATTAACAAAGATGAAGTCCAACAGGTTTTTGACTTGAGTGAACCGAGTGAATATTTGGTTCCTATTAATCTTGGGGAAATGAAGCAGGAATATTCAAAGTTGAAGTCTCTTTTTTAGAGCTAAGTTGCTTCCACCTCATCTGGCTAGGGCAGGAGGTTCAAGATTTCATATTAGCCCCAGTGATCAAGAACCTTTCAGATAAAACTGTTTTGCAAATCATTTCTTGGCCACTTTTTATTCATTATGGCATATTTTGGGTTTCAATCCTGGTATGGTGATGCCCATTGCATACATGTTCATGGGGATGCAAATACAACACCCTAACTTCTCTGTGATTTATGACTTTGTTTCTTTCTTGGCTGAGAGAATACATGAAGGGTTGTCAAAGTTGCAAAAAAATGATACCGACTCTCAATTCTTTTGGTATTCTATGTTGATGTATATGTTCTTATGCAAGAATGCTGAATTTTTCTCTAAGAAGATGGAATTGAGGCAATCGTTTGATGGAGAAAGATTGACAGTATAATTATGGACTACAAATTTATCTTGCAATAAGGAAAGCACTAGTTATGTGCAATTTGATAATTGCTTTGCTTCCAGATTGAGCACTAGATTGATGGTAAATGTACCCAAGATCCCTGAGGAATTGCATGATTTCCTCAGACCAAAGGGGAGGAAGCCAGAAATGAAAGTCTGCCATAACTGGGGTGACATTATCTCATACCCAGTCAGCACTGTTTTGAGGGTATATGGTTTTCAAGGAACCCACTATATACTGCCATACAATGTGCCACTAAGAATGGGGTTTGCAGAAGTTATGTGGTAAATAGGTTGTATCCATGAGGACAACCTCACTGGGAGGTGTAAGGGAACCTTTTTCCCAGATTATACAGTGGTGTCTTATTTTGCTTTTTTAGAAGGAGGTTGGGTGCATTTTGGGAAATTCTTTGATGATTACCATTTGAAATATGGCCCAAAGCGGCAACATGATCCTGAGGGTTTCTTTTCCCTTTTCATACAAAGAATAAAGGGTGGCAAGTTTTTGCATGAGTTCAACTTTCTTGAGGACTTGATTAGAAATGAGTTTGATCTAAATAGGCAGGAGTTGAACAAGGAGAAATGGGTAGCTTATGATAAGCTATTAGATATTGTGCACAAAATGGATCTAAAGTATGATCCATTGTTGGAGTTCAGTCCATACCATAAGAAAATTAAATTTCTAGTGGAGAAATTCAAGGAAATTATGGGCACCTTGAGGACCAAAAAGATAAATTTAGAATTGAGTCTGGGTGTACAAGAACAAGGTGCAAGACCAATTGAAACAAGGCCAACATATTAGCCTATAGGAAGAAGGCCCATTTACAGAAGGAAAAGGGATGACAGTAGTGATGAGGAAGAAGTGGATAGAAAGGGGAAGCAAATAATGAAATTTCCTTCATAGCCAGGTCCAAAATTCAAAGTGCCTAGGGAAATTAAAATAATTGATTTAGAATAATCACCAAAAGATAGTCCCTCATCACCACCATCCAAGCCAAGCCCTAAAAGGCATAGAATTGATCAACCACAGGAGGATCTGATGGATGAAATTGTTGTTACTGATCATGACATGCAGGTTGGTATGCTTTCCCCTCTTAGGCAAGCTGAAATGGTTTTATTTGATTTGGATATGAAAGGAAAATGTGTACAAGATGCAAGGATGGAAGCATGCAAGGAGTTTCTAGATGACAATGCATTTGTGAAAACTTTTGTATTCTTGCAATTGGTATGGATGATGAAATTTGAAGAATATCAAGATAAATGTAAGAAGAGAAGAGAACTAAGACCTGATAGGTCAGACTAGGAGGATGATGAGGAAGTGAAAGTTGAATTAATGGAAGAATTCAAGAACATCACCCCTGAGGAATGTAGAAAACTAGTGAGTCAGGTTGGTGCATTGATTCTGCCTGAATGGGACATTGCAGATGTTGTAGCATTTAATGCTATTCTAAAGTCCAAGAATCCCTTGCAAGAGTTTGAAGAAGAGGTCAAGTCAACACTGCACGACTCTACCTTCAATGAAGAGTATGAAACCTTGGCAATTTGGGCATTGGCCCCACAAGGGAGAAAGCCAGATGTTTTTGAGATCAACCCAAATTTAAGAGGAGGGCTAATAATAAAGAGAGCTTCAGAGACCTCAACCACCGAGGCCACTAATTTGATTGTGAACGTGGCTAAATTGGTCCAAAAGACTGTTGAAAGGGAGGAGGCCGAAAAGAGGAGCCTAATGGAGAAGTATAACCTTTTGATTGAGGAATACAATAAGATGCAGCTGAAGAATGTTAAGCTGCAGACTGAGGTGGAAAGGTTAAGGTATAAATAGATTGGGGAGACATCAAGTGCTCCAGGAATTAGTTCATTGCCTTCCACATCAGGGTTAGTGCCTCTTACTTCTCCAATTGTTTCCACACCAAGGTCTCCCAGTCAGAATCCTTCCTTCACCCCTTCTTTAGAGGAAATTGATGAAGAAATAGAATGCTCTGTGGATTCTACAAAGAAGCAGCTCATGCACAAAATTAATGAATTACAGGAATCTTTGAAGGTAAGTGATGAAGGATCTCTTTCAAAGTAAAAGGAGATTGTTACTGCTATCTTGAGATATTTAAATGAGAGGGTTGATAATAAATTTCCATCTATACATTCTTTATATTCTTTATTATTAGATGCAATAAAGAATATTGATAGGGATCAAGAGGTAGTGATACCATTGATTGAAATTGGACCCCTAGGGCCAGTGATTTAGATGTAAGGTATAAGGCCTCAAGGTTTGATACAAATAATAGGCCCCAATCATTAAGGCCTACTCAAGTATTAGTTAAATCACTGCAAGGTTTTTCAGACCCTACCAGATGATTTGAGTAGGAAGATCAGAGAATTGGTGAAGAATTTTAATGATTGGGGTAACACATTGTTACCTTATATAATTGATGAGCAGGGGAAAATCAGGTCACTCCAGCAATGGCAGGATCAAGCAAGTGAGTTCATCAATGATCAAATTAAATTAATTTGTGATGACTCATATTATGATTTTTTGGTGAGTTGTATGGATAAAATCATTAGTACCAGCTCATTTTTGGAATCTTTTGAAAGAGATGCAAATCAAGTAGTGGTAAAATACACACCTTATAGTGGCAAGGTGAATGAGATAATTAATTTTGACTGGCTGACTGATGAAGAATACCAAAAATGGGTAACTAAATATTTGGTTGAGGAAGAATAAAAGGGTGGGTTGCTAACAGTTGGCAAGTCAGATGTTGCAGTTACAACGGATTCCAGTTTTGCTTTGATGGAAGCCTTGGTGCGGGATTCTCAAGGTCTTTGTTGCTGCATCGAATTTTCTTAACGGGCAGGATGAACCAAAATATTTTCTAGGGTGATGGTTGTTGAAACAATTTTTGGAATATCACTAGGTGTGCCAATTGGCTAGTGACATGTGTACTTTTTGGCCCGATGCTTTTTTTCTCCATTTTCTATAAGAAGGATTTCAAGGCCAGAAGTACGGGTTAGCAAGTTAGATAGTTTTGGGTCGAGTCTAGGTGAAGTTGCAAAACAAATTGTAAAGTTTGATGGTTTTAGAGAGAAATGCAATTTAGGTTCTGAGTCATTTTGTAATAGGTTTTGAATTTATGGGGATTTAATGTTGTATAACAGTACTAGCATTTGAGTTGAAATGATAAATTCAAGCTTATGTCTCTCCATTGTACGTGCATATCTGAACTTTGAATAATATAACTAAGGGTTGTTTCATTCATCCCACTGTTGTGGTGTGTATGATTCTATTTTAGCTTTAATTCAAGGAATTAATTAAAATGCTTGAATGGGATTATAGGTGGATGTGTTCTGTATAAGGATTGGATAAGTAGTATTGGGTCAGAATACATATTGACGAGATTAAAATGCAATGTTGTCAAGGATTTTATATGTTATGTGTTGAATCTTTCATAAACCCTTAGATGCTTATGAATTTGACTCCTACAATGGATATATGGCACTAATCTAAGTTGTATTTATCCGTATGATTCAGTATTTGTTTGTCTTTGCCTAGAGCTTGCTACAAATTGCAAATCAATTACTATCTTATACTATGGATTGTGTTGTAGTTATCTCATGCTCCAAATAGTTGATATTATCGATGAACATCCAATTCTATTCGATATTATCCTATTGTGTTGAGCTATTAAGTGAGATTATATGTTATTGTTAATGTTGTTTATAATAATGGTGCAGAGGTTGTAAACACATTAAGGGATCACCCTCCTGGGTCTTGCAGAGCTTGAAGTGTAGGAGGCTTTTAAAGTCCTTGTCAGTTGGTCCAGGTCCTTCGAGCTGCCCTTGATTGGAATTGGCAATTCCATAGGTAGATTAGAAGACCAACCTGGTAACGAGTAAAAAAAAAAACCAACACCATGAAACCAAACTGAATCTCTTCTTATCCTCCACCCCAAACCAAAGAAATATTTTATGAATACTCTCAATATTTTCCTAAAACTTTCAAGGCATCTGAAAAAGGTTGAGAGCATAAACTGAGAGATTCTACAATGTGGACTTAATCATCACCAATTTTCTTTCCTGTATGAGCAAAGCACCTTTCCAACCAGCCATCTTAGCTTTGCACTTATCAATCAAACCATTCCAAAAGGATTCAGGGGATGGATTAGCTCCTAAAGGTAGACCAAGATAGGTAGAGGGAAGAGAGCCCACCGAACATTGAAGAATACTAACAATTATTTGCATCGTTCTTTTTGGAGTGTTGAGGAAGAAAATCGTGCTCTTGGGGAGACTCACGAGATGCCCCGAAGCTGCCTCATAATTCTGGAGGGTCATTTTAATAGTCCTGGCTTCCGTAATAGAATCCTCACTTGTGATCAAAGTATCATCAACAAACTGTTGATGCAAACAGGGGGGCGAGAAAGAAGGTCTCAACCCCTTAAGAGATCCTGAAGAGAGCCTGAAGAGAGCTTCAGTTGTAGTGACCTACCCAGAGATTCAGCCAAGATAATGAAGAGGAAGGGTGAAATTGGATCACCCCATCTAACCCCCTAGAGCTCTTAAAGAAATATGAAGGAGAGCCATTAACCAACACAAAAAAGGACACCATCGAAATGAGGCTCTGAATCAGCTTAACAAAATTATCAAAAAAACCAAAAGCATAGAGGATTTTAAATAGAAAAGACCAATTAACCCACTCATAATATTTAACCAAATTCAATTTTAATAAAAAACTAGTCCTTTTGTTAACCATCAGTGAATGAATGTTTTCATGCACAGTGATAATAGGGTCAAGAATTTTTCTGCCCGTAACAAAGCCACTTTGATGTAGAGAGATGATTAGAGGAAGAACCCTTTGCAACCTAATTTCCAGAACCTTGGAGAAAATATTATAAATTGAATTACACAAGTTGATAGGTCTGAACTCATTGAAGGGCGAGGCCCTAGGGGTTTTCAGAATCAACACCAAGAAAGTAGCATTCAATTCCTTGAGCAGGTATATGGCTGCCAAAAAACTCTTTAGTCGCATCCACCACATCCTTGGAAACAATGGTCAAGAATTCTTGGAAGAAGAACATGGGAAATCCATTAGGGACAGGGTCCTTATTCCCAACAAAGGAGAAAACCTCATTCCTGATTTCCTTCATAGAAGGAATACTATAGAGCATGCGATTAAGATCATTTGTCATAATTCAAGGAATAACATCCAACAACTGATGCTAGGCTTGCAAGGATGCGACAAAATCATCAGTCAGAAGATTAGAAAAGAATGAAATAGTCACCTGTGTGATCTCCTCCTCATTCTCAATCACCCCATTAGCCTAGAGAATATACTTGATACGATTGGAGGCACGATGATTTAGAGTGGTGAGATAAAAGAATTTTGTATTCCTATCACCATAGTTAAGCCACACCACACACAACCTATGCTTCTAGAATTCCTCTTCCGTGGCCACTATATTATGGAGATGAGACAGGATCACACCCTCTTCATTTTCCAAATTAGCATTATAACCCATAGCCTGATGATGCCAAAGGATACCTTATTCCAATTCCTCACATTTTCCTTTACATCAGCTAACTTCTTGGCCACTCAATACATAGCAAATCCATCCACCTGAATGTCGCACCAAGAAGCAAGCTTGACTTTAAAGTCAGGGTGAGACATCCAAATTTTTTCAAACCTGAAGGGGAAAGAGCACCTACGACCAACCACCTCAGTTGACAAATAGATAGGAAAATGGTCTTAACCCAACCTTGTGAGAGTAGAAAGAGAGCAAGCAAAATGAGCCACCCACTCATGAGAAAGGAGGGCCAGATCCAGCTTCACCTGGATCAGAGCATCACCAAACCTACAATTCGACCAAGTATATGACTCCTCGTGTAAATCACTATCAAATAAGGCATTGTCATTAACAAAAGACATCAATTTGAATATACTCTCATCATCAACCTGAGAGCCACCCAACTTTTCAACAAAACTCAATGGATTATTAGAATCTCCCATAACTAGCTAGTGTTTAGAGGGAAAATCAGCTTTAAAGGAAATCAGGTTCCCCCAAAAGTGCTTCCAAGCACTTTTGACATTAGGAGCATAGATATTCGAAGTGACCCAAGAAAAATCACTCCTATTATGATAAAAGGAGGTAGCAATGTGGTTGGGGACCCCAAAGATGGCCTTACCAATGACAAATTTCATATTCTAAAAAGTGGCCACACCCCCAGAAGCACCATCCACATCAAAACCATGAAGGCCACATTCTTTAAAGAATATTTTCTTAAGACACTCCAACCTTTCAATAGGCATTTTCATTTCTTGAATCAATATCACATCTGGTTTATGATCCCTCACTAAGTTAGCAAGGAGATCCTTCTTGTGAGGGTTATTCAACCCTCGTATATTCCATGAGAGAATATTCATAGAGGATTTTGAGATGTTCCCTTAGGACACATCTCAAATAAAGTTTTATGGGAGCCATCGACAATATCAAATTTACTTTCCTTCTCCCTGATTTGAACTAGAGTGGGTCTCCCTCTACCCCTTGGCTCCAAGCCATAGTCAGCCTTTGCACAGTTCCTGGTAGCAACCCCCTGAGGGGATGTGTTCTTCTTTCTGTTTCTATTCTTGACCAAAGAAAAGGGAGGTTCCTTAACCTATAATGAGCTTGCCAACTCACAACCATTGATAGAAGAGGTGAGCACCAAATTTGAAATAGCCCTAGGGGGCTCCTACAAGACTGCCTCCTTACCACTCGACCCCATGATAGAAGAAATGGGAGACACTGCCACTGTCAATGACTCCTTTAAAACTGAAGATGCCATCTCCTTATCCACTTCCTCTACACTTTTAGGAGCCTCCATTTTAGTAGAGGGAAGAGCTTCCTCACTAGCAACCAATTCCCCATCTTCCACCAATTGATTATCCCCTGATGAGAATCAGACTCCCTAAGGAGACCCTGCATCCGGATTCTCTCCTCTCGGAATACCCACCTCCTTACAAGAGGTATCCTTAACTAGCTCATCCAAATTCAAACAATGCTTGGTAGCATCACTCGCTTCCACATCACGAACCTCTAACACTTTTCTTTTCTCCTTCCATTCCATAAGAGGTTGAGCTTGGATTGGTTTGAACTTTGAGGGGCATTTCTTGGCCCAGTGACTGACCTTTTTGCAATGAAAACAAGCAAAAAGGGATTGATTCATATTGTAAGATGGGTTAGAAATCAAATAGAATTGATAAAGTGACATCTAACAGTTCCAAACTATTAACCCACATCCAAACAAGAGAAAACAAAGTAAGCATAAGGAAAATAAAACATTAAATTAAAATACTCCCCATGCTTGAACTTGAATCACTTCTCTTGCTCTCCTATTTCTCCCTTTGCAAATATGCCCTCAGATTTGTAGTGTAACTTGTGTAAATACCTACAAATGATAAGTAGAAAGTTGGAGAAGAATAGCTGTTAAGCTGAAAATGGAGAAGAAAGGTTGCTTTTATAGACAACCATTCGAATGGACGGTTGAGATTAATCTTCTAGAAAGATTCTAAGATCAATGGTCCATAATTGATGCACCAAGAATATGCTATTCTTGGAGGAATCATGACAGGAAGACATGCAAAGACATGCAGGCCATGACAGACATGCAGGCTAGGACAGGCATGCAAGGACATGCAGGCACATGCAGGCTATGACAGGAAATGAATGCTATGATAGGGGATTATGATAGGGCATCTTTGACCAAGTGGTGCATAAATAATTTATTTTAAATTATTTATTCGAAAATGGAGGAAATAGACAAGTGGAAATAAATAATTTATTCAAATAATTTATTTGAAAATGGAGGAAATGGACAAGTGGAAAATAAATAATTTATTCAAATTATTTATTTGAAAATAGAGGAAATGGACAAGTGGAAAATAAAAAATTATTCAAATTATTTATTTGGAGAAAATGAAAAGAGGAGCATTTAATTAAATTTATTAATTTAATTAAATGGAGAGATGGGACCTTAAATAATTAATTTAGATTAACTATTTAATTAGGGAGGTGGCATGGGATAGTTAAATGATTTTAATAATTATTTAACTATGGAAGAATTAAAGGACCATGAATAGATAAATAATTAATGGTAATTATTTAACTATAGATGAAAGATGACAAAATAATTAAATAAATAATAATTTATTTAACTATTGAAGAAGATGAAGAAATTAGTGACGCAATTAGTTTATTTAATTGGTCAGGATAGAATAAATATTAGAAAGTGAATTAATTAAATAATTATTAAAAATTATTTAATTAATAGAGGAATATAATCAAACATAATTGAATAACTAAAATTATTCAATTATCGAAGGACGAGGATGAAGAAAAATGACGCTTGAAGGCTTAGGGCACTTTTATGTGTCTACATTTTTCCCCTCTTTGTCATAATGAAACATGTCGCATTGTGACAAAGAAAAATAAGTCAAAGTCATGCCCCAATGCAAAATAAGATGAGGAAGAATGACGAGGAGGGTTATGGTATGCCCCCTTGAGAGGATAGACGGGTTCCAAGAACACAGGTGTGCTTTCAAAATCGATGATAAGACTAGAGGATGAAAGATAGAAGAAATGTTAGCATGGAAGGGGATTGATATTAGTGTGGAAGAGAAGGGAGGATGAAGATGGAAAGCTAGATGAAAAAAAGATAGGGGAACCAACTTTCATGCTTACATTTTCATATTTATCATCATTGGGAAGATTATTGTAATGACCAACAAACACCATGATATGACGTAGACCAAGGTGTGCAAGGTTGTACCATCACTTGAATTAAATAGTCACAAATAAGGATGATCATGACTCATACAAAAAGACACATTTGCCCCAGTATTTTTGTCATAACCAACTGAAAGCAAAAAAAGACAAGAAGGACAAATCATGAAACGTCGTTGTTTCTCTAAATCCTATTTCCAGGACATCCTCGAGAAACTAGCAATATGAGTGCCAAAAAGGACAAAATAAAGCCAAAACCATCATCATGATACGTCACGGATTTTCTAAATCCCAAAGTCGGGACATCGTTGAGAAACTAGTAACATGAGTGTCAAAAGACAAAACAAACGTCATGATACGTCACTGCTTCTCTAAATCCTTTTGTCGGGATCTCATTGAAAAACTAGTAACATGAAGAAAAATCAACAAACAAGTGCCAAGTGTTTGCCAAGTGTTTTAATGTCAAGATGCCTTGTTTGATGTTGAGATGCTAGGGTGTCAAGGTTTTGACGATGCTAAGATGACGAGTGTTGAAGATTGCCAAATTCAGGAAGGACACATCCTGAATAATGTTGATGTCAAGAGGAGAAATCCCCAAAAGTCAAGAGGATCCCTCAAAATGCTAGGAGACAGTGACGATGCCTAGGAAGGACACATCCTAAGGCATAAATGATAGGGGTTTTTCTTTAGAAAGACACATTTGAAAGAACATTGATGTCAAGAGGAGCGATCCTTAAATGTCAAGAGGATTGCTCAAAATGTCGGATGACAATGATGATGCCTAGGAAGGACACATCCTAGGGCATGATTAAATGACGGGCTACCCTTCAAAGGGACACATTTGAAGAGTAAGAAATATTTGACTGGCTTGAATAAGTTTGACTGAGATTGACTGATTTTGATATGCCAAGATGATTGTCATGTTCCATTGACAGATTGTCAAAATTCACTTGGGTAGATTGTTCGTTCAAATTTGAAGACTATTTCATGTGTGTGCAAAAATTGTGCAATGAACCCTAATGGACTGACCTAGTGCGGCCTCGGGGGCCCATCGACAGATGGCCTTGCCTACATCATGCACTCGGAGACCTCGTAGTTCAACACGACCAAAGACTTTGTCTTGTTGACGAAAGATTGAGTCATGATTTATTTTGACAAACCTAATAGGATTGGCCTAATGTCTTGGGGGCTCGAAGATGAGCCTTGCCTACATAGCAAATGCGCAGAGACAACATAGTTTGACAATGACAAAGACTAATCAAGACTTGAATTGACGTGACTATGTTGACTGACATGACTCTGTTTTGGAAGTTTTGTGTTTTCTTTAGGACATTTTTAATTTTTAGGTCTTTTTTAGGACATTTTTTGATTTTTAAGTCTTTTTTCAAGACATTTTTCGATTTTTAAGTCTTTTTTAAGGACATTTTCCGATTTTTAGGTCTTTTTTTAGGACATTTTCTGATTTTTAGGTCTTTTTTAAGGATATTTTATGATTTTTAGGTCTTTTTCAGGACATTTTTTGATTTTTAAGTCTTTTTTAAGGACATTTTCCTATTTTTAGGTCTTTTTTTAGGACATTTTCTAATTTTTAGGTCTTTTTTCAGAATATTTTATGATTTTTAGGTCTTTTTCAGGATATTTTCTAATTTTTAGGTCTTTTTTAGGACATTTTCTAATTTTTTTTGTCTTTTTTCAAGACATTTTATGATGTTTTTGTCTTTTTGTCATTTTATGATTTTTTTGGATTTTGACGTTTAAGAGGATCATGACAAATGCATGTGACTGATGCCTACACATGAGAATCCAAGGAAAAACATGATTGTGCCCCTAGTCAAGCTGAATACCAATTGATAGGTGATAATGAGGACATTGTTTGATGGGGGGTTGCATAGCATGATTGGAATGACTTGTGTTCATGACTGAATTGGATGATGAAGTATCCTTAGACAATTGACAAGGGAAAACCAAGATAGGTGATAGACATGAAAGACTGATAGGTGGCCTTGGTATAGGATAGGAGACATGAGACTAAGGGAATTGTCATATGATTTTGAAGGACTATGTCGTATAGGGATAATGAGGTTATGAAAGTAGTGACATGACATTTTGTGAATTGTATATGAGCGAAAGATAGACATGTCAAGAATTTTCCCAAAGCATGATTTATGTGTGTCAGTTTTATGTCAAGACCAAGGTAGGTGGGAAAATGGACGGAAATGATATGGATGAAATAGATGTATGCCAATGTTAAGAGGAAGGCATAGGAGATGAGACAACCTGCCCCGAAGTGGAAAAGTCCACATAGATGATTTATTTTACACATGATGCCTGTTTGCCAGGTTTTCATCATGGTACTTATCCAGGGCGCCTGTTTGCCAGGTTTTCACTGTTGGATGGAATTTTTCTCTTTACTATTTTTTTGACTTTTTTTTATTTTTTTGGTGTCACCAAGATGCCTGTTTGCCAGGTTTTCATCAAGGTGATGATTTTTTGATTTTTCAATTTTTTTTTTTGTATTTTTTATATTATAGGATGACCTTGATGCCTTAATTGACCACTGATTATTTTGAAGCTGCTGATGGTGTCGATGTAGAAATTGGTGCCATGATATGCCAATAATGACCTTTTTGAAGTAGTTGCCTTGTCAAGATCGTAGCGCTTTCATACAACTGATTGATGTCATCGTGATCCTTTCTGATACTAGAATTAGCCTTATCAGAATACGCACATCGCGATAAAGTGCCATGAGAATCCTTGTGATAAAGAGTTGCTGCCATGATGCGACATATGTGTGACATGGGACTTTTGGAATTTAGGCGAGATGTAGGATTATGATGGATAATGGTAGACGTGGAAAGGTTGTTTGAACGTTTGGATGAATCACTTTTTATTTTCCAAACTTGGTATGATGGATGATGGATTTTGGAGGGATGGAATTTGGAACCAAAACCTTTAGATTCCTTACTTGATGACCATTTTGAAGGAGGTGGACATGTGTTATATATGGGAGTCCTCTTGTCTTGTGGCTCCACATTTTGATTAACTTTTTTTTTTGACATATTTTCTTTGCTTGATCCACTTTTCTTTGGGATCCATTTTAATTTCATTTGTCCACTTGTCTTTTTTCCTAATTCGATGGCCTTTGACATTTGACTTTTGACTTTGTAAGACTTTTGTTTTTGTTGGTTCCAAAGGGAAGGTTTAAGATGTTGAGAATGATGGTTTATGGTGTGGGTGGATGGGGTGTTGGCAACAATCTTATGACAAAGATTTCTCATGGACTTTATTTTGACGTTTGTATCTGACAAGGTTGCCCCCAGTATCGAGGAGGTTCCACTGACATCATTTGATTTGCTAACTAAAGAAAAGCCAAGACCTTGATGTCTGTAATTTGCATGAAGTTGTATTGGTTCTTGAATGCCTTGCTCATGTATGCCTAGTCCTTTTCCTTGATAATGCATGCTCTGATAGATTCTATTTGCGATGGGGTATTTATTGTTTTGAAAGCAAGATGCTAACCCATCATGATGTATGTGGACACTGTCACCTGGAATATTTTTATCTACAAGAAAGCCTGCTCTGACAAAGATAGATGACCCTAGCTGATAAGATGTTGTGACTTTGTTGACATGTGGGATGTCTTTGGTCTGATTAACATCCTTGGTCTGATTTTGTGACATGTCAAATTCAAATGATTTTATGGGTGCTTCCAAGTCGATGTCGAAACCGTCTTTATGGTCATTGTCATATAGTCTACCAGATTCATCTATAGCTTGATCATCTGCAAATATGTCCATAAAAGACTCTTGTTTTGGAGTAAGATCATCTATGTGTCCCATGGAGGCAAGTGTCTCATTTTGGAAAGTGGATATGCCCGGAGTTTGGATAGGGTCATCTTCAAGTGTTTGATCATGAATGGCATAAAGGTCAAGCACTAGATCATTTTGGATTTCTTGGTCAATGGTAGGGTCTTGGTCAAAGATGGGATTGTCATGGATTTGGACTTCTTGGTCAATGGTAGAGTCTTGGTCAAAAATGGGGTTGTCATGGATGATACAATCAGAAATATAATTTTTGTTAAGGATAGGTGTGTTTTGGATGTCATGATTATTTTGAAGGACATCTTGAATGGACTTTGAGATAAGGTCATGGGATGGACTACCTTGATCCTGACATGAAGGTGACATTATAATGTCATGCTTTGGGCTTTCATTTTGACATGTATCCTCAAGTTTAGACAATGGGATTTGACTTTGGACAATGATAGAATTTTCATGACTAAATGTGGCTTGTGAGGGAGTGACTTGAAAAGGTTTAATGGATGAAGGACTAGGATAGGACATGGAGACTTGGACTGGATTAATAAGGTATGATGTGGAGACTTGACATGAGTTGGTAGATGGTTGATAAGGCATGTAAACTTGGACGGGATTGGTAGGTGAAGGACTAGAATATGATGTGGAGACTCGTAATGGACTAGTGGACAGTTGGTTTCCCTTGTCAAGGTTAGGATAAGGGTAATAACTGGACATGTGTTGGAGATTAATGGTAGGATTTTCGTTAAGTGATTCTTGATAGTGAGGGTTGATGGATGGAGGACTTGGACTGATGGGTTGTTGGTAGGAAGGGTACGTAGGTGATGTTGGTCTCAAAGTTTTAAATTTAAATCCATGTGATAGTTTAACCCCTTGTTCCAAGAGCATGGCTAGATACCTTTGAGGGTCATGTAGGACTAAGTTTTCCACAAAGGAAGCTATGTTGGGATTTTGCGCTGTAGCTTCCAAGTCTTTAGCATAGACTTGTCCATTTTGGTCTCTTTGTATGAATGGTTCAAAAAGGTTTTGTGATAAAGATGGCATGCTCATGGAAGATTGTGTGTTCACGTTGTGAAATGGGTCAGAAAAAGTCCAGTGTTGGTTTGTGTCATAAGTGTTATTGTCAATGTTGGGATTGGTGTTGGTGTTGGTGTTGTTGTCAAAGTCTTGTTCAAAGTCTGTCATTTGTCTTTTCTTTCTTTGAAGTCTTGTTTCCACCATTAAGGAAATTGCTCAAATGAAGATGATGACAATGAAAGTATGACATTAGTCTATGTTTTTTTGTCTTTTTGTGTGATAAGGATGACAATGCAAAGAGATGATAGTGCAAGTATGCCTAAAGCCAAGGTGACTAGGATGACGATGTTGACTTGGATGACAATGTTGATTAGGAAAATGACAATGTGGACTAGGAAAATTGCAAGGTCAAGGTGCAAAATGAGGACCAAGGTGATGAAACTAATGCAAGGTCTAGGTTCAAAATGACAACTAGGATGAATGATTATTTTTGGAATTTTTTTTTTTGAATAAAGGATGACAATGCAAGACTATGTTTTTTGGGATTTTTTGGATAAAGGATGACAATGCAAGACTATGTTTTTGAATTTTTTGACAATAAGGGATGCAATATGACCATGTTGTCTAAAGAAAATGACTAATGCCAAAGGACAATGAAGACTAAGATGACAAGTTATGACACTACTTTTTTTTTTTTTGTATTTTTGGAGGATGTCAATGCAAGGTGATAATGACATTTGCCTAAGAAAAATGACTAATGCAAGGTGGTAAATTGTTAAGAAAGGATGTCAAATGTCAAGGTGACAGTGAGGAATAATGTGAAAATTTTGGTTAAGGAAATGACCAATGCAAAGTCTAGATGCCAAATGAGGACTATGATGACAATATTTTGGATTTTAAAGATATGAAAGGTGAGGACTAAAATGATTTGAATGTCTAAGGTATGCAAATGCAAAGGTCTAAAATGATTTGGAAGAAGGTTGCCTAACCACACTATGCTTGATCTATGCCTCAATTTTGGAATATCAAAGGACTTGTTTGAAGGACTAAATGACAAGGACAAAATGACAAGTGAGCCTTCCTAACTAGACTTTTGAGTCAGAAGGATCTCACAAAAGGACAATGACTAAAGGAGATAATGATGTATAAGTCCAATGATAACCTAATTTTGAAAGTCAAGATTTTGCAAAGTGAGGTAAGGTTGACCTAATCCAAAGTATGCAAAGATGAAAACCTAGGGTCAAGCTAATGCAAGAATTTATGATTATGAAGCCTAATGCATGCAACTAAAATTTGAAAGATTAAACCTATGGTCAAGAATACAAACTAATGGTTGAATAATAAAGATTTTGAGCAATTTCAAAGCTGATTTCTGACAAAGACCTCTTAGAAAAAAATGTTTGATAGTAGGCTGAGACTGTTTTTTGGATGTTTTGCTAAAAATTTTGAGTTGTCTGACGTTGATTGTTTGTGTCTAGATTGTGAATGTTGTGTATATTGTTTGAAAATCTAGCAAGCACTTGACAAGCACAATGTTTTGGTGTATGCAAACACACATGAGACAAGCACAATCCTATGGTTAGGCCAGGACAATATTCACTAGATTCCACGTGGGTTTCCCCAACCACATATCGGTAGCGTGTGAATCCAAAAGCTTGGCTGCACGGGCTCCCCCTTACATTGCACTCTCTTCTCAGGCCAACCAAGCTTCCAACCCCCATGAAACTCCCATGGAAGATTGATCACCTCTACTATAGACTGCGAAGATGTGGATGCCTTCACACCGACCGGTGCTGTGCTAGCAAATAGAAGGTTTTTGGCTACTACACAAAGGTGTTTAATTCAGGACCCTCGTTCGAGTGGCCATACATGGGGCGCAAGATTAAGCTCCATTTAGGAGGCACTCCAGCTTGAAGTGGTTAAGCTCAACAAGGCTTTGGGGAGTACTACTTGGTCCGTATGACACATCCGCACTCGTAACCCTAGGTTTTCCTTTAGGATTCACGTTTATATACCGGTTGGGGGTAGCTTGGCCAAAAAGCTTTGTTTCCGATCTGAGTCACCTTGGGGTGAGTACTTTTTCCCACCAAGGCAGGCCCAAGTTCTAGAGGCAATAACCGTTTCTCTTACACCCAGGATCACATGAATGCGTAAGGGGAGAGGATACTTCGATTATTGCATCAAAGTGACAAAATTTGAAGACACTTGTAAAATTTAATTTCCAAATGATAATGTGAGGACACACAAAACACTTTATTCTTTTTAAAAGTTTAACTTAAAATATATATAAAAAAGTTCATTTTAAACTCATGTCGTAAGAATGCAAGTTCATTTTAACCATATGATTTTCAATGCATGTTTGTGTTCATTTTAGCCCAATGACATGAAAATGCAAGTTGTAATTGTAAATTTTAGGCCCAATGAGTGATTTATGCAAATTTGTTGTTCGTTTTAAGCCCCATGAATGAAATATGCAATTTGTTGTTCATTTTAAGACCAAATGAGTGACATGCAAATTGTGGTTCATTTTATCCTCATGAGTGTAAATGCAATTTGTTGTTCATTTTAAGACCAAATGAATGACATGCAAATTGTGGTTCATTTAATCCTCATGAGTGTAACTGCAAATTGTTGTTCATTTTAAGACCAAATGAGTGACATGCAAATTGTGGTTCATTTTATCCTCATGAGTGTAAATGCAATTTGTTGTTGTCGAAAACAAACAAAATTTATTATGCCTAAAGAAATGAAAAAAAACTCAATTTTTGTTTCTATAGAAACAATTTTTAGACTCCCTCCAAGCTATTCCACATGCTAAAAACAAGAGATTAGTAATTCAAAAGAAAAGTTTAATGACAACAGAAAATTAAAACAGCGATAACTTTCTCAAAACTTAACGAAATTTCAAACCGTTTAAAGTTTCGGAAAGCTGAGAACGAGACCTACAAAACCTAGATAATCATTTTTAAAGATTCCATGTGCCCATTTTTCTGTGCTCCAAAGAAGATGACAGGATTTCGCATAAATTCTTAGCTGTAATATGCAAAATAGCAAAAACAAACAAACCAATTTCTCTGCAAGAAAACAAATGTTGGGTTCACCAAATGTAAGATGGGGTTAGAAATCAAATAGAATAGATAAAGTGACAGCTAGCACTTCTAAACTATTAACCCACATCCAAACAAGAGAAAACAAAGTAAGCATAAGGAAAATAAAACATTAAATTAAAATACTCCCCATGCTTGAACTTGAATCACTTTTCTTGCTCTCCTATTTCTCCCTTTGCAAATATGCCCTCAAATTTGTAGTGTAACTTCTGTAAATACCTGCAAATGATAAGTAGAAAGTTGGAGAAGAATAGCTGTTAAGCTGAAAATGGAGAAGAAAGGTTGCTTTTATAGACAACCATTCGAATGGACGGTTGAGATTAATCTTCTAGAAAGATTCCAAGATCAATGATCTAGAATTGATGCACCAAGAATATGCTATTCTTGGAGGAATCATGACAGGAAGACATGCAAAGACATGCAGGCCATGATAGACATGCAGGCTAGGACAGGCATGCAAGGACATGCAGGGACATGCAGGCTATGACAGGAAATGAATGTTATGATAGGGGATTATGACAGGGCATCTTTGACCAAGTGGTGCATAAATAATTTATTTTAAATTATTTATTCGAAAATGGAAATGGACAAGTGGAAAATAAATAATTTATTCAAATAATTTATTTGAAAATAGAAGAAATGGACAAGTGGAAAATAAATAATTTATTCAAATAATTTATTTGAAAATAAAGGAAATGGACAAGTGGAAAATAAATAATTTATTTGGAGAAAATGAAAAGAGGAGCATTTAATTAAATTTATTAATTTAATTAAATGGAGAGATGGAAATTAGACCTTAAATAATTAATTTAGATTAACTATTTAATTAGGAGAGGTGGCATGGGATAGTTAAATGATTTTAATAAATATTTAACTATGGAAGAATTAAAGGACCATGAATAGATAAATAATTAATGGTAATTATTTAACTATAGATGAAAGATGACAAAATAATTAAATAAATAATAATTTATTTAACTATTGAAGAAGAGGAAGAAATTAGTGACACAATTGGTTTATTTAATCGGTCAGGATAGAATAAATATTAGAAAGTTAATTAATTAAATAATTATTAAAAATTATTTAATTAATAGAGGAATATAATCAAACATAATTGAATAACTAAAATTATTCAATTATCGAAGGATGAGGATGAAGAAAAATGACGCTCGAAGGCTTAGGGCATTTTTATGTGTCTACATTTTGCCCCTCTTTGTCATAATGCAACATGTCGCATTGTGACAAAGAAAAATAAGTCAAAGTCATGCCCCAGTGCAAAATAAGATGAGGAAGAATGACGAGGAGGGTTATGGTATATAATCTAGTATTGCTATCTAGTGACAGCCAACACTAGAATAGACAAAGTGACAACCAACACCTCTAAACTATTAACCCACATCCAAACAAGAGAAAACAAAGTAAGCATAAGGAAAATAAAATTTTAAATTAAAATACTCCCCATGCTTGAACTTGAATCACTTCTCTTGCTCTCCTATTTCTCCTTTTGCAAATATGCCCTCAGATTTGTAGTGTAACTTGTGCAAATACCTGCAAATGATAAGTAGAAAGTTGGAGAAGAATAGTTGTTAAGCTGAAAATGGAGAAGAAAGGTTGCTTTTATAGACAACCATTCAAATGGACGGTTGAGATTAATCTTCTAGAAAGATTCCAAGATCAATGGTCCAAAATTGATGCACCAAGAATATGCTATTCTTGGAGGAATCATGACAGGAAGACATGCAAAGACATTGCCATGACATGCTGCATGCAAGGACATGCGGGACATATGACGAAAATGAATGTTATGATAGGGGATTATGACGGCATCTTTGACCAAGTGGTGCATAAATAATTTATTTTAAATTATTTATTCAAAAATGGAGGAAATGGACAAGTGGAAAATAAATAATTTATTCAAATTGTTTATTTGAAAATGGAGGAAATGGACAAGTGGAAAATAAATAATTTATTCAAATTATTTATTTGAAAATAGAGGAAATGGATAAGTGGAAAATAAATAATTTATTCCTTATTTGAAAATAGAGGAAATGGACAAGTGGAAAATAAATAATTTATTCAAATTATTTATTTGAAAATAGATGAAATGGACAAGTGGAAAATAAAATTATTTATTTGGAGAAAATGAAAAGAGGGGCATTTAATTAAATTTATTAATTTAATTAAATGGAGAGATGGAAATTAGACCTTAAATAATTAATTTAGATTAACTATTTAATTAGGAGAGGTGGCATGGGATAGTTAAATGATTTTAATAATTATTTAACTATGGAAGAATTAAAGGACCATGAATAGATAAATAATTAATGGTAATTATTTAACTATAGATGAAAGATGACAAAATAATTAAATAAATAATAATTTATTTAACTATTGAAGAAGAGGAAGAAATTAGTGACGCAATTAGTTTATTTAATCGGTCAGGATAGAATAAATATTAGAAAGCGAATTAATTAAATAATTATTAAAAATTATTTAATTAATAGAGGAATATAATCAAACATAATTGAATAACTAAAATTATTCAATTATCGAAGGACAAGGATGAAGAAAAATGACGCTCGAAGGCTTAGGACATTTTTATGTGTCTACACATATTTAATTGCTTGATTCCAGATTCCAACTTTGAGTTAATCATCACCTTCTTAGGAAATTCTACAGATTGATCCACAATCACACAAAAATGCGCATAAAATAACCTCTTCTAGGAAGCAACCATTTGATCAATGCATAGAAGCTTTCCAAACATATTAGCAATGCCAGCAAACACGTGTTCATCCCAAAACTCCAAAGGCAAAGCTGGGAGCCTTACCCACATCGGGGCAGAAGAAAAAGAATAAGAACTAAGATTAAAAACAACCTCCCATTTCTTAAGGACCAATGAGGACTTACTAATCATCCATGGCCCACCAGTAAGAACACTAACCATGTCCTCATTATAGGTGAAAGAGAACGAGAAAAAACCTTTAGCCATTGCTGCTACCTCCACTTGGACTTTTGTCCTCTAGCGTTTAGAAGCAAGATTGTGGACCAACTCAACATTAGGGTGAGGACCCGTAAACTTTTTGACCAGAGTAAGGTCCATATATACCAAACAGTTCTCAATAATGCAATCAGGAATAGACACTGAGTATTCTCCTATGATTAGATTCTCTTGAAAGCTGACCAACATCGAGGAGCTCTTCCCTTTAGGTTTATCACCCAAAAGGCTAGACCAGCTTGGTCCATTTGAAAAGACCTCCGCATGCTTATGTCCTTCACCAACAACACCTTTTCTAGGAATCTTCAGATGTGGGGAAGAGGATAGGTTCACATTATGGGGATGGATGGCTCCCACACAATGTTTGCAAAGAGGACCATCACCCAAACCCAAAGAGTTTGGAACAAAAGACAGAAAGAGGACCCACTGTTAATGCCAACAACGTCGCTGCAAGATGATAGTTTCACACCATCAGTGACAACAGCCTCAGACCTATCTCCATTGCCACAGGGGGGAGAACCCGTATTTTCCACCTTCACAAAATTTTGAAAAAACACCGAACCGAATCACTAGAAGAGAGCTCCATTTTTTTTCCTTCTATTTTATAGGTAAACAAATCATTTGTTTTCTTTAAATAATAATTAATTTAATAGAGAGAAAAATATCACAAGAGAAGATGAACAAACAAAGCTTTTTGAATAATTTTCTCTTCCTTTCTTCTTATAAGAGAGAAGAGGAAAACTATTTGATAAGAAAATCACACTCATTTTCTTTGTTGGACCATGCTCCTCTTTGCAACAAAATCCAATCTTCCTCCCTTTGGCAACACCTTCTTATCTATCTTGAAGAAATTGAATCTTGCAATATAATAGAAAAACTTCTTCCAAAGAAAAAAAAAAACTTGTCATATGCATTCTAAAACCTCTTTTTTATAAATTTAGATGGAAATCTCTTTTTCAAAAAGATATTAATTATTTAAATATTATTTCTTCAAAAGTAGCCTCCACTAATATGTCACAAGTAACCTCCTTGTATAGAATTTGATAACTCTCAACATGTAATAAATTATGTATCTTCTATTTGTCATAACAAAAAAGTTAATTTAGTTTTATTCTTTCCATTTTATCTTTTGCACCCAAAATTAATTTTATTTTGTCATTTCTTTCTCTCCCATAATATGAGTTTAAAATATAAAATAAATTTTGCATTTATTTTTTATTTTTATTTATAATTTTAAATTACATATGTTTTATAGTAAAATATTTATTTGATTTTTTAATGGAATTAATTCTAATACCTTATTCTACTAAGAAATTAATTAATTGATTTTTTTTCTTGATAACACGCAATAGAGTTGCGAAGGGAATTATATTGTAGTAATTAATTTTTTTTGCATGAGATCATCAAGGGATCCAAGCTTCACTCAACGGACCGCAATCATATCAAAAACCTTCTTGATGGCTTGATCCTCCATTGCCTCAATGGCCAATTTAGCCACTCATAATGTGTTTGAAAAGAAGATAACGCTTCCATTCAATCTGGTTCTAATAGTAATATGACTGCCCATCTTGTAGGCACCCCGGTGTCCAAGCCTGCGCCAAAGTTTGTGTTTACCTAAAGCTGCTCTAAAAGAAGCATTAATAGCATATCTAGACCTTTGAGCTGAAATAGACTTCCCTCTGAGTTCAAAAATAGCCTAAGACACTCCTTTATCCCTAATGAGAGCCTGTTCAATAGCTGTCTTGTTGATAAGAGAAGTCAAAACACATCAAACAATATTAATAGCGATCCCCCAGATTCAAAATCAAGGGTGATAGTGCATTAGCACTAGAACCAAAGCTGAGAAAGTCCCACTCAACTCTCTCAGCTACAACCGCAGGAGCACTCAGACAACTGTTGTCCAGTGTGGGTTTAGAAAGGAGGACCATACACACCAACCATTAGGACTATGGGGAGAACAGTAGGCAGTAGATATAGCCCCATCCACAAATAATTAGCATCCTATACCCCAACTATGTTTGGGAAACACTCCTAGAACTCCAGTTGAGCTCACACTATCTCCCATTGGCAAGGCCATTCAACCATATATCCAAAAATAGTGTGACTTCAACTGAGGAGTGAAGGTCACCCAAAAGTCCCAAGACTCCTTTGGATGCTATCCTGGTCCAATGGAACCAAAAAAATTCCAATCCACAACCTAATTTTCTAGTTCATCTGCTTCATTATTGGTTTCCCTAAAAATGTGGTTAATTGTAAAAGCCTTATAGCTTTTCAGCAGTTCCAACGCCCTCTCCAGCATTGCCTTCAATTTCCAATTAGGGATTGTTCCTATTCTTATTACATTAACTACTAAGGTAGAATCATGCTTGATCTTTACTTTTTCTAACTCAAGATCCCTGTATAGTAAAATTCCCTGGATTAGAGCATTGAATTCTGCAACATTGTTAGTGACTTCATCCAAAGGAATGGCCAGTCTGCCAACAAAGTCACTGTTCCACATCCTGATAGTACACCTGACACTAGAGGGCCTAGTATTTCCCCTTGAGGTGCCATCAAAGTTCAACTTGAACCAGCCATTGGAGCGAAGTTGCCATTTTTCCTCCTTATGTTCATTGAAGAAAGATTTTTCTCCTTTCTCGATGTGAGGAGGGATTCAAATCCCATGCCATCTAAATCTCATATGCCCATCCCATTCCGTGAATTTGGCAGTATGGGTTGAACATGTGCTAATTCTATTGTTTACCACCTCCACGATTGCTACCTCCACCTTGATCATAAAGGAATCAATTACCATTTCCTTGTGATCAAAGATCCACTTGTTTCGTTCCTTCCAGATCTACCAAATAAGAAGGGAGGGACAGATAACCCAAATGCTACTTACGAGGCCAATCGAAGGTCTGATTGGCCATCCCTTGAAAAGGCTCATGATGTCATTTGGGAGTTCTATTATCCACCCCAATTTTGCACACAACCACCTCCAACACTATTGAGAGAAGGGACATCCAAGCAGCAGGTGATCAACACTCTCTTCGTCCTTTTTACATAACACACACCAAGAAGGTCCCTCAAAGCCCAATTTTTAATTAATTGATTAATTAATTTACTTATTAAATTTTAATTTTCCCCCCCTTAGTTTAACTACATGAATTAATTTTAATGATTATTTCAAACATTGCTCAAATTTAACAAATTAATTTTTTAAATGTTCTAAGGGAGAGGGTTATGATAGTTTAAATTTTGAGTTGAACTCTAGAGGCTCATAACTTGGACTCAAAAACTTATTTTTGAGGATTTTTTTTTATTTAGGCTATATTTTGTGTTCTATGTATTGGCGCAAATATTTTTTGATTTTGATGTAAAATTTATTCAAAAAATACAAATTTTCATAGGTATTGAAATGGTGGAAAAGTGAAACCCTAGGATTTTACTCTAGGGTTTAGGCACTTTTCCTTATGATTTCATTTAGAATTTGAGTTAGCGGGGTTTTTTTGGATTTGGAAAAGATATAAGACTGACTTACAACTTGAAAAGTGAGTCAACTTGCCCTTGACCAAATTTGAAATGGATTTTGGAATGAAATGCAATGATTTAACTAGGCTAATGATGCAAATAACTATTTTGATGTAAAAAAATGGACCAAGAAAGTCACAGATGGATTTAGACTTCAAAAATAGACCGAGTAGAGTTTTGTGCACTTGTGATATAAATTTGGTGCTAAAAAATGAGGACTATGTTGCAAAGGGTGACAAGGTCCTTGTAACCAAATTTCAAATCTAATTTCACAATCCTTTGGAGCCAAATCAGAGCCTTCTTTCCCTAGGTGTCACATTGTTGGATCTTTGTCGGGTCCCAAGATAATTTAAATTTTGTATGTTGTCAAGTTGTAGGGTTTGAATGTAATAGTGAATAATTTACCTTCAAAATTCTCTCAATTTTCTTCAAACCTGAAACCTACACATTCAAAGAGAGACGAAAGATTGTACCATATAGGGGTATGCCTCAGTCAAACCCCGTGTTGGTGTTTCCACCTCCACAATGACAATGTCAATGAAAGAGATCTTATCCTTTTGAGGGATAGAAGCTAAATGATAAATGAATGATGAATCAACAATGGACTACAACTCACCACTCAAGAATGACTTCCTTGGAGGACTAAAGTCATGCACATCTCCTCAAGGCTTGATTATTGTTGGATTGATTTTCTTAAAGACCTACAAGGGTTAGATCTCACAAAAAATATGATAACATAAACATGAAAAAACTCACATACACTTTGACATGATGCCTTGATATTGAATTTTGGCAATAAATCTACTCTTGACTACTCTTGACTTGATAATAATTGCTCTTGATCACCAATAATAATAATTGCTTGTTAGTTTTCAAATGGTGAAATGACTAGGTATTTATATGTAGTTAATCTAATTTACCAAACACTAAATCTTAATAGCAAAAAAATGATATTTTAAATTTAAACAATAAAATTTCAACTCAGACATATTAAATTTTGGAGGTAAAATAGGGGGGACCAAGTCACTTAGAGTGACTTAGTCTTGACCCTAGATTGAAAAACATACACAGTTGAATCCAAAAGTTTGCAATATAATTTCATGGACTATGGAAAACTCATACCAATTATAGTATGTAAGGTGTTGGGGACAAAATCTTAAATGTATCCATTGGTTTTCTACATGGGTTTTATTGATAATTGTCCAAAAGGGCTACATAATGTATAATTTAGGAAATTAGGTATACAATTAGTTCCATGCACTTAAGGGGGAGAAAAAATAGTGTGAAATTGTCATGGGTGACAATTTATGATGCTACATTTAGCCCCCACTTTAGTGAGAGTATGAAATTGTGCTTAGACTCACACTAAATTAGAAAATATTTTAATAGGGGTCTGATTGTCCAAATGTTGAAGATATAGGATGACAATGAATCTAGGGGGAGTACACAAGCCCCCAGGATTCAATATCTCATGGAAAATCAACATAAGCACAAAGGAACACACATGTATGTAATGGAACAAGATAAAACAAAACATACATGATGAAAACATGAAGAATACACAACAAATACACATGGAATAACATAACATAAAGATGATGAAAAAATGAAAAAAAATGACGCAAACATGAAGAATACACACAAAAGACACACAACAAAACACAAGGTTAGTACTAAATGGATTTGAGTTAGTAAGGCAAAGAGACCTTAGTCTTAAATTTTTCTCAAATACCAAATGCCATCCATGGAATAAATGTTAGACCTGTTGGCAATTAGGATTGCACCCTTTAGGCAATTTTCACTTTTCTATCCTGTCGCAACATTGAAACGCTCTCTGGTTTGTGGGTAAACCAATTGGGGAGAGTGAATCTCCAAAGTGGGTTGGTTCTCTTCTAGCTAACCACCTAATCTAAAAAAATTTAGGGGAAAGAGTAGTGGGAAGAAAAACTAAAAATTAACACCTACAACTTAAGATGATCAGCTAAATATTGAAACTTTGATGAAACTTATCTCACGACACTTCCTTCGCAACAATTCACTCTCACAATTCACCACAACACATTTAGTTCATCAGTGTTTTTCATAAATACCCTTGAAAACATAATACAATATGCAACCTGAACCTATTGCAAACCTTGAAAATAACCCACAACAACAGGACTAAGAAGGATTCGATAGTCTAAATCACAAAAAAATCACACTATTACTATGAGCCCAAGACAAGAAAGTGAAAAGGAGAAATTTGTTGCTTTATTACAAGTGGAGGAATAAGACATCAAAATCTGATACCAAAAGAGTTTACAAAGCTCTCAAAGTGGCTAAGAGAGCAAGAAACTGAAAAATTCTGAACCCTAAGAAAATCAAGTTTTCTCAAATTTATAGCCATGATGTGAACTGTCGTGCCAAAAATAGAAAAAATCAGGTTGTTGTCCCTCCAAAAGGTAACTCCTGCATTTTCGAGCTCCCTCAAAAAGCCTGAAAAATAGTCTCCAAAACAGCTCCAAATTGCATCAAAAAGCTAGAAACTTTTTGTCCCTCAAAGGTTGATCCAAAAAGGCCTCAAAATCAGGTACTAACTGCTGGAAACTAAAATTAGAAACTTCAGTCTGGTACCTCCTTTTTGAATTCTCCCAAGTCTGAACTCAAGAATAGAAAGTTCTAATTTTTAACTGAAGTGCATCATTAAAATGCATTTAAACCTTAACAAACACCAAGGTAATTTATAGAAACATTACCATTAGTGTTGTTTTACAAATAATTTTTCTCTTTTTCTCTCCAATCATTTTGATTTTTGCATTTATTTATTGCAAAAAATCAAAAACTATATGCAATGCTCTTTTACATATTTGATTTTTATACAAAAAATCATAAAAATATATTTTCCCATTATTCACTTAGGAAAAAATATTGATGACCTAAGGTCATTACTTGATTTCTAAGGGGAACTTGGCATGAATTTTTTCTAAGGCAAAAAGGGCTACCCTAATAGGGCCATATGCATATCATGTGTTTGATTTTCTATAAAATTCAAAGAAAAAGAAATATAAGTCATAGGCTTATATCGGCCTAGGCAATGTTGGCAAGGCATTTGAAAAATAAAATTTAATGTGATAAAAATCACATGGGATAATTGTAGGGTGAAAACCCTAACAACAAAGCTAACCCAAAGCACATTTTTTCATCAGCCCTTTTAGAAAAAAAATGGGGCTCTGCCTGCGCACCACCATGAGGACTTATGGTATGGCTTTGAAGCCACCATTCAAGCTCTTCTGCTTCAATTTTTCTGATGCATTTGATCCTCCATTCTATGGTAAGTCTTTGTATACATTTTAATGAAATTTTTGGGCTCCATTTAATGAGAACAAGGCCTTCAAGGCCGCAATTGTTATTGTATTTTGATGCATTATTTTTTCTTTTCTGTGTCGTGGTTTTTCCATTCCCATGGCCGACCATTGAGACATTACTTGGAGCATCTTTTGAAGCTTTGGTTGTGGGTTTTCATTGAGATCCTCCACAGAAAAATGAGGGTAAGCTTCTATTGTTTCCTTTCCACTATATTTTTATATCAATATAAAGCTTTATTAAGCTTTTCCCTTGTAAAAGATATGAACTTTTGTGTGTTTCTTTGGTTTGGCCATTCACATAGGCCATGACCACTGTATATTTATCCTCCCTCTTTGTGTAAATTTGATAGGGCTCGGCCCTCTACCTGTAAACAAGAGAATTATTTTGATTGGAAACACTTTTAAGATTGAGCTTCTCCATTTCGATAGTTTTAGATCCCCTCATGGCCATAGGCCTATGGTTTTATCTCTCCATTTATCTTGAAATATGAAGGGTTCGACTATTGTCATGCACATACACATATTCAGAAATAAAACCCCCCTTTTCTACTGTGGGTCTTCACCTCTAAGGCCGAGGCCTGTAGCTTTCATTACACAATTTGAAAACACAAAACCAGGGGCTCGAACCCTTGACCTCTTCCTTTGCATTTGTATTTTGACACCCCTAAATGGGTATTATGACTTCTGAAAGCAAAACCTTGGCCTCTCTAGGTTGCAGGCATGAGAACATTAACTAGGGTTTTCTCCATTACTTTATGAGCTCGAGTCATTCTTTATTCCTACATTTGGAAACTTGTAATATTACCCATGAGAATTTTATTGAAACACATGATAGAACTCTACAAAATATGTTCTATTTCCTCTGTTCCATAGATGCACTTTTTTTTATGACATCATTGTTTCACTTCTCAGAAACCCTAGTTTATTTGAGCATTGCTTATCATAGCATAGTGCATTGTTTTGAAGGAACTAGATGACTCCATTCTATATTCATGTCACTGTTGTAGCTTCATTAGAAATTGAAGATTTACTTCTCATGCATTCAATCGTCATTATTTTCTTTAGTTTGCAATGTACAATAGAAGCTCCATTCACTTGTCAAGCAAACTTCATGCACCTTCTCATGCACTGTTTAACATGGCTGCCATGCACTTGCTTACTTTTAGATATGTTGCATATTGATACATTCATTTCATTTAATGCACTATGGAAGTCTTGTAGGTTACTTGTTACTTTTATCTTTCATTTGATGCACTTGAAAGGCTTCAAAAAATGTATTTTCAGCTTCACTTTAAATGGAACAATGCATTATTATCTTCCTTCAGCTTATAGCATTGAAAACTTTAAAGCAAACTCACTTCACTCTGCAATATTTTCTTTCACTTAGAATACTATCCCAAGCTATACTTTAAGCAGACATTTGACATTTTGAAACACTCCTTTAGCTTTATAACATGAGACAATGTGATGAAACAAATTTGATTCACTTCAATGATGTTTTTTAGTGCTTCATTTGTAACCATTTTTCATGGCTTTAATGAATTTCATGTTTCAAAACATGCACATTTCACTTCTTTTCCACAATCTTATGCTTATTTTGTGTTTCATATAAACATTGGATCATGCAATCATATTTTCCCCTCATAAAGGTGACATCAAAATACTGAAACAAGCTCAAAAACTTGCAAACTACCTTCATGAGACATATTGTATTTGTCCCCCAATACTTGATGCCTTGCATTTTGGTTCAACATGCCATCTTTGCATTCATTTTCTTCCTTCAATAGCTCACTTACAACCACTTGTCACTCTGTCACTGATGGAGCCAACCTCTCTTTTATACTCTTCATGCATTTTTATCTTCTAAACAACAACATGATGATGTGAAGTTATCATTGCATAGAATATTTTGAAATAGAAGCACTTGATTATGATGTTATGGAGCTTTTCCCTTTTCTTCAACTATAATTGATGATTTTCAAACAAGGCATTATGTATGCCTGTTCACTATCACATTATGAGATCATGCACTTGAACAATTGATCACTCATGATTTTCAATTTGTTTCACTTTGAGAGTTGACTATCCTGAATGGTAAACTGTTTGACTCCTTTTGGAACTTTATGATGCACTCATTTGATGGATGTCTTTCCTTGAGCATTTTGGATCTGTTTCTTTCTCAATCCCTCTTTGGATGCTCGAGGGATAGCATGCTAGGTCTCAACCCTTGTGGGAGCTCGTTTTACACCACATGCTTTATGATATTCCAATAGGATCAGTACCATGACTTGTCCTATACCTACACATGGAAACAAATAGTGTTAGATTAAAACAATATATTATTATGATGTTTCATCCTTGGCTTCTATCACACTTCTTGCTCTTGAAAACTTCAATTGTTTCAATGTATCACTAGCAACATTCTACATTAATGTTGACGATTCCTATAGGAATCTTCATAATCAGAGCTCTAACAACTTTTAACATCTCATGCAGGTCCACCAAGAACTCGGGAAAAAAGGATGGCGCACCATTCCAGAATTAACTGAAGACAAAATGCAATGATGATTATGTTCCTTCTTACGTGTCTTTCTTTTCTTTAATCTTCAATAGTGAAGAATGTTCCTTTTGATACATTGTCTCAGCTACTCCCATGGCTTGTGTGGGACACTTGGTTCTTATTATTCAATGAATACAATTACATCATTTGTGAAATACTTGTTCAATTATGTACTTTTCCTTTTGTGCAAAAACAATGTTTGGAACACTGTAAATGAATATTAGAATATCAGAATTTATTTTTACATTCCATACAATACTTAATGTTGCAATTGATAAAAAGCTGCTAAACACATTGCATCTTAAAATTCCACCAATGAACTCAAACACTAGCAATGGTTAAACATCTGCGAAGGTAAATTGAAATTCTTCACTTTAAAATGAATCTTGAATAAACCAACTCTATCAAATTGAGCTATAGTGAAAATTTGATAACAAGACCAAGGAATGCTCTCATGAGGACTAGCAAGCTGCATTATGCCAAATCACTCACGAGATACATTAATGTAGAAGCATTCAGGTCCACAGGAAATCTTGTGTTGACCAAAAAAATAATTGCTTCGAGTGATCAGTGAGGTTTCATGGAAATCCTTCTTGTGAGTAGATTGAGGCTATATTGGATTTAATACTAAAAATTTCACCATCCTACGCTATCTAGTTTTGAATCCGAGTTACTGGTAAGTAGCAATCAAAATTTGGTTTTGTTTTGTGTGTTCATGTCTTTGGAAATGAGACAATGAGATATTTGATGAGATCCTCGCATATAACTTCCTCCAAATTGAAGTTGTTATCCTGATTACATCATCAATAAAAGTTAATGACAATTTTATGGAAAACGAGAGAAAAGAACAAAAGAGATTAAAATGTTGTGGTTTAAAAATAAAGTGAAAGAAGAATGGATAGTGTGGGAAGATTAAGGGACATGGGAATATGAAACAAAATGGAGCAGATAAAAATACCAAAGAATGGAAACATGGAAGGGGGCAATTTAAGTAGGCAAGGGTATAGCTAATGGAGATAGGAGGCTATGAAAAAAAGTGGAATATACAAGAAACCCCAAGAATCTTCACTTTCAGGCACCTATAGCTGCTAAACCATGAGGAATTTGAAGATGATGCAAACTAGTGTTTTGTGACATTTTTTTTGTAGATTCTAAATATATATTTTAAAAAATAAATTAAAATCAAATTGCATTTATTTTTCCATATCCTTTTAAAACTAGTTTTTAACAGTAAACAACACTTTTAAAGAGTGATGTGAACTTGCTAACACAACTTTTTTTTATGAAGGATAAAATTCTATTTTTTTCTAATTTAGATTTGTAACTATGATATCTAGGGCATGCATTTGGTTTCATAGTGTTTTATTGAATATTTTTTTCTTAATTAAGTTTTGAATTCAAACCAATTACAATTTAGACATAGGTTTACTTGCTAACACAACATTTTTTTGTATGTATCAAAATTCTTTTTTTTTGTTGGATAAAGGACATCAATATCAAGGGCATAGATATTTTTTAGATTTTTTTCTGATAATATACTATATTTCCATGTGTAGAACAAAGAGCTTGATTTTTGGTGAAAAACCTACATTCACAAGAAATAAAAAATAAATATAATAATTAAATTAAATATATTTAAGGTTATACTATTTGGGAAGCTTATAATAAAGAATACATACGTACAAAATATAATTTTTAAATGAATTCATTTGATCCCCTAAAAGGTAAATCAAAAGTGGTTTTTTATCAACATTTTGGTAGGTGTAGAGGAGAATCCATTATAGGTATGGTTTCAAATTAGCGGGGTTCTATCCAAGGGAGTTTGATCAAACCCTCTTCAATTAGAATCCTTTAAATGGAACCTTTCAATGCTTAAATCATTATATTTTCTAAAAATATGTGATTTCAACAAAAATCAGGATGTCCCAGAAAGTGTAACCCATTATTGTGGCAACACCCACAAATCAAATGTACAAAAGTGAGAGAGACACTTGTGAGTAGGATTTGTTTTTCCAATCAAAAGGAGAGAGTTCATGTTGCTCGAATACAACAATTGTGGTTTGTGAATCAACTAGAAGGGACAAGAAACAATGTAGTACCAGGCATAGAACAAGTTACGCTAGGGAACCAAAGAGTCAAAAGAGATGACAAATTTTGGTTGCTACATATAATCTAAACATTGGAAATACTTAAAATTTGTGTAGATAGAAGGAATGGGAGATATTGATAGAAGATTAGGAGTATTGATGGAAGGAATGAACAATCCAAGTTGAGGGCTAGTGTTAAAGCAAGAGAAAATTGAATAGAACACAACCATTGTAGACTTAGAACTTGATGTATGAGGTAGTTTACTACAAATGAATTCAAAGTAAGAGTTTCAATGGGTGAAGGTTGAACTCCTTGAATAGATTTGGATAGAGGAAAAAGAATGAAGGAGTAGCGATAGATTTGGTAAGTGCTCCAAGATTCTAATTTGTAATTTATAAAACCAAGAGACTAGGTAGGTCATACCAAATATTTAAATAAAATTATAAGAATATTTGATGGGCTGATGAGAAGTTTGAAAGTGAATAGAGGTAGGCATGATGTGAAGAGAATAAAGGAAGCCGTGTGAGTGAGAATAAACTTCTACGCAACAACATAAGTAGTAAATGGAGCCCACAAAAGGAGGGAAGCTATGTAGAGATCATTGAGTCGATCCATGTTGGAAGAAGGCTATAAGATTTGGAACTATTTTGAAGGTGTTTTTTGAAGATAGGAATCAGAGCAGAACAATGTGAGTCAAAGTTGAAGAGTCGGAAGGAAATGGAGTTGCTAGAATTTGTAATGTAGTTCATGAAATCTGAGAAATAAAGATAGTTTCTTTTTTTTTCAATTTTAATGCGATGTTTACAATTATAAATTGGTTTAAAATTGACACAAGTTATTGTCAATTTTAGAGTTTATCAGTCATGGAGTCTTTGTAATTTAAGCTTTTGTGGATTTGAGTTGAGATGGGTGTTTACATCTCCATCAATTGGTATTAGAGTGGGTAATCTTGAGCATGGAGAGGATCCACCAGGACATGCAGGTGGAGAGGGAAGTGAGAAGAGGTTTTGGGGGAACAAGCAAATCACCAAATGTGAGGCAGCTTGTGATGGAACCTATGAATTGAGAAAGCACGAGTGAGAAGCTCAAAAGTATTGTTGCAGTTGTACAAAGTCCTAAATGGTTGAGATCAAAAAGTGCAAAGGAAAGTGTTTTGACAAATTACAATAAACGAAGTGGAATATTCATGAGATTGAGGTATGATTGCAGCATGGAGGTTACAAGGGTTGGGTGTAGTGGAGACATGCTAGAGGAGGGCATGGAGAGAACAAGAGGAAGAGTATTTGGTGAAGCAAGTTAGGATATTTGATGGAGGAGGTTGAAATTTCAATGATGGAGTTCGTTGGAGATTGTTCACAATCTCGAAGGGTGATTTTATCACCTGACTCCACCTTTGTGAGCCCATGCTCACAAATTTCTTACCTAGTGTGTCTAATGTAGGAGCATCCGAGTCTATAGGAAATATTGTATCGACCAAAAAAATAATTGCTTCGAGTGATTGGTGAGGTTTCATGGAAATAATTCTTGTGAGAAAATTGACTCTATTTTGGATTTAATGCCCAAAATTTCACCACCATATGCTGTCTAGTTTTGAATCTGAGTTACTAGTAAGTAGCTACATAAAAAATTGGTTTTGTTCTATGTGTTCATTTCTTTGGCAATGAGACAATGATATGTTTGATGAGCTCCTTGCTTATGAATTCCTCCAAATTGAAGTCATTATCCTACTTACATCATCAATAAAAGGTAATGACAATTTTATGGAAAATGAGAGAAAAAGAAAAAAAAGAAATTAAAATGTTGTGATTTAAAAATAACGTGAAAGAAGAATGGATAGTGTGGGATGATTAAGGGACATAGGAATATGAAACTAAATGGAGTAGTTAAAAATACCAAAGAATGGAAACATGGAAAGGGGTGGTTTAAGCAGGAAAGGGGGCGACTAATGGAGACATGGGGCTATGAATAAAATTGAAATATAAAAGAAACCCCAAGAATTAACCACCCATGAGATGTATGTCAGAGAGGAGAGGGATGCAAGCTAAAGAATACAGAGGAAATTCATTATTTTTTCCAGGATACTAATGCTTGTATGTAGGTTGCAACATAGTGAGAAGTTGTGTTGGATTGAGAAAACACAAAGAAAATGTATGGAATTGAGAGAGACTCCTGTGAGCAAGATTTGTGTTTCCAATCAGAAAGAGAGAGTTCATGCTACTTGAATACAACAATTGTGGTTTGTGAATCGACTAGAAGAGATGGGGAATAGTGTAGTGCCAAGCGTAGAACAAGTTGCGCCAGGTAACTAAAGAGTCAGAAGAGATGAATTTTTTTTGTTGCTATGTATAATCTAAACATTGGCAATAGTTAAAATTTGCATAGATAGAAGGAATGTGAGATATTGATAGATGATTAAGAGTATCGATGGAAGGAATGAATAATTCAAGTCAAGGGTTGACATTAAAGCAAGAGAAATTTGAATAAAACACAACCATTGTAGACATAGAACCTGATGTATGAGGAAATTTGTGGTAGATGAAATTTAAAGCAAGAGATTCAATGGGTGAAGGTTGAAATCCTTGAATGGATTTGGAAATAGCCAGAAAATGGAGTAGCAATAGATTTGGTAACTGCTCCAAGATTCCAATTTGTAATTTATAAAACTAAGATACTGGGAAGGCTGCACTAGATATTTAAATGCAACTATAAGGATATTTGATGGCTCAATGAGAAGTTTGAAAGTGAATAAAGGTAGGTATGATGTGAAGAGAATAAGGAAGTCGTGTGAGTGAGAATAAACTTTTGTGCAACATAAGTAGTAAATGGAGCCTGCGAAAGGAAGGAAGCTGTGTAGAGACCATTGAGTCGAGCCATGTTGGAAGAAGATTATAAGATTTGAAACTATTTTGAAGGCATTTTTTGAAGATGAGAATTAAACCAAAACAACATGAGTCAAAGTTGAAGAGTCGGAAGGCAATGGAGTTGCCAGAATTTGTAATGTATTTTATGAAATTTGAGAAATAAAGATATTTGATTTATTTTTCAATTTTAATGCAATGTTTGCAATTATAAATCGATTTAAAATTGACACAAGTTATTGTCAATTTCGAAGTTTATCAGTCATGGAGTCTTTGTAATCTAATTTTTTTTCACTAGTAGAATTTGGAATATAAATGACTACGTGACTACAACTTTTAGTCATGACAACTAAAAATGACTAAATTCTAGTCATTTTTTGCAACACAGCTATAAATGACTAAATAAATGACTAATTTGATCATCGGATAAAATCAAAGCTATAAATGACTAAATAAATGACTAAATAATTAGTCACACAAATAAAAATTAGACAATATGATATTAAAGTGGGTAATTAAAAAAATTGTGAACTTTTGGGAAATTATTGGCGAGAATGGGTTATATTCCATGCAGGGTTAGTAGTGAATTAAAAAATTATTGGTGGGAGTGGGAAGCAGAGTAGAGTGTAAAATTCGGCAGAGTTCAACTACTCACATGGGTGATAAAGCTAGTTTGGAGAGGACTTGGAGACTTCTAAAAAGGCAGGCAAGGAATTTAGAGTTTGTTGTAATGAATTTGAAGTCTGCAATGCCCTCTACAACGAAGTCAAATTTGGGGATGTCCTTTGTAGTGAATTAAGAGGTAATTCGAAACCCTCATTACATTAAATAGTTATTGTATGGTTCCTTGTGAAGTTCATGAACGACTGTAAATTTGAATGTGCCAAGTATGAGTGTTTCTGGGTCTTGCTTGAGCATCAATGCATCCATTATTTGTATAAATCATGTTTATTTATTATTTAGTGTCTCATGTTGAATCTTACATCCATAAGAAAAGGCAATCTCTATGTGTGATGTTGTGATGAAACTGGTGTAAAGCTTTGTGTATAAAATGTAGTAATTAGGGTCCTCGTTTTGTATACCCTAAGTTTTTGAGGGTTTGAGATATTTCTACAAAAGGGTGAAAAGTAGCTATTTGCTTCAAATGGAAATTCTAAAATCATATGTATGTATGAATGCCATATCAAATGCTTTCTATGTTGGGTTTGAACTTTGAATTTGGGTCAAGTTCCTCTTTATGCTATTTTATTTTTGGGTTATTCCAATTGAAATGTTGAAAGAGTGCTTGTAAAATTATTCATGGGGCTTGCAACTATAAATTAAATCCATAGATAGCTAGAGAGAAAGAAATCCTATTGTATTGCATTGGGACAAAAAGAAATATACTTCCCTGTGTATTATAAAATATGAGTTACATAAATATAAGGGTATCTTGTCATAAGACATTGACTACCATGTAACAATTTGGAGTTCTTGAGATTGTGAAAGAATTGGATGCTTTTATTCATTGTATAATCAATACAATGTAGTGACATATCTTAAAGTTGTCTATTTGTGTTCCATGTTATCATGCATGGGTATGGTATTAATTTCTAATTTTGTAACCAATTCACCAACTTAATCCCTGAGGCTCCTTTTGACTAAGTCTTCATGGCATGGGTAATGCATGTACATCATAATTAGTTTTTTATTGGTTGGGGTAACTCACAATAGTTACATAGGCAACTAAGTACCAAAACCATACAAGCAATTCTAATTTTAGCAGACTATTTTTTTCATTAGTTTTCTCTATGCATTTTGGAGCATATAGGAATTGAACTTCTAACATGCATCCAAATTTCAATTCCTTTGACCAATTTTCCATTAAACCACAGGCTCATGTCCCTATCCTAGACCTCAATGTTTAGGTAACATTGTGTGCAAGCCTAATTTATTAATTGCAAGGAATCCTAGAAGATGATATCATATGGATGATAATGCAGATGATCTTGCTAGCAATGCAGATGATTATGTTGATGTTTTGTCACATTAACTAGCCTATCACCTTAACTTGTAAGCTTGTCACCTAAAATTTGGTTATATGTATGGTGTAATTTATTATTGAATGTAATAAATATCTAAGTATAGGTGTGTTTATTCACTATTGTATTACTGATATATTTCTAAATGTAATCATCATTATTCTACTGGTACATTGTATACAAAACCTTAGATGTTCAAAGCTAACTTGAAGTGCATTTAAAGTTAGGTTCAACCATTCTTCTTAGTTTTCTTACTTTGGTTGAAATCACCTTAACTTTTAATCTTGTCACCTAAACTTTGGTTATATGTATGGTGCAATTTATTATTGAATGTAATAAAGATTTGAGTATAGGTGTGCTTATTCACTGTTGTCTTACTGATACATTTTTTTAATGTAATCATCATTATTTTGTCGGTACATTGTATACAAAACCTAAGATGTTCACTGCTGATTTCAAGTGCATTTAAATTTAGGTTCAATCATTCTTCTTAGTTTTCTTACTTTGTTTGAAATTAATTATGTTTAGTTAGAATATAATTTCTTTTATGTCCTATATGTTTTCTAGATGCTAGAATTTTCTAACTTCTCTAGAACTACTAGATATGAAAAGAAGCAAGCAAGGTCTAAAGGTATCAAATAATGCAACAAGATACCTATGAAAGTAAACAAATCTTTAAAATACTGGCAATAAATTATAGTCATTTCTCTAATATTTGGATAGCTTTAGTTTATGATACAACCTCTAGCCTCCACATGCATTGAATATGCTTGTGTGAAGGAAACAATAATGAACATATGTGATTTAATAATACATATAGATATCTTAACATTAGGTATGATTGACACTAAAAAGCCCCATACAGTTCCAAATATTTAAGAGATAATCATATATGCTTAAATAAGATGTTTCTAGCACCTTTAATTTCATAAAAAATCATTACCACACCCCCATGGGAGTAGTTGTTCAATTATAAGGGCCCTCGACAGTATGGAGGGGTAGAAAATAAGATGTAATCATATACTACTATACCGCGACAGTCATAAAAGATGAATGTGAGATGGAGATGATAGGTCTCTTGAGTATAGAAGTATATCGCTACCCCACGACAAGTAGTGACTATATAAAATAAAAACAATGGTATGGTAGTATGATCTCAACTTAACTGTCAAAGGTTAACCTATTGTCCCATAGTAAAAAAACAATGACATTAAAATAACATGTGGTATGGTGGTGTTAAGTTATGTAGCCCACTATCCCGCAATCAACAATCTATAAAGAAAAAGTAAGTGCATGATATGGCAGTATGAAGCTATATAAGCCGCCACCCCATGATAAACATATTTTAAAATTAAAAGGGACTTGTGGTATGGTGGTATAAGGATGCATAACCCATTGTCCTAAAGTGAAAAAACTACAACATAAAAGAAGTGTGTGGTATGATGGTATGAGAACCACAGTCTTGCAGTAGAAAAGTGTTAACATAAATAAAGCCTGTGGTATAGCAGGATAGCCAAATTGGGTATATTACGTGACACCGTCATCCTGTAATGGTTAAGAGAAGTGATGACAATACTATGGTAAAATTTGGAAAAAGCATTTATGTCAACTATGATAGTAATTATTTGATTATCATGAACCATTTGATCTTCTAAGATCAATGACATTTATTCAAAATTGAAAAAGGTGCATATTATGAAATATTTTGAATGAAGTAGACATTAATGTCAAAATGACTAAGTTCAGAAGCAATTACATTTAGAATTCAACTCTACTTTTTGTACTCATTTACAAAATGATTTTCGTGGAAAGAGCTAAGGAGTTCGAGGAAGAAAAGCTCTAAAACTACTATATCACCAGGTAAGTGCATGAACACTCTTTATAAGGAATTTTAAAGCATTTGGTCAACCAAGAATTAAGGGCTTAGAAAATTCAAAAGGAAGTAAAAATTTCACACCATGCCACCTAAAAAGAGTGAACCTGTGAGTAAGAAGGAAGAACCCAAGGTGAAGAAAAGGCCTTTGCAACAATCCATACTAGACATTTTACCTAATTCAATAGATAGAGTATTTAAGAAAGTGTTTGGAAACATAGCTCGCGGGTGTCGAGCTGTAATCATTCCCATCTTTGGGTGGGATTTGTTTTAGTATTTTTATGATAAAAGAGATGCCAAAATCCCAGTGTCAAACCCTTGGACTCTAGACCTAGCCAAGCTGGTAGTACCAAATGTCTTTATAGATGTTTAATTCATTAGAGTATTGGCACAAAACTATCATCCAACCACCAGAACCGTAAGGCTGACAAATGGTTTGCCACTGGTGGTATTAACCAAGTCTTCCATTGTAGAGTGTTTCAACTTGAATAAACAAGCCCTTGCTAAAATCAACTTGCAAAAAAGTGAGGAGGAGTACACTAGGTTGAGGAAAACTTATAGGACTGATGAACTCCCTATGCACATGAGGAAGGGTGAAAATGAAAGAAGAATAACTATCTCCTCTTCCCGCATTGAGCCATTTGTTGTAGAAAATTTTTATATATTTTTTAAGAGAACCTATTTTTCCTTGTTCCAAATTCTTGGAATGGATGCTCAAGAGAATATGCCAATTGGCCTAATGATGATGGCCATGAGAACCCAAAACCCTGAGAAAAATATTGAGTATGATTTTGCTTCATTCATTGAGAGAGCATTGCATGAAGGATTTTTGCAAGAGAAGATAAAGCCCCCATCACATTCAGATGGTACTCTTTGTTGTGTCACCTAATTCTATATCAGAACAATGATAAATGGACTAGGAGAATATGTTTGGGAATGTTTGATAAATAGGGTGATCAAATGCCTATTCAAAATTGTTGTTATATATGGGACAATAGATGTAAGAAGAGAAACTATATTATTTTTCATGATGAATTTGTAGTAAGAATTATGTCCATTCTTAGTCATAAATCACCAAGGTTACATACACCAATACTACAAGTTTTAAGAACCCTAGCATTGAGGTTAGAGTAATGAAATACCCACAACATTGGTGATTGGTTCTTTTTGCTAGATGTTACAGTAATAAGAGTATATGGATGTCCCCAATCCCCACATGTTTTTCCCAAGTTTGTTCCTCTTCGGTTGGCTTTCTTAGAGTTTATGTGGAAAATGTTATGGATGGAGAAGGAGGTCATGCATAAATAGAATAAAGGCACATTCTTTCCTAACTTGACCATATGTGAAGAATTGTTCGTTGGATCTAATACTCTTGAGGAGTTGCAACATTATTTGAAAACAAGATATTCTTTGGAGTCTAGGGGAGAAAGGGTCTTTGACCTCGAAGGACACATGCATATTGTGAGGAAACAAATCCTCACTAAGTCTGGGATCACCCATGATGCTGATAATGAGGAGGATTTATTAATAAATTCCTTGAATCTCCAAGAAGTATTTCAAAGGAGAACAAAATGGGCGATATTGACAAAATTAGAGGAAGAAAATAGGAAGAAAAACATTGATTTATTGGGACTTTATATAGATGAAACACTAGATCCCATCAAGAGGATCAACCTAATGATTGAGAATTTTGAGAAATTATATGGTAAATCAACAATAGTTTTGGAGAATCCCAATAAATTTCCTACCAAAAGACCAAGTGGAATTGTAATCTATGAGCCCCCTCCAGACACTACTTCAATGCACTATGCTTCTCCAGAATCACCTCCAGAGCAATTAGGGACCAAGAGATAAAGGGTATACGAGATAGATCCCTTTGTATCATATGATATAAGCAAAGAGGTTGGAGATACAAAGGAGGTGGATAGTGTGCTAGGGCACTTAAAAGATGATGTTGAAGTCGATCAACTACTACAAAAGCATGAAACTGAAGCACACAAGCCAAAGGCAAGGGTGGATATGTATGCACAGGGTGAGCAGGAGATGCATGATGATGAAGAATGATTACAATCCTCAGAGTCATGGAGGATGATGAATCTATCAACACCCTAGAATTCAAAGACTTCTAGATTAAAATGAAAATGAAAGAGTTTCAGGACAAATTTGAGATAAAAAAGATGGGTGTTGAGGAATCTCATCATGATCAAATTATGGACCAAAATTTTAATGAATTGAGGATAAATGATGTTGAAATTAGTCCACAAGAAGCTAGGAAAATGGTGTTGAAAAATAATATCTTGCTTATACTTGGGATGGATTGGAAAATGATGTTCCTGCTTGATTAGGTAAGAAATCAAGAAGATCCCATGTTAATGGTTGAGTTTGATTCAGAGGAAGGCATGCGTGGGACATGATATAATCCAAGAATTGAGACCTTAGCCTTTTGGGCTAAGTAGAAAAATACAGAGAATCCAAAATTGTTGGACATTGTGCAAGAAATGAGAGGCAGTGAAATGGTCAAGACCTTCAAAGATACCTTGGCATTATAAGTAGCTACCATGACTTGGCATTATAAGTAGCTACCATGACTATGCATTCTGCTATGTTCACCCGAGCATATTTCAAGAGTTTGGGGAATAAAATTGTAGAATATGAAAAAGCACAAATAGATATGAATGATCAAGTGAACGGGTTGTTTATAGATAATGTGAAGCTAAAGTAGCAACTGAAAGGGGTAGGCCCTTCTCAAAGTACTAAAATGGTAATGTACCAGCCCTCAACCCAAAAGATTGATGCTATTTCCACTGATCAAATAGAGTCCTTGAAGCAAGAAATAAAAAGCTTAAATAAGTGCAATGACGAGACTAAAGTAAGGAAAAAAATATATGGTGCATTAGAAAAAGGCTTGGAGGAAAAAATCAAGATGGTGATAGACAAGGAATAAAATGTGCACGAGTGTTGTACTTCCCTGTCCCAAGCAGTAGAATAGATGAAATACCATGCTATCATTTTGGATCCTTTGTTTAATAAATGGAAACCCATCCATCATACACTGAGCACATTGTGCAAGGTCTTATAGAGAAGTGTGGACACACCTGCAGCTTTAAAGCCCATACAGAGGATGGTGAAATTGGTGATTGATGAGTCCCAGTATGTGTTAGGGGAGAGCCAGAAGATAAATCCAAGAATAGAAACTTTCTATACAATCAAATAGTGATTTGTGCCTAGGATGCTTGGAGAAGATGATCAGTTAAAAGATTTCACTAGTTGGAAAAGTGATTTCAAACAAGTAGTTCCAAATTGCATTGCTCGTTTACAACAAGCCTTCATGATTAAATGCCCATATTTTTAATTTGATGATGGACGGGATGATTGCACTATATTCTAGATACTCAAAGTTAATTGAAGAGACTATAGGATTGTTAGAAAGCAGATGGAGAAGTCACCTTTCCAAAATATTAGAGATCCAAGAATATAAATGGCCTAATGACTATACGGTGTTCAAATGGGAGTAGACATATCTAGCTCCCCCAAAATAATAGGCCTGGTGTTAGAAATTGTGAAGTACCAAGCATTGAAAGATGCTATCATTGAGAGAGGACCTTTCCAGATCGGAATGATCACAGGTACCTTACGATGACTAACGAACTTTGGTGTCTTGTGAGTGCTCTGGACTTCAACATCTGATGAGTTCTCTTCATTTCTTATCTTTCATTACTTTTATGTAACCACATGTAAATAACGATAATTAAGACCTTTTGATTTAAGTAACTGAAAATACATTTTTTGAAATGAAACAGTTTGAAGCTTGTCACTCTCCTTATCTATTTATAAAAGGGAAACCAAGACCGAATCAAAAAATCATTAGTACTAGGATAATTTTTTGAAGAGAAAATACTTTTGATACATATTGTAAAATAATTTTGAAGTAGATCAATGGAGAAGTTATAATTTGGTGGCTAAACTTTTGGTTTCAGTTGTTTGTTGATATTATTTAAATATGATTGTGTGGTTGTCTCTAGTTTAATTTTTCTTTGTTATTCAGATCAAGTGTATCAAGTATATGTTTGGTTTGTCAGGGCACATTTATTTTTCAAATGGGAGAAAACATATTTGGCTCCCCTAGAAGAATAGGCCTGGTGTTATAAATTATGAAGTACTGGGCATTGAAGATGTTATTATGGAGAGAGGACCTTTCCAGATCAGAATGATCATGGGTATCTTATCATGACTAACAGACTTTGGTGTCTTGTGAGTGCTCCGGACTTCAACATCTAATGACTTCTCTTCATTTCTTATCTTTCATTACTTTTATGTAACCACATGTAAATAATGATAATTAAGACCTTTTGATTTAAGTAATTGAAAATACATTTTTTGAAATGAAACAATTTGAAGCTGGTTGCTCTCCTTATCTATCTATAAAAGGGAAACCAAGATTGAATCAAAAAATAATTAGTACTAGGATAATTTTTTGACGAGAAAAGACTTCTGATACGTATTGTAAAATCATTTTGAAGTAGATTTGGACTTTATGAAATGAAGAAAAAGAATTTAAGGCACAAATTAGATGATAGTGATCATAAGGCTGAAATTTCAGTGATAGATTATGAGCACTTTCATAGAGAAAAAGTAGCCAAGAATAATGAATATTTATCGTGTCTTGGTTTGATAAACAGGCAAGTTGTAAATCCACTAAGTAGTATATTATTTGTTTAATAGTATTTAATGAAATTTTATAGGAAAGATATTTATGTATATAAGACATGATATGATATATTTTTTTGTTTTATAGGCAAGAAAATGTGAAGAAAAAACAAAAGGAAAGAAAAGATATAGTGCTTCCAACTCATAGAAGCCAATGCATTTGTGATTCAACAAATACAGCTAGTGAAAAGAATAGTTGTGATGATGTGTAACTTGATATAGCACATGGTGATGTGTAGCCTGATATAACACATGGTGATATGCAACTTGATATAACACATGGTGATGTGTAGCTTGATATAGCACACAGTGATGTGCAACGTCGCGATGATCTCTTAACATAAAGTCTAAGATATATTATTGAAAAACTTGAGAGAAATGGAATAGTAAATCTGTAGATGATTTATTCAAGATTAAAGGACGTGTTTGAAGTGAAATCTGTGGAGACTAGTACTGATCTACCTACTTATGCCACACTTGATGTGGACAAGGAGCATGAAGTTTCAGTTAATAAAAGTCATGAAGAGAGACTGCTTGCATCTGTTATTCCTCAGAGTGCACCTGTTTCATCTACAACTTTTGATGGAACTAGTGGATCAGCCAGAAATATTGGTAGTGGCTTAATAGAAAATGTGTCTCCTTTTGTAAAAAGAAAAAGACTGATTCAATATTTTTATAGATCTATAGAGAAAAATGTAAAAGAAATAAAATTAGAAGGCAAGAAGCCATTCTTGGTTGAGGTATTGAGAGATGGTGAACCTATTGGGCCAAATACTACAAGGTGGGCCTCTGAGTTGGATGTAAGATGTAGGGCCCATTTGGATATTTGAAAATCAAATTTTGTAAAGCAAGATCCACAAAGTGTGGAAAATCTTATACCAAAAATGGAAAATTCTTTTGAGACTTCTATTGGAAAAATATCTAGAAAATATTACAAGCAAAAGATGAGACTTTTGATGAACAATTTTAGATACAAGTGCAGAAAAAAAATCATGGAGGGAAAAGAGAGGTTAGACTCCACTCTATCTCTAAATAGTGGGAGGCATTGAAAGAAAGTATGTGTTCCAAAGAATATTTGACAAAGAGTAAAAAAGGCAAGAGAGCAAAAGATAATGTGATGGATGGATATACATTTGGTCGAGGTGGGTTGCAGGACAAAATGGACAAATTTGGAGTAAGTGTATGGATTTTAGGTTCAATTTATGATGTGTTATTTATTTCAAATTTTTATTGAACTGACTATATGTTGAAATTTACATTGTATTTAAGGTGGGAAAGAGTAATAGAGAAGCAGGTGTAGAAGATATTGTCAATTATATGGCATCACTAGATCATAGTAGATCTAAGAGTAGTACGAAGTGGAAATCTAGTTTGTCAACAAAGATTTCACAACCATCTATAGACACCCAGTAAGAGTCTCTCTAAACCAAGTCAACTAAAATGAAGGGTACCAACATGTAATGAGTTGCATATATAGTCTCACTAAGAAAGTTTCGTAGTTGGCTGCCTCCATTAAGATTATAGTTTTTGCATAGAATGAGCATAATCCCACAGATTTAGATGAGGTAAGAGGCTCTATTGATCCCATTTCTTCTTGTTTGGAAATTTTGTATACAAATTCCTCTTAATTTGTAGATTGAAATCTAAGCGTAGGAGAATCCAACCCAGTTTCTTTATTGTTGGAGTGATCCAAAAAATGTTCTTTTGGATAATTTTATAGCTTGCATTCTTTACTTGACTATTGAATTATCAGTATATTTTTTTGCATGATGGTTAAACCACATGTAGAGAAATTTTATCAAAGCAACACAAAAATGAAAACACCTTGATGTCAACAGAGCTGTCAATATTGATAATGATCATGATGAACTAGACAAGAATGTGCAACACAATCATATTTTTGCTAAAGTTGAGGTAATATAATAGTTGTTGTCAGTTATTTGTCCCAATTTTTTGTCATTCTTCATGCTTAAAATGTTCTTTTGGAGAAAAATTTATAGCTTTTGCATTCTTTAAGTTGTAAGTTAATCTGTCCCAATGTTTTGTCATTCTTCATGCTTAAAATGTTCTTTTGGACAAAAATTTATAGCTTTTTCATTCTCTACTTGACTTATATTAATTTTTACATGATGATTAAACCAAATGCAGAGCAATTATATGAAAGAAAAATGAAAAGAAAAAGGCCATGTCGATAGAGCACTCTACAAAGCTACACAAGTTCATGTCAATGTTGATAGTGATTATGCTAAACTCGATGAGAATGTGCATGATATTCATAGTAGTAGTGGTGTTGAACTCGAGGTGAGTGTTATAAAACCACATGCAAGTAAGTAATATTCAAGTACTATTTAAGTAAGTAATGGTTGTTTTATTATGTAAATAAGGGTAATCATTACCTATGTGATAGAAGCTGGTTAGAATAGTAGTGAAGTTTAATTAGCTAGTATATATAGATTATGGAAATAAGGGAGAACATATAACTTACATATGAACACCTTCTGTATCTAACATCCATTTTGAATCAAATAGTAGGAAGTTAATTTCTATTTAATATGCCAGGTGCATGGTTTCAAGTTTCTTATCTTCATTTTCTAGTTTCTTATAAATATTTATCAAATATTTATCTTTGTGTTATCAAATGTTTTATATCTCAATATAATGTGTATTTTTTGTTTTTGCAAAAATCTAATGATAAAATCAAAGAAGGGGATAAATTTGTGGTGTTGGATCCATTTGATGGTGCTTTTGTGGTCATTGGGTGGATTCATTCACTATTAATTGTACATGGAGTCAAATTGAAAGGAAAAAAAGATGCAAATGTAAATATTTTAAAGGTCACGTTGGTTTTTTTTCAAGAACCAAGCTGATCTTCAAGGAAGCCTATGGACTTTTCCATTTCCAATTGTCAACAACCTGAAGGGATTTTCCAATGAACGAGTGAAATTAGCATTGCTTTCCTCCTGCACTTTGTGCTTTACAAGATCCGAGATGGTAATCCCACAATGTATTTAAAGACCTATGCACCTAATGATTGAATACATTGCAAATAACAGATAAACTCTCATATGATAGCTCAACAAATGAAATGTATCTATAGCAAATATTTTTGCATCGTAATCCTATCTAGCTCTTCTAGGGTTTTTCACCTAAAAGGAGAAAGAAGAGCCAAAATGGGCAATGTTACACTCAAATTCAATGCAATATGGATGGAATATGGATGTAAAATGCCTAGATGCAATGTTTGAATGTAAGAAACTGATAAAATGGATTTATTATTAATGTAAAACCAATGGAATGTAGATTTTTTGAAAACACATTGTGTAATGCAAAAACACCTAGAAATGAAGGTAAACTACAATAGAATTAGATGAAAATGAAGAGGTACACCTGTAAACTTGATGAAGACTAGAAAATTTGGCATCTGGAATGTTGCTGATCCTAATTTTTTAGGCTTGGTGGGACTCATTCACCTTTCTAGGTGAATCAGTCCCAGTTCTGAGAAACTGTTCCAAAGCCCGTTTTAGACAAATGGGTATCCAAAAATGCAGAAAACCAAAATCAGGCTTGGAAGTGGGACTCATTCACCACCCATAGTGAATGAGTCCACTTTTTAATTTCTGAAGATTCAAAGGTGGAAACATGAGCCTTTAGTCTACACTTTATGCTTCTCCAAGTGTCTGGTTCCGAAACTATCAAATTTGGGCCTGAAGGTGACTTTTTGTTGATGTTTTTCCTTATCCAATGAATAGATGACTTGAACAACTTTGAAATGAAATCTTCAATGATTTCTAAGCCTCCAAGATTTCTAAATATGCAAACACACAATACGAGAGAGAGAAATGTTAAATGTTAGGGCATGGGGGTTTGCCTTGGTCAAACCCCTTTTAGGCAAGTAAACCAAAATAGAGAAAGAATGTAGTGAAGCATGCAATAATGGAGTTATTACCTTGCCATAAAGATTTATCTTGAATGTCTGTAGCAAAACATGAAGAATTTTCCCTTGACTGTCTTAGGAGGCTATCTTGATGACTTGCAATGATGAAACCCTAACTTGCTTGGCTTGATAGAGAAGATAGATGACGAATGAATGATAAGAGATGTGTGAATGAGTTATGAGATGTAAATTAGGGTTTAGAGACTTGATTTTATAGGAAATTCACTTTATTTTCCCGTAAATTAGATCCCCAAGGCTGACATGAAGAAAAGTTAAACTTTAAACCTAATTCTTCCCGCTCAAAAGTCAAAAATGACCCTGTTAGCTCTAAAAAATGTAGGCGAAATTCCTCAAGAGGCTGCCAATCTCTTGATATGCTTAAGGGTAACAGAAAAGGTCAAAAAAAGCTTTTAACCTTCTACTCTTCAGGTGCTGCCAGACCTAGGCAGGTGTACCTATCTGAATGAAGCTGACTTGACTTATGATTATCTTTCTTGCACAATGATTTATCCACAATGGCAAATGGAAATGAACAAATGAAACCAAACTTGATAGCAATAGCAAAAGCAATCTTCTAATCTAAATCCTAAAATGCTCAATTAACAGATGTAAAGAGAATTAATGAATCTTAATGATGAAACTGCAGAGACCAGTGCCTTATTGGGTATGCGGAGTCAAATGAAATAGAAGTGGGTAACTTATTCTGGAAGAAACTTAAATTGCTGGCATATATTTTGTTTATAACTTGTATAAACATGCAGGATTATGGCTACTAAGCTCTACTTTAATAATCCAGATGAATCTCCCTAATTACTGTGATCAACCAAAAGGATTTAATCTCTCCTTGAAAGAACCAGTCAATTAATCACACAGATACAACAAATGTGCATTGATAAACTGAAAAAAACTTGTTATATCAATTCAAACAACTAGAAAGAATCAACTTGGAGACAGCTTAGCAATACTTTTCAATAAACTCAACATACAATTGACACCAGAAATAACTTGCCACACCAACTGATTTTCACTGAAATCGCCATTTGAAAACATGCATCATAGTCTTTGATATCAGAACTTTATTCTACTGTAGCCATTCCTAATCTACCTACTAAAATTTGATCTAATTATGATCTAATCCCTTTCAATTCACAATCGTGAATGAATTTATACACAAGCATCCGAACAGACACATCGCTTCATATTCCAAGTCGGCCAGCAGCTATATTCTAGCATTCACATGTCGGCCAACAGATGAAATTAAGCATTTACATGTCGGCCACAACATTTGAATCTTATTAATCATCAGTGAATCAGTCGCTGAGACAATCCAATAGGTATGCCAAAGGAAATTCAATCGTCAATCGTTCCTTGGTTCTTTCTATTTTTGCGTGACATCTTACTATCAGAGAAATATCATATTGGATACATTATGTTTCACCGAGAGCCCCATGGTTAAACTTGTCGCCGTGACTTATTGCTCTCAGGGAGATACCACATAGCTATGAAGATGTGTTACCGATATGCTTCTCATAGTGTGTTATCCATTCGCTGAGACACAATTAAATTTCTCACCGATACACTGCTTGTTTCATTCACTATCGCTATAGCTCTGTGATATCGAAGAGACATCACACAAAACATCCCATGTGTTATCGAAGATCTTCATGATATAAACATATCACTGTGACACAATGGCTCTCTCGCCGATGCTCCATCAAACATATGTGGGTCGCTATAACATACCGACATCGGGAAGACCTCATATAGAGTGCTCTTTGTTTTACCGAAAACCCCGAGCTCACTTAGATCGCCAAGAGAAAGAAATTCTCACACCGAGATGCACTTGATTCATTATCCTTTGCCATTCACTTACGTATATTATCGGCGAGACCGGAGGTCACTCGCTGAGACCTCACTTCGAAAGCTTTAGCTCATACCGATATCGCATCCTACCACCATCGGTTTGTGTGACAATGTGGACTCATTATGACTTCACACCGAAAACAAAGTGTTTGGCCGAAGTAAATCCTTTAATGTGTTGCTCGGCAAGACTCCTCCCGATAAGACCAATAAGCCCATTGTGCCAAGTCGGTAAGACACCGTGAGATCGCCATGACCCTTCATCGAAACTAGAAGCTTTGATGATAAGACATTCAATGCACAGTCGACAAGACAATATAAATTGGATGAGACACTATCCTGACGACCAAACCCCTGCCGATAGATTCCTCCTCGGTCACCAAAAAAATGAAAGAGTCCCGCCGAAAATCCTATAGGTGAAATCCAGTTGTTGTGACAATACAAAGGTCTTGCCGACAGACCTGCAATAGATAAATATTAGCAAAAATACACAATGGGTCGGGGAGACACAGATAGACTCATGCCAATATGAACTAAAATGTGGAAAATGCAGACATAGATGATTTTATGGGAAAAATATGGGCAGAATGAAATGAAAATAGACCCATGCGTTTATGATGAGAACTCCTATGGAAACTTAGGGTTATGGAAAACATGTGAAATTATCCAAAATTTTAACAGTTCCAACAGTGGCTCCATCTGGGGATGAATGATAGTAAGATCATTGCAAGGATCCAGATCTTTGGGTGAGCAAACCAGATGCAAAAATGAGAAAAAGGAAATGGATAAGTAGCAGTGGAATGAATGCAAAATGAATGCAAGATGAAGGTGAACCAAAACCCTAAACTACTCTGCATGGAAAAGAATTTTAAAGAGGATAAGCAAGAATTGTCCATGCACTGGCAACCCTTAATCCTCTGTGTTTCAACTTGACCTGTTCTGAGCTATTACAATCTGAAACTCAAACCATACTTTCCCCTGTCAAATACCTAGTTTTTTCTTGAGTTCATCAGATTCTTCTTGAAGACATTCATGCAATCTTTCCTGTCATTGTTATTGCAATTTTTTAGAAAATCATCATGCTTAGCTTGGCCCAAATTTCCTACAGTATTCAGCAGTTTATATTCTCCATCATCAGACAAAACTCTGTTATCTCCAACATACAAAATATACACATATTCAATGAAAAATTCCTCATTATCTTTCTCACTGTTGTGCATTATGAAACATTCTCCCAGCTATACTAAAAAATTACCATCAGAGTGCTTCTCTTGAGAAACAAAATGTTCTATCATATCAACACTGTTTAGAACAAACAAATTTGAAACCTTCTGCACCTCCTTCAAATCATCATTTGGAGACAATACTAGATCATGACTCATATATTCAATATCATGCATATATGAACCAATCAAAGCTAAACCTCTATCATCCTTGGTATGCAAACAAATGTCTTCTCCACATGAGTTAGAAATTTTAAAATCACATACCTCATCTCGAACAGAATTTTGATCAACCTCAAAGGCTTCACCATCAACTCGAGAAATGCACTGAGAGTCATAAGAATCATCACACAAAGATCTTTCACTGTCAAAACAAATGTAAGCTAGACACAAAACTTCAAGATCACCCTCATGTAGACATCTCTGATATTCAAGAGTTAGCAAATCTGAAATTTGCTCACTGCTAAGTGAACAAGTCTCAACATCTTCATCACTATAGTCATATTCTTCACTTTTGTCATCATCAAAAAGAGGCCCAGGATCATTAGAGAATGAAAAATCAGAAGCATTACCAGCACAGTCATTTGTTCCATAACTTGACACATCACTTTGTTTATCTAAAAATACCTTTTTCTCAACATCAAGTGGATCTAAAAATACCTGAAATTCATTCTTTGGCATACCTTTGCAAAAAATCATCTGATCCTCTTTTAACTCTTCATCATACAATGGGCTTAAATTTTTTTGAAAACCACATTCAAATGTACAAACCTCTTTTTCATCGAATGTGTGTTCGTAGCTTTCAACTCCAGTTGGGGATATTACTTGTTTACTACCAAATGGATCCACTTTTTCCATTGCTTCTTCCTCTTGGTCATCACAAAAACTGCAAGAGTCACCTTGCTGTAGATCAAAATCCACAAATACATCTTCACAATCTGAATACTCATTGGATCCATCATAACACACACTGCTTTTCCTGTCACAATCTATTATGCAAGAGAGATATCTTGTACCTTCATCTTCATTATGCAAGCTATCACAGGAATTATACTGACTTGCACATATCTCATCTTCTATTGGATGCATTGTTTGATCAATTCCTCTATATTCATCAGAAATACAATCATTGGACTCAACATTGATAGTGCTCTTATACCTCTCCATGATATCAATAAATTTATTCGCTATATCAAAGGTATGTCGCTTATCTAGCCAATAAACTGATTTTGGCTCTGCTGCTCTTACGAATTGTTCAACAAACAGGGCCCTTGTAGGCCTATAATGAGAAGGTAACTGCATACAAATATCTGTCATTCTATTGTACAGAGAAATCAAATCTTCTCCTTCATACATCCTTATGTCAAGAAATGCATCCAAGGGGGAAATTTTGCACCTTGATTCTATGATGGAGTCCTACCTTCGAGTATATACATTCTCATCCTTTTCTTCTTCAAATTGTTGATTATGGAACACATATTCCTGCACATTTTGATTAATGTCTTTGTCTTCATCGATGATGTCACAATTATCTTCATATCTTTTCCTGTCTACAATGTCTGTCCATTCATCTAGTTGATCAAAATAAATTGGTATGCATGATTCAGGCCAATAAATTGGGTTTGGCTCATACACTTTCATGAATTGCTGAATGATTTCAAGTTTACTAGGTGGGAAGTTCATAGGTATTTTCTTGCAAATATCTATCATTCTATGGAGCAAAGAGCGCCCAAATTCTCCTCTATATCTCCTTATGCCAAGAAAGGCATCCAAAATATTTTTGAAATATTCATCATCATTAGATTGTTGGTTCTGATACATACCTTGTCGCAGATTCTGGTTGATATCTTCAAGTGAATTGGAATTGTACTGTACTTGACACTGATCACATTGGCATTCTTGATAACTTGTCAATCTTTGTCTAGAAGGACTAGATAAGCATTTACTTGCTTCTGCAGTTGTGGAGAATAAGTGTTCTACTGTGCATGATATGCACTGCCTTCATTGTAGAAATTTCCAATTGTACTATCAGGCGCTTGAGGGGCCCAATACCTTCCTGCATTTGTGTACTCATTTGTTCCATACAAAAATTCCATTCTTCATCAAGTTTTTTGAGAGTTGCCACCTACTTTTCCAAAAGTAGGAAAAAATGATTATTTTTGATCTTTTCCCCAGCAGAATCACTCTTTCTGAATCTTCTCAGATTATAACCTTTTCTTCAATGACTCTATATGATGGTCTTCAACTGAATTTTCTGATGTAATCCCCAGTAGAGTAACCAATTTTTTAGCTCTCAAAAATGCAGGCGGAATGCCTCGAGAGGTTGCCAATCTCTTTATACGCTTAAGGGTAACAAACAAGGTCAAAAAAAGATTTTAACCTTCTACTCTTCAGGTGCTGCCAGACCTAGGCGGGTGTACCTATCTGAATGAAGCAGACTTGACTTATGATTATCTTTCTTGCACAATGATTTGTCCACAATGGTAGATGGAAATGAACAAATGAAACCAAACTTGATAGCAATAGCAAAAGCAATCTTCTAATCTAAATCCTAAAATGCTCAATTAACAGATGTAAAGAGAATTAATGAATCTTAATGATGAAATTGCAGAGACCAGTGCCTTATTGGGTATGCGGAGTCAAATGAAATAGAAGTGGGAAACTTATTTTGGTAGAAACTCAAATTGCTAGCATATATTTTGTTTATAACTTGTATAAACATGCAGGATTATGACTACTAAGCTCTACTTTAATAAGCCAGATGAATCTCCCTGATTACTATGATCAACCAAAAGGATTTAATTTCTCCTTGAAAGAACTAGTCAATTAATCACACAGATACAAAAAATGTGCATTGATAAACTAAAAATAAACTTGTTATATCAATTTAAACAACCAGAAAGAATCAACTTGGAGACAGCTTAGCAATACTTTTCAATAAACTCAACATACAATTGACACCAGAAATAACTTGCCACACCAACTGATTTTCATTGAAATCGCCATTTGAAAAAATGCATCATAGTTTATGATATCAGAATTTTATTCTACAGTAGCTATTCCTAATCTATCTACTGAAATATGATCTAATTCTGATCTAATCCATTTCAATTCACAATCGGGAATGAATTTATACACAAGCATCTAAACAAACACATCGCTTCATATTCCAAGTCAGCCAGCAGCTGTATTCGGGCATTCACATGTCGGCCAATAGATGAAATTAAGCATTTACATGTCGGACACAACATTTGAATCTTATTAATCATCAGTGAATCAGTCGATGAGACAATGCAGTAGGTATGCCGAAGGAAAATCAATCGTCAATCGTTCCTTGGTTCTTTTTGTTTCGCCATGACATCTTATTGTCAGAGAAATATCATACTGGATACATTATGTTTCACTGAGAGCCCCATGGTTAAACTTGTTTCCGTGACTTATCGCTCTTGGGGAGATACCACATAGCTATGAAGATGTGTTACCGATATGCTTCTCATAGTGTGTTATCCATTCGCTAAAACACAATCAAATTTCTCACCGATACACTGCTTGTTTCATTCACTATCGCTATAGCTCTGTGATATCGAAGAGACATCACACAGAACATCCCATGTGTTATCGAAGATCTTCATGATATAAACATATCGCTGTGACACAATGGCTCTCTCGCCGATGCTCCATCAAACATATGTGGGTCACTATAACATACCGACATCAGGAAGACCTCATATAGAGTGCTCTTTGTTTTACCAAAAACCCCAAGCTCACTTAGATCGCCAAGAGAAAGAAATTCTCACACCGAGATGCACTTGATTCATTATCCTTTGCCATTCACTTACGTATATTATCGGTGAGACCAGAGGTCACTCGCTGAGACCTCACTTCGAAAGCTTTAGCTCATACCGATATCGCATCCTACCACCACCGGTCGGTGTGACAATGTGGAATCATTATGACTTCACACCAAAAACAAAGTGTTTGGCCAAAGTAAATCCTTCAATGTGTTGCTCGACAAGACTCCTCCCGATAAGACCAATAAGCCCATTGTGTCAAGTTGGTAAGATACCGTGAGATCGCCATGACCCTTCATTGAAACTAGAAGCTTTTCCGATAAGACATTCAATGCACGGTCGACAAGACAATATAAATTCGATGAGACACTATCCCGACGACCAAACCCCTATCGATAGATTCCTCCTTCGTTGCCGAAACAATGAAAGAGTCCCACCGAAAATCATGTAGGTGAAATCCAGTCGTTGTGACAATACAAAGGTCTTGCCGACAGACCTACAATAGATAAATATTAGCAGAAATACACAATGGGTAGGGGAGACACAGATAGACTCATGTCGATATGAACTAAAATGTGGAAAATGTAGACATAGATGATTTTATGGGAAAAATATGGGCAGAATGAAATGAAAATAGACCCATGCGTTTATGATGAGAACTCCTATGGAAACTTAGGGTTATGGAAAACATGTGAAATTATCCAAAATTTTAACAGTTCCAACAGACCCAAATGGGACTCATTCGCCACCTTGGGAAAATTAGTCCCACCTAGTAGGGACTCATTTGCCACAGATGGTGAATTAGTCCCAAAGGGGTCAATTTTCTAGCTGGGTTGTTGGGGAATGCATAAATTAGGTTTGTATGATGAATTTGTTGGTTATTTCATCAAATTATGCCTTGAGATGCACAATATGGGGTAATAGGGGCCTATTAGTGATGATGTAAAGGTCAATTAGGGCTTGGGACACAAAATTCAATGTGAAAGTGTGATTAAATACACTTTACAACATTAAAATAAGGTCTGCATAGCCTAGAAAGAAACAACATCCAATGTGAATGTGTAGGACAAATTACAACACTAGATTAATCTTTAAGTTTATTTTACAAGCCTTCATTAAATACATTTTATAATGTTGAATTAAGGGAAAATGGGTTCATTAAGTCTAGAGAGGTGTGAAAGTCTTTTACAACTCCTTACAACACCTTTACAAGACATCGCTAAATGCATTTTATTCATTTTGCAAGGCTCCAAGACCTAGTGTGGATGTGAAAAACACTTCACAACACTAAATCAAGGCCTCATTAAGTCCAATTTGTTGTCAATTATTCCCAAATCAAGAAAGTTTCCTTTTTTCTATGGTACATTTAGCCCCCACTTTAGTGGGAGGATGAACTTGCTTCAAACTCACACTAAAGTAGAAATTCAACATAGATCTAAGTGTATAGATGTAGATGACAAAGAATAACAAAGATCAAGAAGGTAGTCAACCCCCCAGGATCCAAGATCCTAAGTCAAACCATCAAGATACATAATCATGCAATGGAAAGAACTAAAGGAAAGAAGAATGGGGTGGACAGGATGCGTTCACTCTAGGGCCACAGAACATTAGGTCGTCCGCAGGGTGAGATATCCCAAAGAAGTGGTTTAATGAGAAAGTCATGCCAGTGTGTCGGCTTCCCATTATACAAACCATACCAAATTTATGCCCCTGATAACATTGATAAGGCACTACAATGTAATGCTTTTTGTAAATGATTTTGAATTTTTAAAGAATTTTGCTAAAGGGGATTTTGCTTTGTTCATGTAAGGTCTTCTTCTTAGGGAGCATTATGCCTAATGTCTCCAAGAGAGGAAAAGCCAGGATGTCATATCATTATCCATGGGATGCTTTGTTCACATCAGGACACTTCAGATCGTACACTCTTGGAAGGCATCAAACCCAATGACACCACCAAGGAGAGGACACGTCATAAGAAAAATTAAATCACGCCATGAAAATTGCAAAAAGATGTTGTCTATGTATGTCCACACTTTAAAGTGGTTGCTACACCATTACTGTGAGAAATTGCTTTAAAGTAGAAAAGGGTATGAGAGCTTATTCAAAAATCCCTATGCCAAGTCATATGTTTTTGATAAGCTACGTCATGAAGAAAGGGAGTATGCCAAATGTGAGTCAATCTGAAGACATGTCATCCACATCCCAAGCTTGATCTTATATGTTCATGAAAGGTTAACGATTAGTCAAAAGAGACAATGACAAGTGACATATAGGGATAAGGCTTTCTAACCCTTTTCCCCCACTTAGTGTAGGACAAGGGTGAGATTCGAATGGATGATGGTATGTTTCCCCTTGCAATGGATGAAAAACATGCAATAGTGAGTATGCTAGGATCCTACAACTAACACATGGAAAGGAGCATAAACTAATGTTATTTATGTGGATAAGGAAACAAAGTTTCTGCTTGATACATGTTTAATTAGATATAGATTATCAATTTAGGATTTACCAAGGTTAGAGTTTGCATGGAAGAATATTGAGTGATAGTATGGATGTTGAGTGAAGGTTTGTTGGATGGGTTTAGTTCTATGAAAGGACAATCAAGAAGACCATGATTTGGAAGAATGAGGTTGGGTGTATTGTGAGTTTGTTTCTTGTGTAATGGTGGGTAAAGAATGATAGGATTCTTAGGTGTGTCCAAAATAACTTCAGCACACATAGGGGAATGATTAATGATTGGATTTGTTTGAGTATCAATAGTGGTGATATGAGAAGAATGGTTTATTTGGTTGTCTTCTTTCTCTAAGGTATCATTTGTATGTGACATAATATTGACCCTAGGAGGAGAGCTAATATGTTCATCACATGTCATAATTGGATTTGGAAAGATAGCTTCATCGCTCATAGGAGAGGCATCAAGAGAAGGATAACTATGAGTTTCATGGTTACTAATGATTGGAATTTTTTGTTCAAATAGATCTTCCATCATGATATCTTCTAACACTAAACTATCTTCTTCATGCGTAGAGAAGATATTAGGAGAAGAAAAGGTTTGATTGTCATGATTATCTATACTTACATCCTCATGTCCTAGAATTTTGTCTTGAGTAGGAGAGGTAGGATTTTCATAGCTCTCAATCATATCCTCCACACAAATGTGTTTGTCATGATCGTTCATGAGTTTATCCTTATTCACTAAAGGATTTGCACAAGTAGGGGAGGTGTTGGGAGATGGATGAGGACTTGGTAAAGTAGTGGAGATAATTTCAGCTTTGTGTGTCATAATGTCTTTGCAAGGGGGAGGAGAAGGAATACAAGCAAGACTTTCATGATCTTCAAATATTGTGTCTTCTTTCATCAAGATACCTTCATCACCAATGGGAGAGATATCAGGAGAAGAACAATTATGATTATCATGATTATCAATGCATGCATCCTTTTGTGTCAAATCTTTAGTGGATGATCTTAGTGAGAGGAATTTTCTAAGGGCTTCATATAACATTTCTAAATCATCACTACTAAAGGGCTTGGGTGTTTAGTTTTTTGAAACTGAATCATTTTTTGAATTGGATCAAAATGATATTTTTTGTTATTTGTTTTCATTTGCTAATGAATTTGATCTAAATGAACTAGGAACTAATGTTGAAAATGAAAATTGCAAAATTCTAAGTGCCATGAAGGTAAATATTTCTTATTTCTAATGATTTAAATGTAAGAGAACCTATGCAAACTTAAAATGTAATGTAAAGACAGGATGAGATGCAACTTTTCATATTTCAAACAAAGTAATTTACTAATGACATTATGCAATAATCTGAAAGATGAAAGATTGGAAGTGCAAATGTGAATTTTAATAATGTAGGAAATGAGCTAATGTAAGCTAAATCTAATGAAATTCATGATACAAAAATTCATCCAACTGATACAAATAACTAATGGTAGCAAACAAAAGCATAAAAAATAGGGTTTTCAACTCTAGAAAAGGTAGTTGTAGGGGTCAAAAGGGACTGATTCGCCTAGGGTGGCGAATGAGTCCCAGTGGGGATTTTTTTGAGGGATTTTTTTTCACGTCAGGTTCACCAAAATGTAGCAAATATTTTGGCATCCTAATCCTTTCTAGTGCTTCTAGGGTTTTTCACCTAAAAGGAGAAAGAAGGGCCAAAATGGGCAATGTTACACTCAAAGTCAATGCAATATGGATGGAATATGGATGTAAAATTCCTAGATGCAATGTTTGAATGCAAGAAATTGATAAGATGGATTTATTATTAATGCAAAACCAATGAAATGTAGATTGTTTGAAAACACATTGTGTAATTCAAAAACACCTAGAAATGAAGGTTAACTACAACAAAATTGGATGAAACTGAAGAGGTGCACTTGTAAACTTGATGAAGACTGGAAATGACATCTAGAATGTTGTTGATCCTAAATTTTAGGCTCGGTGGGACTCATTCGCCATTCTGAGCGAATCAATCCCAGTTTTGTGAAACTGTTTCAGAGCTAGTTTCAGACAAATGGGTATCCAAAAATGCAGAAAACCAAAATCAGGCTTGGAAGTGGGACTCATTCGCCACCCATGGTGAATGAGTCCAATTTTGAATTTCTAAAGATTCAAAGGTGGAAACAGGAGCCTTCGGTCTACACTTTACGCCTCTCCAGGTGTCCGGTTCTGAAACTGTCAAATTTGGTCCTTAAGGTGACTTTTTGTTGATGTTTTATCTTATCCAATGAAGATATGACTTGAACAAATCTGCAATGCAATATTCAATTATTTCTAAGTCTCCAACATGTCTAAATCTACAAACACACAAGACAAGAGAGATAAATGTTGAATGTTAGGGCATGGGGGTTTGCCTTGGTCAAACCCCTTTTAGGCAATTAAACCAAAATAGAGAAAGAATGTAGTGAGCATGCAATAATGGAGTTATTACCTTGCCATAAAGATTGATCTTGAATGTATGTAGCAAAACATGAAGAATCTTCCCTTGAATTTCTTAGGAGGCTATCTTGATGATTTGCAATGATGAAACCCTAACTTGCTAGACTTGATAGAGAAGATAGATGATGAATGAATGATAAGAGATGTGTGAATGAGTTATGAGATGTAAATTAGGGTTTAGAGAATTGATTGTATAGGAAATTCAGTTTATTTTCCCGTAAATTGGATCCCCAAGGCCGACATGAAGAAAAGTTAAACTTAAAACCTAATTTTTCTTGCTCAAAAGTCAAAAATTGCCCAAATGGGACTCATTCACCACCTTGGGCGAATCAGTCCCACCTGGCAGGGAATCATTTGCCACAGATGGTGAATTAGTCTAGAGGGGTCCATTTTCTAGTTGGGTTGTTGGGGAATGCATAAATTAAGTTTGTATGATGACTTTGTCAGTTATTTCATCAAATTATGCCTTAGGATGCACAATATGGGGTAATAGGGGCCTATTAATGATGATGTAAAGGTTAATTAGGGATTGGGAGACAAAATTCAATTTGAAAGTGTGATTAAATACACTTTACAACATTAAAATGAGGTCCTCATAGCCTAGAAAGGCACAACATCCAATGTGAATGTGTAGGACACATTACAACACTAGATTAATCATTAATTTTATTTTACAAGACTTCATTAAATACATTTATAATGTTGAATTAAGGGAAAATGGGTTCATTAAGTCTAGAGAGGTGTGAAAGTCTTTTACAACTCTTTACAACACCTTTACAAGACATCACTAAATGCATTTTATTCAGTTTGCAAGGGTCCAAGACCTAGTGTGGATGTGAAAAACACTTCACAAAACTAAATAAAGGCCTCATTAAGTCCAATTTTTCATCAATTATTCCCAAGTCAAGCATGTTACAGACTCTCCTTCACCTTCTACCCAACTTTATCTCTGTTGGAGGATAGCAGTTATAGACTCTCTTTCACGTCTATGAAAAACATACTTGTCTCATCACTGATAGGTCCTGGTGTGAATTGCCTTTCCCTTGGCGCTCTATCCATGTGCTCAGAACTTCCTGCTCTGATACCAATCTGATGCAGAGAAAAAATACAATAGCTTACCCAATTCCACACAAAACTCAGATTACAAAGACTCAATGAATGATTAATTCTGAATTCGAAAATTACTTGCGTCAAATTGAATTGACTTACAATTGCACTTCAAATTATCTCAAACTTGAAAATAGATAAAGTAACTTTATTATCAGAATTCATGAAAGTTACATCACATTACAAGCAACTTTAATTCCTCTTGGACTTCCAACTCTTCAACTTCGACTCTTCAAAATTTCCTCCCAATTGTAGCCTCTTCCATACTCATACTTCCATGAATTCTTCACACTGTAAATTATCTTACCTCTTCCATATCAATCATTTTGTGCATAGCCTCTATATTCACTTCTACTTCCCACTTTCATGGAGAACTCTCCATGATCTACATAACTCACACTTTGATTATGTCATATCTGGAACTTTTCATATATGCCTTCCATCATTCACAGTCATCCTTTTTTTACACAAAATATTCTCCCTCAAGTTCTTTGATTGCATAGCCATCGTGCATGGTCCTTCCTTTACTTTGACATGATTTAATTTATCTTTGATGTCTACTATTGTATTTCTATGGCATTATTAACATAGGCCATCAACTTCCTATGTTGCCCTCCCAATCAGAATTTCTCCTTACCATGTGAGCTTTCCTTTATTTTTGTGTGCTCTTCAAACCACCCTTCATCCTTTGTGTTGGCATGACCCTTACCAACATTGTGTATTCTCCATATCCTCTTTGCAACCTTCTATGTCTCCATTCTGCATTTTATTGTCTAATAGTATGCTATTCAAATGCATCCTCTAGCCATCACGAGGCCTTCATTATTCTTTCCATCGGCCTCTTCACTCATTTTAGCATGGAATTTTAGTTATCCATTGTGGCACAGGCTTAAGACCATTGTCTTTGAATTAAAACTCTCTCTTCTAGACTGTGCATGGTATTTCCTTCAGCCACCTCTAAGCCAATGGAAAACCACTACTTCATCTCCTTCCTATGTCATCTTACCTACGCTAATGAAATTTTTGTTTCAATATCTTTACTTGATAATGGCATTCTTCCCTTGTGTGTGGGTCTGCATAATCAAGCTGGAGGTTTATGAACAACCAATTTTCTTAGGCTGCATAGAGAATTTCCTTTGTCATGCCTCTCCTTGCTATCTTCCACGCCCTTTTTCAATTTCCTTGTTTTCCTTTTTAAAATCACAAGAAATGTAAAGATGATAGAAGATGAGGTGTTTCCTCTTCAACAAATAATATGATCTACTTCCAACATAATTTCCTACAAAATGACACTTTATGTCTTTCGATATTCCAAACCATTTGATTAACTATCATGTTTTGCAAAGAAAAATATGAATATTGTTTTCTACCAACCATCTTGAAATTAATTGAGACATCCTCCATATTAAATGACATATCAAAAACTAGAAACAAACATTTTTTTGTGATGTCAATTGCACTCCGGGATGCTCCTACATCATATAAGGGGAATATTTGGTTACCACCTGGTTTGATTCCTTGTCAAATTCTTCTAGATCAACTCCTGCATGAGTGAGCATATCCATGTTCCTTTTCAACATGTTCATATCATTCCCATGAAAAATTAAAGTTGCTTGTTTTGAAATCACTTCATTTATTTCCTCCCTCCAATCCTGTAGGGTTTTAATATTACCATCATCATTCAATATGGAAGGAAGAAGACCATGATTCATCTAATGAAAACTATGGACCAACTCCCTTATCTTTGCTTCCAAGGGCTCTATTTTTCCCTTGAATTCTTGAATCCCATTTATAGTCTTGAGGGTTGTTTTTTTCTTTTTAGGTCCATGGACATCATCCTTAACTCGTACTACCATTATTCTCAAGTCTTGTAGTCTTGGATCCATGTCTCCATGAGAGGAATTGCTACCTCCTTATCAATGTAAAAGTTGTTTATTGCATCTTTCATGGAAAAATAATTATCATGGATTCTATTTAATCTATTGTTTACTCCTCTATTTAGATGTTCTAAGACTATAGTGACAATTTTCATATTACTAAAAAATATTTCTCTATCATTTTTGTCACATTTTTCCTTATACTATTTCAATTCCTAGAGTAGTTATTCCCTATTGACCTCTTCTTCTTGCTATGCACTGGATGTATCTAGCTTCTCCACTAAAATGGGCACATTTCCCATATTGTAGGCACTATTTTCCATGAGGAACTTGTAGAAAGTACAATGGTAGTAGTTGTTGGCTCTTGAGAAGTAGAGGGAGTAGTATCAGTTTCCCTTGGCTCACCTGATTACAAATTTTGTAGTTTATTTTTTAACAATGCTAATTCAGTATGTAATTGCATTGTTTGTTGTTGATTCTTCCCATAATCAATCAATAGATCATTATATTTTTTTCTAAATTGCTCCTTTTCAATTGTTACTGATTCAATAGTTGCTTTTGTAAATTTAGCAACATTTTCTGATATTGTTGCAACCTCAATTGCTAAATTGTTTGAAACCCTCTTTATTATAAGACCTCCCCTGTAATCTACAACAGGCTCTGCAATATCAAGCTTCTTGGTATTAGGGGCTAGGGCCCAAATGGCTGGTGTGTCCCACTGCTCACTGAATGCACATCTTTGCAATGCAATTGTAGCTTCTTCTTCTAAATTATAGAGGGGTTTATCATACCTATTTATTGTATCAAATGCAATGGTAGAAGATAAATCCCACTCAAGCAATAAAAAAATTCCACTCTTTCTTACTAGTTCCCTACCCTCAGATGTAGTTACCTTTTGATATTTCTCTTTCATTTCTTTTATTACTCGTGATTTGATGACTACATCAGGTAACTCAAGATGGAGGCTCCTCTATTCTACAACTTTATTCACAAATTCATCCTTCTTTTCCCTCCAAACAAATTCCATTAAGGCCTTGGACTTCATAAAATAATCATCATCCATGAATTTAGTATAGGTCTCTTCTCTTACATCATTTTGGCTATTCAAGCCAGTGAGTTTAGGCTTGCTTAATCTCAAACCAAGCTATTGTGGCACAATCTCCCTAGGTGGATATGACATCCCTTGTTGCATTTCTTCCTAAGTGACCAAGATTTCTTCTTCATAATCTTCTTCATAGTCCACCAAGCTAGTTGATAGAAATTTTTGTTTCTTTTTAGGTGGCTCCTTTGGTGGTGATGCTTGTCTTTGAGAATAAATATCAATGAACTAGGGTCCAGTTAACCCTAGAGGAGATGGAGGTGGAATTTGTGGCACTAGAAAAGAACTCCTTTACTTCTCTGGTTGAGAAGGAGCAGCACTTGTATACTTTCCCTTCGCCTTATTTTTCTTCCTTTTGAAAACAATAACCTTTTTTGCTTAGGGGGCTGGTAAGATGGCCTTTCTTCCATTATAGAGGTATCCCCCACATCTTGTTCATTTGTAGCAATGGCCTTTCCTTTTTCTTGAATTAGTCTTTCACCTTGTAGGTGCCCCACCACTGTTTCAAAGTTTTGGAAAACATGCTCTATCCTTTGCATTTCATTAGGAATCTCAGCAAGAGCAGTGAATTGTGGCTCCTTTTCTCTTATCTCTCTTTACAATTTATCAAAAGCAATCCACTTTTCTTTTTTGTCATTTTGTTTTTGAAAATAAAAAATGTTTCTAATGGCATCTTTAGGGATATAAAAGTTATGAGTAAACTTTGAGCTCCTATTCCTTATCTTCAACCATGCCATGAATCCTTTAGGGTCATGGTTCCTTGCTCCTACTCTCCTCATATTCAGTGGCTTAAGAATATCATTTATCTTGTCCCATCCTCCCTTAATCATTACAAAATTTGAAAAGCATGTGTATGAAGGGAAGAATGTTCCCTTTCCCTGATCTTTTAGGTGGTTGTTTTCCACATTCCCCAATTGCCACATTACTTCTAAAAATCCAAACCTTTTGGAACATCTTTGGGCAGCAGGTGGGGTGAACCAATTATACCATAAACCCTCAGAATAGTGTAGGTAGGATAAGGGATAACATCCCCCAGTTGTGATCAACACCCAAATCAGGCCCCCTTTCCTTAGGCCTCAAAAATTCATGCAAGGCTTTCAAAATTCGTGGCATGTTTACAACCAACACTCTTCTCAATTTGGAGGAAAATAAATTTGGAACAACACATAATCAAACTTTCTATCATCCTTATCAAGGATCATAGTCCAGCATTGCACATGAAGTTCCAAATTGCCTTGGATGTTTAAGCACCTTCTTAGGTGTGTTTATCATTCATTCTCTTGGATGTTTATGCACCTTCTTAGGATATTTTTTCATTCATCCTCTTGGATTTTTATGGACCCTTTTTGGTGATTTTTCTATTCATCCTCTTAGAAATTTATGCACCTTCTTAGGTGAGGCTTGTTTGTTCTCGTGGACGTTAATTTTTTTGGCAATATAGTTTATGGATTCAACATAATGCAACTTGTTGGTTCATGAACTTGAACACCCTTTTAACATTGCCACCAATCATAACACAACTTGCTTGACAATAGAGCCATATGTTTCATGAGTGTCTTAGCATAACACACCTTGCTAGCCTTGTGGAACCCATCATATTGCATGGAAATCTAGCATAACACAACTTGATAGCCAATACATCCATGTATGATGGAGATGAGAACACCCATCTCAACTCAAATCCACACACTAATAGAAAAATAGAGATAAATGACAAAAAATACTAAAAATTGCATATAAATGACTAAACTTGGTCACGTGACCATTAGTAGTTTATTTCCAGTCATTTATAACACAACCAAATTTATGACAACCATTTTTAGTCATTTATTTGGTTGCTTTAATTGATCAATTTGGTAGTATATTTAGTTAATCTAGTAATTGATTTAGTCATATTTATTCACTGAGCTTGGTCACGTGACCATTAGTAGTTTATTGCTAGTCATTTATAATGTGACCAAATTTATTACTAAACCATTTTTAGTCATTTATAATGTGCTCTTATTGATCAATTTGGTAGTATATTTTTAGTCATTGATTTAGTCATGTATTTTTTCATATTTATTCACTGATTTTTGTCAATTGGCAGTATATTTATTCATTGATTTTTGTCAATTGGTAGTATATTTAGTCAATTGGTAGTTTATTTAATTATTTTTGTTCACTAATTTTTTCCTAAAAGTGTTGGAAATGAGACAATACTTTTGAGGTTTAAACATAAAACAAAGAAAAACATAATCAATCATTCATTTCCACATAATGAAACAACTATTAATGAGGAAAAATACTAAAATTTTATTGAGAAAAGGTGTTCATACAACAGATACAAGACTTAAATATGTGTCTTTCCTTTTGAAAAATGTGTTACAAAGTGTGTTTCTCAGTGCTGTGACTGAGAAAATTGAGTTACAATGCTCTATTTTTTTCTTATACAGCTCCAAAAAATGAAAGAACAACTTGAAAAATGAAGCATCTAGAAGATATGGTACAAATCCAAACCGATCACAAACATATATCAGTGGACAAGCATCTAGAAGTCTTGCTTCCATAAGAAAGTTCTTTGTCTTTTCAACATCATAGAAGTTTGACTCTTTGGTTAGACATTCCACCTCCTTGATTTGTCTAGTTTTGGCTACTACTTTAATTTATTTGAAGTGAATGTCGAGATCCTCACTACTAATTGTTGATGATGTTTTCTGCACAACAACAACTCAGACATAATATAATATCCTATCCTTCTTGAAAGGTAAATCTCTATCAGCAAGGCTCAAGAGATAACCCCAAGGTCTCTAATGTCAGGTCTTGACAATGCATAAACAACTCAGTGATAAATGTGAAAATGTTGGTAATCACAATGGGACCTTACTACAAGCAAATACTGAATCTTCAATTTATCAGATCTAGCAATATGATGATACTTCAATCCTAAATCTAACCCAATGATAAAAGAAATAACAAAAGATATAAGGTTACAAAGATATTTCTAGATAAAAAATACTCCTAAGATTAACAATGCAAATGACAAACACTCGAAATGGACCAATCCCTCAGAAACTAATTTCTACTTGACCCAGATGGACCTGCAATCTTATAGAAACAGTGCAATCTTCTAAGGTGTTAAAGATTTTTAGATCATAAACATTCATTCAAACAACCCTATTGCAATTGAAATGAATAAACCTTCACAATTGAACTAAGCACAATGAATATAAAAGTCCAGGCTAACTTTGCAAAGCAACTAACAATCCGTTGGTTGTGAAAAGTATGGACCAGGGATTGCTGCAAACACTTCAAGCACTAAATCACAAACACTATCAATTTTTCTAACATTAACCCTAATTCATTTATCAAATGACTTAAGCAATTCCAAAGATAGAATCACAAGAACCATGCAAGATAAATCAATACAAGAGAATTCACAAAAATCACAATGTCTCCAATTGTATTGATTCACCCAAAGTAGCAACAATTCTAGTATTTTGTTACAACACTTGCTTGAAAATGAACTAACTTCTAACTCTGCTCTACTACTTAATTCGCTCTAGCTCAAAACTATCTATCTTTTCTTCTAGCCCTTACAAATGAGGCAAAATGCCATATTTATAGAAACCCCCCAAGATATGTCGGCCTAGTTTAGGGTTTAAATAATAATTGGCCACAAAAAAAGTCAGCCAAGAGAAATTCAAAATAAAATAAAATATGCATTAAATGCTTGAACTTCATCTAGGTCAGCTTAGGATCGCCAATGCAGCTCAGACCAATGGATGCAAAATAATAGGGAAGCACAAATCTCGATGAAGCTCAACATTAACTATCTTCCCCTTTGTCTTTATTTCGATCCATCCTATCACGCACCATCAAAAGCACCTTGTCCAAGTCGACCACAGGTGGTAAAGGAAAAACCTTAAGTCAGCTCTCAATTGATGTAATATTTTCCCTTGATTTTTTCACCGATTTATCCCACTCAACCTTATAGGTTTGATATTTCTCAATAACTGCAACATATGTGGCCACATCATCCAATTGATGTTCAATAATCAAACCCTCACTAGCTAGGGAATATACATCTTGCCACCATTTTCTCAGGTGTTCCAAGCTTAAATGCTTTAGTGCAAACTTCCTTCTCCCTGTCATGATCTCAAAGAAAGAAAAGCATCCATTATAGATACCAGTCAATGTGTCCTCAATTTGCCTTCTTTGCTTATGTATCTTCTTCAGAACCTTTTGCCTTATTTGCAAAGCTTCAAACCATTCCAAAGGTTCAATAGCTTTAGAGGAAGGGATAATTCCATCACTCACCAGTTTATCTTTGGTATACTCCATGATGGTTCCAGTTTTCTACAACAAGAGGTCTGCATCTTCCTTATCTTGAGCCAGTACTTCTTTCAACCAATCAACTACCCTCATAGAATCTCCTCCAGTTTAGAGAATGTCCTTGATAGGATCATTTCCTTTGGTTTACACCCCTTGTAGCTAATTTTCTGTAGCAAGAGTATTATCCTTCAGTCTTTCTAGCTCAGTGATAGTTTCTTGGGGTAGGAGACTTACAGCAAAATATGAAGAGTTGATAGATTGCAAAGGTTTCATCAGATCTTCGAAACATTTCTTGAGTTTTTCGATCTCTTTCTTCATTTCCTGTTTAGTCTTCATTTCTTTCCTCAACCTACCCAAGATTACTGCACTTGAACCCTCATATTATTCAATATCCTGCTCTACGGAGGTGGGTCCTAGGATGATAGTCAGCAAGTTGTAATATTTTCCAGTTACGTCATCCATGTTCTTATCCGGAGCAGGAGTTGCAATGTGGACCACTCTATTACTTGCTTCATCTCTTTCAATCCTTGAAATTACCCTGGCCTTCTTCTTTCCTTTATCTTTTCCTATTTTTTCTAGTAACTCATCCCAATTGGGTGGGATATCCTCCACAACAACTTGCTTTCTCCTTATTTCTTTATCTAGCCACTCTGGAACAGTGGACTCTAATTGTACTTCACTTTGTCTCACTTCCTCCTGCTGGTCTTTAGGCGATTCTTCATTCAAATCCTGCCTCATAGGAGTCTCTTGGACCTTATATTCCTTTTCTCCAATATGCCCTTCTCTATTCATAGGTGATGGAACCTTCATTGACTCTTCTCTTTGAGGAGATTTAACTTCTTTAGTTCTAACAGGCGAATCTTCATATGCAACCAGGGGAGACTGCATCACTTTTTCTACTTCTACCTCAGCATTATAAAGCTCACCTTCATTAAATTCTTCTCCTTCTGTATCCTGGCGATCCTCAGCTTCCTTAGATTCACCTAGTTCATTTTGAGCTTCATGGGAAGAAGGGAGATCATCATGTTGTTCTGCATGAGACGCAACTGAAGGGGAATCTTTCTTTAGCACATTATCCTTAGGAGAAGGAGTCCTCGATTTTCGTGTGTATACTTGCGTCCTTTCTCCTAAACTCTCTACATTTACCATAGGTGGATTAACTTCCTCTCCATACTTAGAGCTTTCCTTTTGCAACAGTCTTACAAATCTCCTTCTTTTAGGCACAGAAGAACTAACCTCAAGATCCTACTTTTTAGTTTCTTCTCTTCCAGACTTCTTAGTCCTTGAAGTATGCCCCCTTTTCTTGGAAATTGGCTTTCTCTATTTTTTTGTTTCTTGGGATTCCTCCACTTGTACACCCTAAATCTTGATTTTAAAAGGAGAGCTCCCCTTGCCCCTACCCTTGGGATCCTGCTCAACTGGCTCCTCAGAAGTAGAATGAGGGTCTAAATCTCCCATTAGATCATAAGTGCACTGTACACCTTCGTTCTCCAATTCCCATATCTTATGGTTCAGCCACAACTTGGTGTACTTAATGACTAGATTCATGAACTCTCCTAGTTCTATTTTACCAATGGTCTCTCCTTTACTGCCTCATAAGCATGGCCTTGAATCAAGTCCCCATCATCTTCAATCTGATCTGGAACTTTCTTCACATTATATAATTGGATTGATTCAATTGGAAGTCAGGAAAAATTCTTCTTTCTAACCTCATATTCATCACTGCAATTAGCCCAGTGGTCTTCCAAATAATCCTTGTGGCTATATTCCCAACTGGCCTTCTTTTGAGCTTCACCAGTTATGTCAAATCTAGACCTCTTGGAATGTAAAGATAAACCAAGAGTACTCATCTCCTCTTCTGAAGCCTAAGCTGAATTAATGGAAGGGAATGCCTCTCCAATTCCTATCCTCAAAGGGAAATCTCCAGCAAACCCAGTCTTATGTTTGTCCTTTTTGACAATAACATCAAAGTCACATATTTTCCTAGTGACCTCCAGGAGTAAGATATGATCAGTGGGATACCTTGGAAGTCGATATGGAGCCCTTTGACACCCATCAATCCTGATGTATGAGAAGGTGGGAAACTGTATGAACCACACCCCATATTTCTTGATTAGTTCTTTGGCCTGATCCGAAATCCTCATATGTTCTGCACCCTGAAGCAATCTAGTGATATGCATGGTGAATGCATCATTCACCCTCGTGTAACTTGAGCTCCCTAAGTGCAATTGAGGGTAAACCTCATAAATTACATCCTGCCCAAAGATGTCATTGGTACTGAATCCCTTGTATGGATGAAATCTTGCAAGTGCATAGACTAAGTAGGAAGTCATGGTGAAGGTCTTGGTTTGCAACACATTGCATAATTGCTCATGAATCACCCTACTTATAACACCTTCTGAATGATAGTTGATATTATCATGTTCCATCCTTGCAATGACATGGCACATCCAACTCTCAAACATACCTGCACTTTTTAATCCAACCACCCTGCTAAGAAGAGTAATGGCATCATAATATTCCTTCTTGAACTTTACTCTGAATAGCTGTTTGGGAAGTTTTGAATAGTGAGACTTGGGCTTTTCCAACCAGGAATTGATGATATGTTGTGACTTAATAGTCTCCTCTTCATAGAAATTTTTAGCTGCCTCCATGGTGAATGCCACCACATAAGATCTATCTAGCACATCAAAGGTCTAGGCTATAGAGACAGGATTCAAATTTGCCACAATCCACCCTTGGGGACATATTATTCTCTAGGTATCCCTGTCATAATGTCTGGCACACTCAAGAACTAATTCATAACATTGCACTGTAGAAGGTGAGCCAGCTACATGTGCCAATCCTAATTCCAACATTCTTTTAGCCACCAAAGGAAGATGTTGCGCTGCCATTCTAACCTTAAATTCTTCATAATCCCATAGTCCAACATTTGTGTTTGTCACTTTTGACCAAATAGAGGTAATTTTTCTCTTCAGGATTTTACTCCTGATGTCCATCTTGATTCTTTCTACTTCAGATACTGAACATCCCTCCATATCACCCTTAGCTTTTCCAGCTATTACCTTGCTAGATTCAACCTACACTCAACAAAGGAATCCATAGTAAAGATCACACAAACAAAGGCAAAATCATCATTAAAATGAATCCCAGATAAGCAAGGTGTCATTAAATCTTCAAATAAAATGATCATATTAGTGTTCGAGTTTCAGGTCCACCTGTGGAATCCAAGCTAGGGAGGAATTTTGGAGAATTCCGAGCCAGGCAGATTCCAGTGGAATAAAGATGAAAACACCTACTAGCAACTTAATCCGATCATTATCAATCAAGAAACAACACATGGGATCTAAAAAATAGCTCAAATTAACCATGAAATGCATAATCATTCATTATCAACCCATGTTACTTTATAATCCTTCATATTCCATCAGATTCTGAGAAAATCCACGCGGGATGGATTTCTGTAGAGGAGGAGACATTCTGCAAATTTCAGAAAAACGAGGGAACAAAGGATTTCAGAAAAATCCGTAGTCGAAGGAAATCTGTGAAGAAGATGAATCTTCGAAAAACTTGCAAATTTTGGGAAAAAGAAGAAGAGTGGGAAAATTGGGAAAATCCGCCAGAGTCGGAAAATCCCAAGATGGATGAAAAACCCGAATATCGGCCTTATCACATTACTTCGCTCAAATTGATGGATCGATCACAAATTTTAGGAATCTAGGCCTGCGACGAGTCTGATACGGACCTTCTACAAATTTTCTTTAAATTATAGGCCTATTCAAAAAGAAAACTAAGGAAAAATGGTGATTCCCTAAGTATCAAACCCCACAACTCCGCCATTGACGCACAGGAAAGCTCAGGATTCAACCCTTTCAACTACTAAATCCTTAGAAGGGGTTATTCATGTCTCACAAGCAAGGTACCTCATGATGCAAATAAATGAACAATCTCAGAAACTACTTGGGAGACCATAAGTAAGGCGATGTAAAACAACCCTAGCACCAAGCGTACAAGCATTCAAGAATTTGAATTCCAAGCAAATCCATAACATTAAAGCACTGTCTACATTCATCAATCGAAAGCAAGGTAATATATACATACCACTTGACGAAGTAGAAATCGATTGTGGCAACAAATATCAATTTATCGGAGCTCAGCAAAGAACAACAACGAAAATGCCAAGGAAATCACCACCAAAATGAACAATTTGCAAACCCACCAGTCCAAATCAAGTCCAACACTCAAAGAATAAACTCCTCAACTCAATGGAACAAAAATGATACATCATAATGGCACAAGAATCCCAAATATCAACTAAATACACCCTTTCCAATTGTACGAATGAGCATTAATGACGTCGACAAGACAAGTTGGAGAAATCTGGAAACGTGATGGCAAAGCGGAATTTAGAAAAATACGGCCTATGTAGAATTCCGTGAAGACCAAAAATATCCGAACTGCAGCATTTAGCCGGAGTTTGAGCGAGATCTGGGAAAATCCGGTTGGGGTGGAAAATCCCGAATTGGGGAGAAAACCCAAACTTTGCCCAGAACTTAGGTATTTCAATGTGCGACTTAGGGGAATCACTCAAGCAAGCAAGATAAGCATTTAAGCACATGACAAGGTACGGTAATCCTGAAAATTGAAGGGTGAAAACAACAAAAACCAAAGCGAAAGAGGGTCCCTACTTTCAGTGGGGCATGTGTGCAAAAACTTCACAACAAATTGTGACTCTGCTGGGAAATGCTCCAAAGCATTTGATGACGAACAAGAATCAAGAACCCAGAATCTATGGTTTCAGTCTCACTATCAAACAAACAAATCAAAATGCAAGATTAAAGAGTCAGAAAGAAAAGGTAGACTGAACCTTCCATAAATTGAAAATCCAAGTGTGTGAATATGAGTTCATTTCCCTCCTTGAGCTACTGCAGAAACCAAATTCAGTCAAGACAGGCTATGTAAAGATTCTAACTTCAAAAGCAACCTAGATGGAGCCTTGCTGCTAGTTAGGAATCTATAGCCCCGACGAGGTTATCGTTGTAACTCTACCAAACATAGCTCTATTGCCAGTCAGGTGTCTATAGCCCTGATAGAGATATTCAGATACTCCTGATAGATTGAATTCATTTGATTTTCAATATTTTCTCTTTTCTTTTGATATTTCTTTTCTTTGTCACCTTTTCATTTCAACCTGTGAAAAATGAAGTTCACACTCAGGGTTGAGAACCACAGTGGCGTTGATGCAGAAATAGGATTTTTCACCTATCAAAACTTCACAAGGATCCTACGACAACATCAGGATTCTTAAGATGTATGAAAGATATAAGATTTCAGAATACTTCAAATTCAAATCAAAACCAGTGACCCATCTTCTATAAATCAAACATTTAGAATGCTTGAAAATAACAAAGACTTCAACCATCCTTTCGAGACATAGGACTAAAGTCCACTAATGAAATACTTAGAACAGTCCCAGATAATGATATATTTTCCATGCAGGTGCAACACATCCAGAAGAAAATAAGAAAACCTCCAAAGTAAGAGCAGAGAAAAAACAAACCAAACCAAAAGCAAACCTACACTAACCAAAACATACAAAAGTAAAGCAGAAATGGAAACCTACTCTAACCAAAGCAAAGCGAAGAAAACAAAACAAAACAGAAACCTAATCTAACTATATACAGGAAAAGAGCTGAAAACAACTCAAGACTAGAAATAATGCTTCAAATACTGCCCATTGACAGGCAGTGGGATATCCTCTCTAGTGAGAGTTTTCAACCAGAAAGCATTATCTCCTAGGATTTCTGAAATTTGGTAAGGGCCAAGCCAAAGTTTATCAAATTTTCCATGCTCCCCCTTACGATCATGGGCTTTATCCTAGTAAAGAACCAAGTCAGAAATCCTAAAATATTTTTCCTTGGCTCTTCTATCAAACCATCTTTTGACTACCCCCTGATGTTTGGAAAAGTTTTCCAAGGCTTCGTCTCTTTTTTCCTCAAGGTGTAACAATTCAGCAAGTCTGACCTCACATTTATCCTCCTCATCATAATATTCATTAATGAACTATAAGGTGGGGATTTTTAACTGAATAGGAAACACAGGCTCTAACCCATAAACCAGGTGGTAAGGGGATATTCCTATGGAAGTCTTATGTCTTGTACGATCTGCCCAGAGAGAAAATCTAAGTTGGGTGTGCCAATCCTTCAGATTTCTTTCTAACAGCTTGCGAATAATAGTCAGGAGATTCTTATTGGAAGACTCAGCCAAACCATTACCCTAAGGGTAATAATTGGATCCAAACTTAATTATAATCCCATGATCAAAGGCCCAGTTAGAAAACTTCAATGATGCAAATGCAGGACCATTATCACAAACCAAATATACAGGACATCCAAAATGATTGATAATACCTGATTCAATGAAATTAATTACCACCTAAGAAGTACATTGCTTGCAAGCAAGGGCCTCAGTCCATCTTGTAAAATAATCAGTGATAGTAAGGATATACATGTGACCTACAGAGGAAGGTAGATTGATTGGACCTATGAAGTCCATCCCCCACTGTGCGAAAGGTTTTACCTCAAAGACTGGTTGGAGTGGGAGTGTTGCATACTTCTCTCTGGTTGTTGCAGTCTGACACACATGACAAGTTCTGACATGGTTGTGTGTGTCTTTGAACAGTGTAGGCCAATAAAAACCAGCTCTCAGAATCTGGTTCATTGTAGAAGGTGCTGATCCATGGCGTGTACCATATCTATCGTGAAATTCCAACATTACTCTTTCAGATTATGCCTTTCCTAGGCACCTTAAATAAAAACCATCATGATTTTTCTTATATAGAATAGCTCCCTTCAGCATGAAACTGTCACTCTTTAAGCGCAATGCCCTTCTCTGTACTACATTAAGATGATTAGGACAACTTTGAGTCAGGAGATAGTGAATGATATCATCATACCATTCACCAGGAGAAACATCCTCTAGATTGTAATGCTGGGCTACAAGACCAACGCCTATTTCTGCCATAGTCTTTGTAAGTCCTTTCCCTCTTACCAGCTTCATGGATTGAATCTCAATATCATACTCTTGTAACATAGTTACCCACTTGGCTATGCACTCTCCTAGCTCATTTTGCATCAACAACAACTTGAGTGCAGGATCAAGAACTATTGCAAAGATTTTGTTTCTGAGGATATGGTGTCTAAATTTCTTTACAGCTCTGACTAAGGCATAAGCCTTCTTTTCCACACTTGGGTATCTCAGCTCTACATCCTTCAATGGTGCACTCATGAATGCTATGGGATGTTCATTTCCTTGATCAAATTTTTGAGTTAACATAGCGGCACAAGAGTGATCAAAAGAAAATGAATATATATAGAATGGCTTAGAATAGTCTGGACTCACCAAAACTAGAGCTTCAACAATAGCCCATTTTATCTTTGCAAATGCTTCCTTTGCTTCTGCATTCCATTCAACTTTGGCCTCCTGCTTCAACATTTCATTCAATGGCTTGACTATTTCTGCGAATCCAGTGATGAACTTCCTCACAAAGTTGATCTTGCCAAAGAATGATTTCATTTCTTTCTTGCTAGCAGGTGGTGGGATCTTGAGTATAGCTTCCACTCATTCTGGATCAATGGAAATTCCTTTCTCAAAGAGAACATGCCTCAGCAATTTACCCTCTGTAACTCCAAAGATGCATTTCTTTGGATTCAGAGATATACCGAACTCTCTGCATTTCTGAAACACCTTGCACAAATCTGTGATATGATCACCTCTCTTCTTGGAAAAGACTGTTAGATCATCCATATAAATGATTATGCACTTACCAATTATGTCTTTAAAGGAAATGTCCATGGCTCTTTGGAACGTGGCTCCAACATTAATCAAGCCAAAGGGCATCCTCCTATAGGAAAAAAGTGCCCCACTTGGTGGTGAAAGCAGTCTTATGCCTATCCTCATACTATACCATGACCTGGTTGTATTCTAAATAGCCATCCAAGAAAAACATCATCTAAGATCCATTGACAATCTGAAGTACTTCATCCAGTGAGGGTACTAGATAATTATCTTTTTTTGATGCTCTGTTAAGGTTCCTGAAATTTACACATAGCCTGATTTCACCATTTTTCTTTCACACTGGAACCAGGTTTACAACCCAAGTGGAGTGTTTGATTGGAAATATGATTCTTGCAGACAGTAGTTTCTGCACTTCCTTTTGTATTATGGGTTCTAGTAAGGCATTAATTGGCCTTTGCCTCTATCTGAAAGGTTTTACTCCTAGATTGAGAGGGCTAGTGTAAGTTATAATCGATGTGTCATAAGTCTTCAAGTCTTCATAACTCCAGGCTATCACATCTTGATATGTATGTAGTGCTTCGATTATGCTTTTCCTCTCTTCGGGAGTACACACTTTACCAATGAAGACATTTTTGACATCATCCTGAGTTCCCATATTATACTTGTCACATTTTCCACTGATGGAATCTCTCTTGGCATCCTGTTCTTGATCCCTGACCTTGTCTAGATCAAAGATACTCTCTAATTGTACCATTCCTCTGGGAATAGTATTGCTCTTTAGATTAATTACCCCTTCCAAATCCATCTCTGCTTCTTGGAGTTCAGTTTCATCAATAATTTGAGAAGCAAAGAAATCTGAGCTTGTGATAAAATCCAGAATATGCTTGTCATCTTTAAATACCTGGAAGTTGATAATGTTGTCAGGTACTAAAGGTACTGGGGTCAGTTCCACCGTAAACTTCTTCAATCTAGAAAGAGATAGAGGTTGCAATGTACTAGCTGCCTAAGCAAGAGAGTCATCTATTTGATTTTTACATCATGGAATCAACTGAATGTTGAAGGCATCAAATCCTTCAATAAGATCCCATACTCTGTGTCTATAATTGGTCATTCTTCTGTCATGACAAGAGTATTGTCTTCTAATTTTCTTGACTACTAATTCAAAATCCCCAAAGACTTGCAAAATCTTAACCTTTTTCTTTAATGCCATTAACAGCCCATGAACCAAAGCCTCATATTCTGCTACATTATTCGTACAATGAAATTGAAGTCTATGAGTAGCAAAGAAAGTCTTACCTCTTGGACCGATTAGCTCAAATAATGCCCCAGCTCCTTGCTTTGATTTGGATCCATCAAATCTTAAATTCCAACAACCATCAACTGTAGACTTCCTTGTTGTATCTCTTGCACTGTTGCTGCTGGATGGTTCTTCAGAAAGCATCACCCTTTTCCCTTTGGGATCCTTTTGGACATTCTGGATATTAATTTTGACTACTGGAGTGGGGTTGATACATTTGTGTATTTGTTCCACTACAGCCTGGCATAAGAAACAATCCAATTCTAAATGGGAGGCATTATGCACCTTGCACAAATTGGGAAAGAGTAGTTCTCCAAAATTCATTCCTCTACCCAACTAAACTTGATCTTCAATGCACTTTTGAATGAATTCTTGGAAACTTTCTAGCAAACCCAACTGACTATCTTCTGGATCATCATCATTTTCAACTGGTTCCACCAAGGATTCAGTACCACTGGATTTTGTTGTGAGATCAATAGGCATTGTATGCAACATAAGGACTTCCTCTACATCTGACTCCTCAAAAGGGGCTGCAAGCACATAATTACCCATACTTACTTCTGATATCAGAATTTCATTGGAGGTATTCTGATATTTTGTGATCATGTATTTTATTCTAGGTTCTCTTTCAATTCTAATTTGGTTTGGCACTCCATTCCAGGGAAGCCACATGTGAGAGTGATCAGTCAAGACATATCCATTCAAGGCCTTGGTAAAGTCTCTTCCCAAGATTAGGCCATAAGCATCAGGTATATCAGTCACCTGTATATTAATAACCTGCTGAATTCTAGGGTCAGAAGAAACCTGCATATGAATCATATTTAACTCCCCTACAACATTGACTTCATTTCTATCCAATTGTGTAAATTTCTTTTGGGAATTAGCAGGAGTAATACCCATAGCTCTACAAACACCAAAGGGCATTACATTGGTAGAAGCACCTGAATCCAACAAACAGTTATGCAAGTTTTTACCAAATATACGAACAAAAATTAGGAATGGAGGAGTGTCTGTTTTCCCTTGAAATAGAGTTAAGGGAGTATCCACTTAAGCAACTTGAGTTTTGTCCTTCTCTTTTCCCTTATCTCCAAGAGGCATGTGGACTTGATTATGAGTCTAATTTTTCCTTCCTACCGATTGAGAACTAGATGCTTTATTGACACTTTCACGAACTGATTTATCTTGTGACATGGAATTTGCATTATAAGCTCCTAGAACTGCATTCCTAATGGTTGGAACTCAATAACTCAAATGCAGAGAGGCTTACCTTTAGTTTTCTAAGTTCTTCAGCAACATAGATGGCCAATTGTTCCTCACTCAGATTGGCAGGGGTCTCCTTTGGGTATTCCATCACCTTGTCCTTGTTTGCATAAAAACCTCTCCCTTTTGGCATGCCAGTATGTCCTTGATCTTGAGATAAATATTTCCTAGACACCTGAGGAAGTGATGGATTATTGTTGGCATTATGATCGAGAGGCATAGTGAAGTTGTTCAGTGGAATGGAGGTGGTGAAGGGGCCTCCAGCTTGTGGACGTTTGTGAGGTAGGTCCCTCAGATCATACTTCTTGGCAGGCCTCTGGAAAGTCTATACTTCTTCAACATAAGCTTCTTCTTCATCCCTAGGGCCATTGTCATTCACTGGATTCTCATCAAACAACTGTGTAATTTCATCTCCATTGCACACCTAGTCTGCCTCTTCCTTCAGCTGCTCAGATTCTTCTTCAGGTACATTCTCCTTACTTTGTGGAAAATGAGCATGATTCAATACTAACACTGATCAATCATAAGGAGTAGATGACACCATTTCCTGACTACCTGCATTATTCTCCACTTCATACTAAAAAATTGAAGCTGTCGTCTGGAACTCTTGACAATCTAACTCAGAATGTTGACTCATTTTATGGAGCCTACACCATCTTGATAAAGCAACCTCAGCTAAATATACACCATTAGGAGGCTTCTCTTGATTAATTGGCTGATTGACAGTTTGATTGATTGGTTAATCCAATGGGGTGGGAACTCCTCCATTGTTAGGCCTCATATTCCAAGTCCTATTATGTCTGGGTGGCTGCCTCCTATCGAACCCTTGTCCACCACCTTGCCCTCTATCAAAGTTCTGGCCTAAGAATTGTCCTTTATCATAATTTTGTCCTCTGTCATTATTATACCCTCTGTCATTATTATATCCTCTTTCGTTGTTATATCCTCTTTCATTGTTATATCCCCTTTCAAGATGTTTTCGTCTATCAAAATGTTGTCCTTGTTGATTCTCTCAATTTTCTCTGCTCTGATTAGACTGCATATTTCTTTGAGCAGCTTGCAACTAACTGTTCTAGTTCCTCAAATAAGTTACCTCCATATTCAACTTCTTCACTTGTTCAGACAATTCGTCTAGCCTCTCCTTGTCAGGATCATTGTATGTAGGTTGATTCACATTATTTTGGGAATATCCTACTACAATATTGGCATTCAGTGATTGGTTTAATACTTCAAAATTCTGCAGATACGTGGGAAAACTAGCCTGAGGCTATGTATGAAGAGGTTGATTTACATTTTGCTGAGGGTAGCTGATTGTGGGTGAAACTTGTCTCACAGGATGTCTTGGGTGAGGGACCAGAGGCAACTGAGGTACTGGATTCATGATAGGAGTGTGGTTAGTGAGAGCCTGGTTGAGAGCTGGGACTTGTCCAGGGTGAGCAGCGGGTCCTAATGACTATAAAGGCCTAGATAGATGTTTCCTTAAAGTAGTGCTAACCTTCACAGCCTCTGCATATGCATCAAGTAGATTATCAGGAGGGTTGTTCCTCCAATTCATAAAGGTAGCTGTCAGACTATCAAGTCCCTCATAATAGACTTCTAAAGTAGTGGCTTCATCAACATCATAGGGAGCTTACAGTTGGGTATAGGCACAATGAAATTTGTTGTTAAAGGACCCTATAGGCTCATGGACTTCTCTCTTAACATTAGTGAACTGAAGATAGAGCTCATTGTGACTAATGGGAATCCTAAACTTCTACAAAAATGCAGTCTCTAGCTCATTCCAATTTTGGATAGACCCAGCAGGTAAATGATTGTACCAATAGAATGCATCCTCTCCCAATGAATAAGGAAAGAGTCTACATGCTACATCCTCATGATTGATTCCTCTATCCTTAAGGCCAGTCTGAAAGATCTGATGTGTTCCTCAGTAGATCTATTGGGATCATTCACAAGGAACTTCAAACAAAAGTGTTCGAGGCTCTTAGGCATGACATTGTAATTAGCGAAACTCAATGGAGATGGGTTATTAGCTAGGAAAGCCATTGGTGGAGGTGGGGGAGGTAATGGCTGATTTATGACTGGTTGAGGTTGTGGAATGGGAATGTTCTCAGACTCAGACTCAGATGAACTTGATGAAGACTAAGATGATAGAGATGATGGAGGTGGATGCGTGGATGATGATTCTCCCCTTCTATTGGTCCTTCTTCACCTAGTAGGGACTGGTAGTTCTTGAAATTCCTCCTCTGCTGGAGTAGATCTGGTTCTTCTTCTGAATCTTTTAGGAGAGATGGCAAACATAAATCGATCTAGGTTGCTTATTCAGGCCCTCCTTCTAGCGCCAATCTATTGATAATGTTTTCTGCATAGCAACAACTCAGACATAATATAATATCCTATCCCTCTTGAAAGGTAAATATCTATCAGTAAGCCTCAAGAGATAACCCCAAGGTCTCTAATGTCAGGTCTTGACAATGCATAAACAACTCGGTGATAAATGCGAAAATGTTGGTAATCACAATGGGACCTTATTACAAACAAATACTAAATCTTCAATTTATCAGATCTAGCAATATGATGATACTTCAATCCTAAATCTAACCCACTGATAAAATAAATAACAAAAGATATAAGGTTTCAAAGAGATTTCTAGATTAAAACTACTCCTAAGATTAACAATGCAAATGACAAACACTCGAAATGGACCAATCCCTCAGAAATTGATTTCTACTTGACCCAGATGGACCTGCAATCTTATAGAAATAGTGCAATCTTCTAAGGTGTTAAATATTTTCAGATCATAAACATTCATTCAAACAACCCTAATTGCAATTGAAATGAATAAACCTTCACAATTGAACTAAGCACAATGAATATAAAAGTCCAGGATAACTTTGCAAAGCAACTAACAATCAGTTGGTTGCAAAAAGTATGGACCAGGGATTGTTGCAAACACTTCAAGCACTAAATCAAAAACACTATCAATTTGTCTAACATTAACCCTAATGCATTTATCAAATGAATTAAGAAATTCCAAAGATAGAATCACAAGAACCATGCAAGATACAATCAACACAAGAGAATTCACAAAAAGCACAATGTCTCCAATTGTATTGAATCACCCAAAGTAGCAACAATTCTAGTATTTTGTTACAACACTTGCTTGAAAATGAACTAACTTCTAACTTTGCTCTACTACTTAATTCACTCTAGCTCAAAACTATCTATCTTTTCTTCTAGCCCTTGCAAATGAGGAAAAATGCCATATTTATAGAAACCCCCCAACATATGTCGGCCTAGTTTAGGGTTTACAATAATAATTGGCCACAAAACAAGTCGGCCAAGAGAAATTCAAAATAAAATAAAATATACATTAAATGCTTGAACTTCATCTAGGTCGGCCTAGGATCTCCAATGTAGCTCGGACCAATGGATGCAAAATAATAGGGAAGCACAAATCTTGATGAAGCTCAACATTAACTATCTTCCCCTTTGTCTTTATTTCGATCCATCCTATCATGCACCATCAAAAGCACCTTGTCCAAGTTGGCCACAGGTGGTAAAGGAAAAACCTTAAGTCGGCTCTCAATTGATGTAATATTTCCCTTGATTGTTTCACCGGTTTATCCCACTCAACCTTATAGGTCTGATATTTCTCAATAACTACAACATATGTGGCCGCATCATCCAATTGATGTTTAGTAATTGAACCCTCACTGGTTGGGGAATATACATCTTGCCACCATTTTCTTAGCTGTTCCAAGCTTAAATGCTTTGGTGAAAAATTCCTTCTCCCTGTCATGATCTCAAAGAAAGAAATGCATCCATTATAGATACCGGTCAAGGTGTCCTCAATTTTCCTTCTCTGCTTATGTATCTTCTTCAGAACCTTTTGCCTTATTTGAAAAGCTTCAAGCCATTCCCAAGGTTCAGCAGCTTTAGAGGAAGGGAGAACTCCATCACTCACCAGTTTATCTTTGGTATACACCATGATGGTTCTGGTTTCCTACAACAAGAGGTTTGCATCTTCCTTATCTTGAGCCAGTACTTCTTTCAACATATCAACTGCCCTCATAGCATCTCCTCTAGTTGAGAGATTTTCCTTGATAGCATCATTTCCTTCGGTTTGCACCACTTGTAGCCAATTTTTTGTAGCAGGAGTATTAGCCTTTAGTCTTTCTAGCTCAGTGATAGTTTCTTGGGGCAGGAGACTTACAACAGAATATGAAGAGCTAATAGATTGCAAAGGTTTCATCAGATCTTCGAAACATTTCTTGAGTTTTTCGATCTCTTTCTTCATTTCCTATTTAGTCTTCATTTCTTTCCTCAACCTACCCAAGATTACTACACTTGAACCCTCATATTCGTCAATATTGATGCAGGAGCATCCAGTGGTGTAAGGGCAATCTTGCATCACCCAAAAATAGTTAAATTTCAAGTTTATCAGTTTTTAGATGTTTTTACATTTTTGGATACCCTTTTCATCATAATGAAATTCCCAATTTATGGTTTTTATTTTCTATTTCTGGGTGGAAAGATATTGCAATTTTAGTTTCCCATATTTGCACCTGAAAATCTTCCGAGTTAGATTTGAGGAACTTAGAGCTCCTAGATTGGCCCCAAAACTTTCTGAAATTGGCATAGCCAATTTTGAATGCATTATTGACTTCAAGACCTTTCCAACGGTTCAAACGGTTCGTGAATCGGAGTCCTGGATCAAAAGTTATGGCCTCGGGAAGTTGGCGCACTTTCTAGAAGATACAATTGCAAATGCTCTTTTGAAATTTGAACTTCATGTTGTAAATTTTTGGTGCCAAACCGCCTAAACTCAAATTTTAATGTTGTTTTGGCTCCAAACTAATGAGGATCTCTATTTATGGGCGGGTTTCTAATTTTTGGGTAACTTTTTGGGGACAAGCTCGCATATTGCGAAAGGGTGATTCTGTAACTTTCTGTAACTTGCATGTGTTGTAGAACTTGGGGATTTGAGATCCTTTGCATGTAAGAAGCTCCATTTTCTGAATAATAAAATTATTCTCTTGTTTGTGGGTTATTTTCTAAGTCTCGGGCAACGCCCTCATCAAGTGGTATCGAGCCAATTTTCTTGAGCGTGTGGACTGATCGCTGATTGTGAGGCAGTCTGCACCAGGACCGTGGTTGTGGGTCGAGGTCAAGAAAGATGTCTCCAAGAGTGGTGCCTGGTAGGCATGGTGGTGCCAGAGGTGGTCGAGGTGGCAGAAATGTTGGTGGAAGAGATGCACTGGCAGCCCTCCAGAGACAGATTGATGCATTACAAGAGCAGTTGAGAAGAGGGTTGAACCCGAGGGAGGAAAGTGAGGATGAAGGAGAGGAAGAAGGTTCAGATGTAGAAGAGGAAGAAGAAGTAATTGATCAAGACCAAATGCGGCTAATAAGGGCCATTTTGAAGATCAGGAAAAAACCTAGAGCAGAAGTCCCCAGTTATTCCAGAAGTTTGAACCCGGAAGAGTTGATCGACTGGATCAACGAGCTAGAAGAATATTTTGAGCATGAGGAAATAGAGGACCTAGATCGGGTTAAGTTTGCAAAAATGAAGCTGAAGGGCCATGCCAGTATTTGGTGGAAAGAGGTCAAGTTGGAAAGAAATCGAAGAGGAAAAGGAAATATCACCAGATGGGATCGCATGGTAGAGAAACTGAAGAAGCAATTCATACTAGTGGACTACGAGTTAGATCTGTTGAAGAAATTGCAAGGGTTGAAGCAAGGAAGCAGATCTGTGAAAGAATATACTGAAGATTTTTACAAGATAATCATCAAAATGGGTCACACAGAGGCCAATAAGGAGAAGGTAGCCTGATATCTTAATGGGTTACAACCAAACATTCAGGAGGAGTTAAGCCTAGTCAGAATCACCACCATTGAGGTGTATCAGTTTGCTCTAAAGGTGGAAGAGAAGCTGAACAAAAGATTTGATGGCAAGCAAAAAGGACAAGGAGGTCAAAGCGGAAGGGGAAATGGCAGACCTTCAGGAAGCCGAAATGATGATGAAAAGAAAAGTGAAGATGTGGGTACTAGCCGAAGCCAAAGGAATGACAAATTCTACTGCCCTCATGATCAAAATAGTGGTGATCAAAGAGGTAGAGGACGAGGGAGATATGGACAAGGATCTGGGAGAGGTGGTTTCAAAGGAACGTGTTTCCAGTGTGGTGAAGAAGGGCATCGAGCCTATGAATGTCCACAACACCAAGGAAGGGCGGACAAAAGGTTAGAAGGTCATGGAAGGGTTGCGCATGCAGATGAGGAGGCCCAATCTAAACATTCAGATGATGTTGAAAGGGGAGAAGCCCTAGTGATTAGGAGAGCCCTAGTGACTGAGGAAAAGGAACCAGAACAGAGGAAGAATCTGTTTTGCACAAGGTGTAAGTGTGAAGGAAAATGTTGTGATGTCATTATTGCCGGTGGGAGCACCGATAATCTGGTGTCAGAGGAGATGGTCACAAAGTTGATGCTGAAGAGGGAAAGACACCCGCATCCATATTAGATTGCCTGGTTGCAGAAAGACCACAAAGTTTTGGTCAATGAGCAATGCCTAGTAAAGTTCAAGATCGGGAGCTACCATGATGAGGTACTCTGTGATATCATCCCCATGGATGCATGTCACATGTTTTTGGGGAGGCCATGACAGTTCGATAGGTGAGCTATACATGATGGCCATGCAAACACTTATTCCTTGACAAAGGATGGGGTTCGTCACAAGTTGAAACCCCTGAAGGAGACCGAAGAAAAGGTATGTAGTAGTGCTAGAATTTGTTATGCATAGATGGAAGAAATTTTTAGAAGATATGAAGCATGAGCATATGTGTTATGCATTGATTCCTAGAGTGAGTAAGGAGGATAGCGAGAAGGTTCCAGAAGTTTTTGGGATGTTGGATGAGTTTCAGGATATTGTTTCTATAATGTACCCCAGGGTTTACCACCAATAAGGAAGATCAGTCATCAGATTGACTTGATTCCTAGAGCCAGTTTGCAAATAAGGAAGCTCATAGAATGACTCCAGCAGAAAATGAGGAGTTGAACAGACAAGTTCAAGAGTTGTTGAGAAAGGGTTTGATATGGGAGAGTTTGAGTCCATGTGCCGTACTGTAGTACTAGCACCAAAGAAAGATGGGGAGGAGAGTACGATTCCTTGTACAAACAAGATAACAACTGGGCACAAATTTCCGCCAAGGATGGATGACCTGATGGACTGTTTGAGTGGAGCACAATACTTCACAAATATTGATCTAAAGAGCGGATATCACCAGATCCAGCTTCATGAGGGAGATGAATGGAAGACCGCCTTCAAGACCAAAGAGGGCCCTGCGACGAAAGGGTTAGTCATGCTCTTTGGCTAACCAATGCACCAAGCACATTCATGTGACTCATGAATGAGGTACTAAAATAATTTCTAGGGAAGTTTTGTTATTGTGTATTTAGATGATATTTTGATTTTCAGTAAGACGTTGGATGAGCATCTGATGCATATTCGGAGAGCCTTTGAGAAGTTAAGAGAAGAGAAACTGTTGATTAATCTGAAGAAGTGCAGTTTTGTGAAGAGGGAGTTAGTGTACTTGGGGTTTGTTGTCTCGGCAGAAGGTGAAGGCTATTCTGGAATGGCCTACCCTAAGAATTGCTACCGAGGTGAGATCTTTCCATGGTTTGGCTAGTTTTTATAGAAAGTTCATTAGAAACTTCAGTAGTATTTGTGGACCCCTAACTGAAACAATGAGAGGGGATAGAAAAGAATTCAAGTGGAGCATTAGAGCGACAAAAAGTTTTGAACTGTTGAAGTAGAAGGTGACAGAGCAACCTGTTCTATCCCTCCCAGATTTCAACAAGGTGTTCCAGGTGGATTGTAATACCAGTGGTTGTGCCATTAGAGAAGTGTTGAGCCAAGAAGGTAAGCCCATTGCCTATTTTAGTGAAAAGTTAAATGATGCCAAGAGAAAGTATTCTATATATGATCAGGAATTTTATGCAATAGTTCAAGCATTAAAGAAATGGAGACATTATTTGTTGCCAAAGGAATTTGTTCTTAGTACATAAATAGTCAGGGAAAATTAAATCAGAGGCATATGAAATGGGTAGAGTTTTTGGAGAGTTATACCTTTGTTTTGAAACATAGGAGTGGGAAGTCAAATAGGGTTGCAGATGCCTTAAGTAGGAGGCATACATTGATGATAAAGATGCAGATTGAAGTGGTTGGGTTCAATGAACTCAAGACATTGTATGCAGAAGATCCTAATTTTCTGCGAGCTTGGAAATCTTGCAAGGAACTTTGTTATGATGGGCGGAGACAAAGGTGGTACGGATTTCATAATCCAGGATGGCATGTTATTTAAGGGAAGTCAATTGTGTATCCCGAGGAGTTCCATGAGGGAGAACCTAATAAAGGAGAAGCATAGTGGAGGAATGGCAGGACATTTTGGTCAAGATAAGACCATTTCCATTATCAGTGAGCATTATTATTGGCCTAAGTTGTCATAGGATGTGAAGAAGTTTGTACAAAGCTATAGGGTATGTTAGATGGCTAAAGGAGTGAGTCAGAATATAGGCTTATATCATCCCTTACCTGTACCAGAGAGGCCATGGGAGGATATAAGTATGGACTTTGTTCTTGGTTTGCCAAGGACGCAAAGAGGGAATGATTCAGTATTTGTGGTAGTTGATAGGTATTCAAAGATGGCACATTTCATTCCATGTCAGAAGACCCATGATGTAGTCCACATTGCTGACTTGTTATTCAAAGAGGTGGTGAGGCTACATGGTCTGCCAAAGAGTATTGTTTCAGATCGTGACACCAAATTTGTGGGGTACTTTTGGAGGACCTTGTGGAAGAAGCTGAAGACAGAGTTGAAGTTCAGTTCTGCACACCATCCACAAACAGATGGGCGCAGAGGTTGTTAACAGGAGTCTGGGTAACCTATTGAGATGTTTGGTAGGAGATAAACCCAAGGGATGGGACTTGATCTTACCCCAGGCAGAATTTTCTTACAACAATTCTGTCAATAGAAGCTTGGTAGATCACCATTCCTAGATTGTGTATGGAGGTAGCCCCAGAACAACTCTAGAATTGAGGAAGATGGACCAAGAGAAGAAAATAAGTGTTGAAGCTGAAGATTTTGCAGAACACATCAAGGATATACAAGAGAAGGTAAGAGAACATATTAACAAGATGAATATGTAGTATAAGGCTAAGGCAGATCAGAAGAGGAGGTATAAGGAGTTTCATATTGGTGATGAAGTGATGGTCCACTTGAGGAAAGAAAGGTTTCCCATGGGAACCTATAACAAATTGAAGATGAAGAAATTCGGTCCCTGTAAGATTTTGAAAAAGCATGGTTCAGGGAATGCATATGAAGTAGAGTTGCTTGATGGAATCAACATTTCCAATGTGTTCAACATTTCAGATTTGACAGAGTATCATGAAGGTGGAACAAAGGAAGCACCAGCAATAGGGCAGTATGGCATTCCAACACCTACTTCAGAAAGGGAGGAGATTGAAGCAATCTTGGATAGTCGTGTGGGAAGGAGTACCAGAAACAGGCAGTATGAAGAATATCTGGTGAAATGGAGAGGAAGGCATGTGGAAGATTCATCCTGGCTATCTAAGGTAGCGGTTGACCGGTTGGGTTTTCCTCAACCATCTGAGATGTGACGGGGTCACTTCTCAAATTATCTTGGGTGTCGATGCAGGAGCATCCAGTGGTGTAAGGGCAATCTTGCATCACCCAAAAATAGTTAAATTTCAAGTTTCTAGTTTTTAGATGTTCTTACATTTTTAGATACCCTTTTCGTCATAATGAAATTCTCAATTTACAGTTTTTATTTTCTATTCCTGGGTGGAAAGATATTGCAGTTTTAGTTTCCCATATTTGCACATGAAAATCTTCCGAGTTAGATTTGAGGCACTTAGAGCTCCCGAATTGGCCCCGAAACTTGCTAAAATCGGCATAGCCAATTTTGAACGCGTTATTGACTTCGAGACCTTTCCAATGGTTCAAAAAATTAATGAATCAGAGTCCTGGATCAAAAGTTATGGCCCCGGGAAGTTGGCGCACTTTCTAGAAGATACAATTGCAAATGCTCTTTTGAAATTTGAACTTCATGTTGTAAATTTTTGGTGCCAAACCGCCTAAACTCAAATTTGAATTTTGTTTTGGCTCCAAACTAATGAGGAGCTCTATTTATGGGTGGGTTTCTAATTTTTGGGCAACTTTTTGGGGACAAGCTCGCATATTGCAAAAGGGTGATTTTGTAGCTTTCTGTAACTTGCATGTGTTGTAAAACTTGGGGATTTGAGATCCTCTGCATGTAAGAAGCTCCATTTTCTGAATAATAAAATTATTCTCTTGTTTGTGGGTTATTTTCTAAGTCTCGGGCAGCGCCCTCATCAAATATCCTGCTCTGCAGAGGTGGGTCCTAGGTTGATAGTCAGCAAGTTGTAATCTTTTCTAGTTACGTCATCCCTATTCTTATCCGGAGTAGGAGTTGCAATGTGGACCACTCTATTACTTGCTTCATCTCTTTCAATCTTTGAAATGACCCTGGCCTTTTTCTTTCCTTTATCTTTTCCTATTTTCTCCAATAACTCATCCCAATTGGGTGGGGTATCCTCCACAACAACTTGCTTTCTCCTTATTTCTTTATCTAGCCACTCTGGAACAGTGGACTCTAACTGTACTTCACTTTGTGTCATTTCTTCCTACTTGTCTTTAGGCGCTTCTTCATTCAAATCCTGCCTCCCAGGAGTCTCTTCGACCTTATCTTCCTTTTCTCCAATATGCCCTTCTTTGTTCACAGGTGATGGAACCTTCACTGACTCTTCTTCTCTTTGAGGAGATTTAACTTCTTCAGTTCTAACAGGCGAATCTTCATATGCAACCAAGGGAGACTACATCACTTTTTCTACTTCTGCCTCAGCATTATAAAGCTCACCTTCATTAAATTATTCTCCTTCTGTATCCTAGCGATCCTTAGCTTCCTTAGATTCACCTTTTTGAGCTTCATGGGAAGAAGGGAGATCATCATGTTGTTCTGCATGAGAGGCAACCGGAGGGGAATATTTCTTTAGCACATTATCCTTAGGAGAAGGAGTCCTCAATTTCCTTGTGTATAGTTGCGTCCTTTCTCCTGAACTCTCTACATTTACCAAAGGTGGATTAACTTCCTCTCCATCCTTAGAGCTTTCCTTTTGTGACAGTCTTACAATTCTCCTTCTTTTAGGCATAGAAGCACTGACCTCAAGATCCTGCTTTTCAGTTTCTTCTCTTCCAGACTTCTTAGTCCTTGAAGTGTGCCCCCTTTTCTTGGCAATTGGCTTTCTCTATTTTTCTATTTCTTGGGCTTCCTCCACTTGTACACCCTTTATCTTGATTTTAAAAGGAGAGCTCCCCTTGCCCCTACCCTTGGGATCCTTCTCAACTGACTCCTTAGAAGTAGAATGAGGGTCTAAATCTCCCATTAGATCATAAGTGCACTATACACCTTCATTCTCCAATTCCCATATCTTATGCTTCAGCCACAGCTTGGTGTACTTAATGAATGGATTCATGAACTATCCTAGTTCTATTTTTTCTTCTTCCAGCCAATCTATTTCGACAAATTGGTCTTTCCTTTACTACCTCATAAGCATGGTCTTGAATCAAGTCCCCATCATCTTCAATCTGATCTGGAACTTCCTTCACATTATATAAATGGACTGATTCAATTGGAAGTCGAGAAAAATTATTCTTTCTAACCTCATATTCATCACTACAATTAGCCCAGTGGTCTTCCAAATCATCCTTGTGGCTATATTCCCGACTGTCCTTCTTTTGAGGTTCACCAGTTATGTCAAATCTAGACCTCCTTGAATGGAAAGATAAACCAAGAGTACTCATCTCCTCTTTTGAAGCCTAAGCTGAATTAATGGAAGGGCATGCCTCTCCAGTGCCTATCCTCAAAGGGAAATCTCCACCAAACCTAGTCTTATGTTTGTCCCTTTTGAAAATAGCATCAAAGTCACATATTTTCCTAGTGACCTCCAGGAGTAAGATATGATTAGTGGGATACCTTGGAAGTCAATATGGATCCCTTTGACACCCATCAATCCTGATGTATGAGAGGGTGGGAAATTGTATGAACCACACCTCATATTTCTTGTTTAGTTCTTTGGCTTGATCCGAAATCCTCATATGTTTTGCACCCTAAAGAAATCTAGTGATATGCATGGTGAATGCATCATTCACCCTTGTGTAACTTGAGCTCCCTAAGTGCAATTGAGGGTAAACCTCATAAATTACATCCTGCCCAAAGATTTCGCTGGTACTCAATCCCTTGTATAGATGAAATCTTGCAAGTGCATAGACTAAGTAGGAAGTCATGGTGAAGGTCTTGGTTTGCAGCACATTGCATAATTGCTCATGAATCACCCTACTTATAACACCTGCCCAATGATAGTTGATCTTCTCCTGTTCCATCCTTGCAATGACATGGCACATCCAAATTTGAAGCATACCTACACTTTTTAATCCAACCACCTTGCTAAGAAGAGTAATGGCATCATAATATTCCTTCTTGAACTTTGCTTTGAATAGCTGTTTGGGCAGCTTTGAATAGTGATACTTGGGATTTTCAAACTAGGAATTGATGATCTATTGTGACTTAATAGTCTCCTCTTCATAGAACTTTTTAGTTGCTTCCATGGTGAATGCCACCACATGAGATCTATCTGGCATATCAAAGGTCTGGGCTATAGAGATAGGATTCAAATTTGCCACAATCCACCCTTGGGGACCAATTATTCTCTGGGTATCCCTATCATAATGTTTGGCACACTCAAGAACTAATTCATAACATTGCACTGTATACGGGAATCCAGCTACATGTGCCAATCCTAATTCCAACATTCTTTTAGCCACCAAAGGAAGATCCTGCGCTGCCATTCTAACCTTAAATTCTTCATAATCCCATAGTCCAACATTTGTGTCTATCACTTCTGACCAGATAGAGGTAATTTTTCTCTTTGGGATTTTACTCCTGATGTCCATCTTGATTCTTTCTACTTTAGATACCAAAGATCCCTCCATATCACCCTTAGCTTTTCCAGCAATTACCTTGCTAGATTCAGCCTGCACTCAACAAAGGAATCCATATTAAAGATCACACAAACAAAGGTTAATCAATCAAAATCATTATTAAAATGAATCCTAGATAAGCAAGGTGTCATTAAATATTCAAATAAAATGATCATATCAGAGTTCGGGTTTCAGGTCCACCTGCGGAATCCAAGCTAGGGAGGAATTTCGGAGAATTTCAAGCCAGGCAGATTCCAGCGGAATAAACATGAAAGCACCTACTAGCAACTTAATCTGATCATTATCAATCAAGAAACAACACATGGGATCTAAAAATAGCTCAAATTAACCATGAAATGCATAATCATTCATTATCAACCCATGTTACTTTATAATCCTTCATATTCCATTAGATTCCGGGAAAATCCGCGCAGGACGGATTTCTGTGGAGAAGGAGACATTCTGCAAATTTCGGAAAAAATAGGGAACAAAGGATTTCGGGAAAATCTAGAGTCGAAGGAAATCCGCGAAGAAGATGAATCTCCGGAAAACTTGCGAATTTTGGGAAAAAGAAGAAGAGTGGGAAAATCCGCCAAAGCCAGAAAATCCCAAGATGGATGAAAAACCCAAATATCGGCCTTATCACATTACTTCGCTCAAATTGATGGATCGATCATAAATTTCAGGAATCTAGGCCTGCGACTAGTCTGATATAGACCTTCTACAGATTTTCTTTAAATTTTAGGCCTATTAAAAAAGAAAACTAAGGGAAAATGGTGATGCCCTAAGTATCAAACCCGACAACTCCGCCATTGACGCACAAAGAAGCTTAGGATTCAACCCTTTCAACTGCTAAATCCTTACTATGGGTTATTCACAGCTCACAAGCAAGGTACCTCATGATACAAACAAATGAACAATCTTAGAAACTACTTGGGAGACCATAAGTAAGGCAATTTCAAACAACCCTAGCACCAGGCGCACAAGCATTCAAGAATTGGAATTCCAAGCAAATCCATAACATTAAAGCACTGTCTACATTCATCAATCAAAAGCAAGGTAATATATACATACCACTTGATGAAGTAGAAATTGATTGTGGCAACAAATATCAATTTATCGGAGCTCAGCAAAGAACAACAACGAAAATGCCAAGGAAATCACCACCAAAACGAACAATTTGCAAACCTAGCACTCCAAATCAAGTCCAATACTCAAAGAATAAACTCCTTAGCTCAATGGAATACAAATGATACAACATAATGGCACAAGAATCCCAAAGATCAACTAAATACACTCCTCGCCAATCGTACGAATGAGCATTAATGATGCTGACAAGACAAGTTGGAGAAATCCGGAAACGCGATGGCAAAGCAAAATTCGGAAAAATCCGGCCTACGCGGAATTCCGTGAAAAGCAAAAATCTTTGAACTGCATTGTTTAGCCGAAGTTTGAGCGAGATTCAGTAAAATCCGACTGGGGTGGAAAATCCTGAACTGGGGAGAAAACCCGAACTTTTCCCAGAACTTAGGTATTTCAATGTGTGACTTGGGGGAATCACTCAAGCAAGCAAGATAAACATTTAAGCACATGCCAAGGTATGGTAATCCTCAAAATTGAAGGGCCAAAACACCAAAAACCAAAGTGAAAGAGGGTCCCTGCTTTCAGCGGGGCCTGTGTGCGAAAACTGCGCAACACTAATGACATTGAAAATATAGCTTACCATATAAGTACAAGGTTCCCAAGCTACTACAAAATTACCTCCTCAAATAGATCAATGAATATCAGTGGTACAAAATGATACAAGTGACAATCCAAAGTCAAATCACCTAGAGCTCAAATATGCACCCAAGAAGAAATATAGCCCTTCATAAGACTTGAACTATTCAAACAACTTGATGCATGAATCTACACTCAATTGTTTAGAATATTCCTTGGAAGCCTATGTGACATGAAAGAAGTTAACATAAAAAATAAGAGAGCAATTGCCAATGTCATTGAGAGCCAACATTATTAATTTTAAATAAATAAAAGGTGCACAATTTTTACCTAGACAATTATTTGGAGATTTCCCCTTAGGTTGACAAGAAGGAGATCTTTCATGCACTCCAATGCCTAGTACTCTCTAGAAAGGGTCCCAAATAACTCAATAAGGGCTTGAGCAATACTATAATCAGTAAGGGAATTGGTAGTTTCTATTCAATTTCAAGAGAAAATCATGTTTCATAGACCTGTGGCTTGATGGCATGGGTGTTGACAACGACACATTTAATATCGAGAAAATATGTATAGAGTTGTACCCAAAATTTATAATATTAGTGATGAACAAAATATTTCCTAAGAAACCATTTGACATAAGGAAATATGTAGCAAATTTAAATATTTCTACAAAAATTAACATATACAATGCTTCATACTTGACATCAGATATAAGTTAAATCCTAAATACATCACAATGAATCACCTACCTAAAGCGTACACATATATATAAACCAGCTTTCTCACACAATTTTGCAATACGAGGATGATCATAGTGACTAAAAAATCCATTTGCCAAGATTGCATCAGCAACATTAGGGAAAGTGACCAAATTAATCTCAAGAACCTGCAGAACAAAGAAAATCAATAAAGCTAAAATCACAATAATTTCTACAATCAACAATGTATAAATAGTTCATTTTCACTCTTGTTGGACTTTGCACGTAAGCATGTTTTAAACTAGGTCTAAGAAAATTTAAAAGCTAGTTGCTTCGTGATCATATTAACAAGTTGCCTTAGTTTGAAGATGCACATGTTCTAGTAAAGTAGGATTCAAAACATCCAACAAAAAATATGTTGCTTCACAGATCATGTTACACTGCATATAGATTTACATATGAAAAAAAAAATAGTAATTTATATTAAAAAATGATTATACTTCAACATAAGAAGTTCTACCTATGTTTATTTGGGCTATATAATATCTAGATAATATTCTAAATCAGGCTGACCAACAAAACAACCTTTGACAGTCTATACCAAATTATATGATATGAATAATTTATTAAATACCATAAATTGTATAATGCAGAAATAAACATATTATTAAACTTGAATTAAAACATAAGAAGTTAAAAGATTGATTCAACATCATGATAAAAAAGGTAATCTTCAATAAAAAAAATATAATGCAATTTTGATGAACTGTAAGATGTTCATATATATATATATAATAAACAATGTCAAAGTCTAAGAGTTTCCAACTCTTGCAAATACATAATGATAAATATCCCTAAACAACACATTCAAACTATTGCATAAAGAAATGGGCCAAGCATTCTAACAGCCAGTACATGATAAACATTAACTATGTCATTTTTTGCAAATATTTTAGTAGCCACTATGTGAAGGTTCTTTCTTTCTCTTTCAGATGAACAAATCCATCTATTTTGTCTTCATAAGAAAAGGGTATGTTACTCATGACCTGTTGGTTGTTTTTCAAGAACCAAGCTGACCTTCAAGGAAGCCTATGGACTTTTCCATTTCCAATTTTTAGTAACCTGAAGGGGTTGGCCAACGAACGAGTGAAAGTAGCAATGCTTTCCTTGTGCACTTTGGGCTCTGCAAGACCTGATAGGGTAATCCCACAATGTATTTAAAGACCTCTACACCTAATGACTAAATACATTGCAAATAACATATAAACTCTCATATAATAGCTCAACAAATGAAATGTATCAAAGAAGCTGGCTACTCCTTAACAACACTCAACATTCAGAGCATGAGAATTGAAGAACTTAACACAAAATAACAACAATTGTTGTTCATTTAAATGTTTGTTTATAGAATTGATTTTTTATTGAATTGACCAACAAAAAATTATTATGAACACTCACTTAGATCGACGCTTCATCCTAGGAATGGAGTTAGACTCAATACAAACATAATTTGACAACAAATTAATTCATAGCACTTTTAAGCTTTGATAACACTACATTACAAAATTTCAACATTGTATCCTCTAACATAACTTCTTATCAAGATCCTAGCACTCAAATTGCATGAACCTATAGCTTCATTCAAGCATTTTCATTAATTATTTGAATTAAAAGAAAGAAAAAAGCTACACAACCCACTTGAAAACAATGGAGACAAATAAGATAATCTTTGATCATTTATTCATAATTCATAAAATAAGTACAACATGAGAGAAATGGCTTTGAATTTGAATCATTTTTAATTCATTTGCTAGTATTGTTATCAAAATTACATATGCATACTTGAATGACTCAAAACCTAAGACCAAACTCTAAAAATCTCTTTGTATTCCTTTATAAAACTCTTTGTGATCAATACCAAACAGCGAACCCATACTTTTGGCCTTGAATTCATTCTTATAGAAATGAAGGAGAAAACAAGCTTTGGGCCAAAAAGTACACATTTCCCTTTCCAATTGGACCGATACAAAACATATTCCCTATTTAGTTATATTTGGAATTTCACATGGAGGGAAACATTACATGATACAAAGGATCCTTTTATTTGTCATTGAAGGTTAGGTCTCGCCTTCCAAAAGGGATCTTCGAGCTTATATGACAATATCCACGTGCTCCAAAATTATATCCACATACTCAAGCATAAAAGAAAGAAAAGCATAAAATGTAGAGAAACAAAAGAGACAAAAGACTCCATGTTTGCATCCTTGACACCAAATTCAAATTGGGGGGAAAACAATATTTTATCCATACTTTAGCGAAAGCCTAATATGTACTGGTTCTAGGCTATGCATTGTATTTCTCCCATCTGTTACTCACCATAGTTGCGGACTCACAAGGCCAAACTTGTAACACCACCTGCTAGTTGTAGCTCAATCCTCAGGAATATCCAAGTATTTATCTTTCCAGGCTTGGAATTCCTCTTTTGTAGGCCAATCAAATTTTATGATTAAATTAGCCTTTGTTCTATAAGGGGAATATTTGGTTACCACCTGGTTTGCTTCCTTGTCAAATTCTTCTAGAGCAACTCCTACATGAGTGAGCATATCCATGTTCTTTTTCAGCATGCTCATATCATTCCCCTGACAAATTAAAGTTGCTTGTTTTGAAATCACTTCATTTATTTCCTTCCTCCAATCTTGCATGGTTTTAATATTACCATCATCATTCAATATAGAAGGAAGAAGACCATGATTCATCTCATGAAAACTCTGGACCAACTCCCTTATCTTTGCTTCCAAGGGCTCTATTTTTCCCTTGAATTCTTGAATCCCATTTATAGTCTTAAGGGTTGGTTTGATCTTTTCAGGTCCATGGACATCATGCTTATCTCCCACTACCATTATTCTCAAGTCTTGCAGTCTTGGGATCCACATCTCCATGAGAGGAATTTCCACCTCTTTATCAATGTGAAATTTGTTTATTGCATCTTTCATGGAAGAATAATTAGAATGGATGCTAATTAATCTATTGTTTACTCCTTTATTTAGATGTTCTAAGACTCTAGTGACAATTTTCATATTACTAACAAAGATTTCTCTATCATGTTTGTCACATTTTTCCTTATACTCTTTCAATTCCTTGAGTAGTTATTCCCTACTAACCTCTTCTTCTTGTTATGCAATGGATATATCTGGATTCTCTATTGAAATGGGCACATTTACCATATTGTAGGGCACAATTTCCCATGAAGATCCTATAGAAAGTACAGTGGTAGTAGTTTTTGGATCTTGAGAAGCAGAAGGAGAAGTAGTATCAGTTTCCCTTGGCTCGCCTGACTACAAATTTTGTAGTTTCTCATTTAACAATATTAATTTAGTATGTAACTGCATTGTTTGTTGTTGATTCTTCCCATAATCAATCAATAGGTCATTATACTTTTTTCTAAACTGCTCCTTTTCAGTTGTGACTAATTCAACATTTGCTTTTGTAAATTTAGCAACATTAACTGACATTGTTGTAGCCTCAATTGCTAAAGTGTCTGAAACCCTCTTTATTATAAGACCTCTACTATAATCTATAGTAGGATCTACAATATCAAGCTTCTTGGTATTAGGGGCTAGGGCCCAAATGGCTAGTGTATCCCATTGCTCACTGAATGCAGATCCTTGCAGTGTAATTGTAGCTTCTTCATTTGAATTGTATAGGGGTTTATCATACCTCTTTATTGTATCAAATGCAATGGTATAAGATAAATCCCACTCAAGAAATAAAATAATTCCACTCTTTCTTACTAGTTCCCTACCCTCAGATGCAGTTACCTTTTGATATTTCTCTTTCATTTCTTTTATTACTTGTGATTTGATGATTGTATCAAGTAACTCAGGATGGAGGCTCCTTTGTTTTACAACTTTATTCAAAAATTCATCCTTCTTTTCCTGCAAAACAAATTCTATGAAGGACTTGAACTTCACAAAAGAATCATTGTCTACGAATTCAGTACATGCCTCTTCTCTTACATCATTTTGGCTATGCAAGCTAGTGAGGTCAGCCTTGCTTAATCTCAAACCAAAATGTTGTGGAACAATATCCCTATGTGGAGATGCCATCCCTTGTTACATTTCTTCCTCAGTGACCAAGATTTCTTCTTTAGAATCTTCTTCATAGTCCACCAAGCCAACTGATTGAAATTTTTGTTTCTTTTGAGGTGGCTCCTTTGGTGGTGAAGCTTGTCTTGGTGGAGAATCAATATCAATGAAATCAAGTCTAGTTGACCTTGGAGGAGATGGAGGTGGTATTTGTGGCATTGGTGAAGGAATCCTTTTATTCTCTAGTTGAGAAGGAGTAGTAGTTGTATCCTTTCCCTTCACCTTATTTTTCTTCTTGTTGAAAACAATAACCTTATTTTGCTCAAGGGGTTGGTAATATGAACTTTCTTCCATTACAGGGGTATCCCCCACATCTTGTTCATCAGTAGCAATGGCCTTTCCTTTTTCTTGAATTAGCCTTTCACTTTGTGGATTCCCCACCACTGTTTCAAAGTTTTGGAAAACATGCTCTATCCTTTGCATTTCATTAGGAATCTCAGCAAGAGCAGGAATTATGTGTCCTTTTCTCTTATCTCTCTTTGCAATTTATCAAAAGCAATCCACTTTTCTTTTTTGTCATTTTTATTTTGAAAATAAAAAAAATTTCTAGTGACATCTTCAGGGAAGTAAAAGTTATGAGTAAAATTTGAGCTCCTATTCCTTATCTTCAACCATGCCATGAATCCTTCGGGGTCATGGTTCCTTGCTACTGCTCTCCTCATATTCAGTGGCTTAAGAATATCATTTATCTTGTCCCATCCTCCCTTAATCATTACAAAATATGAAAAGCATGTGTATGAAGGGAAGAATGTTCCCTTTTCCTAATCTTTTAGGTGGTTTTTTTCCACATTCCCCAATTTCCACATTACTTCTAAGAAGCCAATCCTTTTTGGCACATCTTTGGGCAGCAGGTAGGGTGAAACAATTGTACCATAAACCCTCAGAATAGTGTAGGTGGGATAAGGGATAACATCCCCCCGATTGTGATCAACACCCAAATCATGCCTCCTTCTCTTAGGCCTCAAAAATTTATGCAAGGCTTTCAAAATCGTTGGCATGTTTACAACCAACACTCTTCTCAATTTGGAGGAAAATAAATTTTGGAACAACACAATCAAAATTTCTCTCATCCTTATCAAGGATCGTAGTCTAGTATTGCACAAGAAGTTCAAAATTTCCTTTCTTCTGTTCCAATGTCATTATCTTTACCAAAGTATGAAGCACCTTTGAACAACAACATATGCATAAACAATGAGGACCAAGAGAATATGATCCCTTCTTTTCCCTTTTTCAATTCAACTGGGCCCTCATGAATTCTCTCTGCTAGATACCCTCCATAATCATATTATGTGCAATATGTGGGATGTTGGATGTGGGCATCCATGTAAATCCAAGCTCTAGGCATGTCTATGGCTGGGTCATAACCAATAATTTGGATAATAGAATAGAAGGTTCTTTGAAATTATACTTGATGGGGTAGGGTTCTTTGTTCGAAGGACCCAAGACTAACCTTATACCATCTACAGATGCCAAATAATTTGGTGAGATTGAAAATTTAAATGTGTGCCTTACCTTCTCATACTCTACTCTTGAATTTGTTCTCATCAATGGGCACCGTATCTTCACTCTATTTAGTGAGCTTGAAATTTTTTGCAATCTCTTCTTTGGTGACGTTGACCATATCTATCCCATTGAATGTCCTCATAGTCCTTGTGACTGGATCATAGTTTCTAGCCAATTCCTTTAACAAGTCAACATCCATATAGACATTGGGTACAATTACCTTTCCCAAGTCCAGATTCCAGGGATTACCCACATGAATGCCACAATTCCTATCCCCAAACCATCAACTAAAGATTTGCCACCTAGTGTAGGCTAGTGTGGTGTCCTTGATAGTAGCCTGCTTATCTACCAGTCCTTCTACAATTTGTTTCCCTTGGAATAATGGTTGACCCTTAGGTTTTTCATAAGTCAAGGGTTTTAACTGATCAGTCAAGTCTTGGACTATAGGTCTGAGAGGGATTTTTGAGCCAGATGCTTCTCCCTTAGATGAGGACGCTTTTACTTTCAGGGCCATGATTCTAGGTTTTACAAACTAGGGTTTCTTTCAACAAACTAGAAACTTATAGCTTAAGCATGGGTTTGACTTAGAAAACAATAGAACTAGACAAGCTAATTTCCTTGAATTTACGTCAAAACTTAAAATAAATGCATTAAAAATGAAACCCTAATGATAGAGTGCTTGAGTGAGTGCAATTAAACAAGTCCTAAGCAATTGTAGAAGCAAGGAAATGATTTTACTTACTGGTTTTCAAAGCACCTCCTAAACATAAGCATTGTCTCATTTTCAACACTTTTAGGTAGAAATCAGTGAACAAAAATAATTAAATAAACTACCAATTGACTAAATATACTACCAATTGATAGAAATTAGTGAATAAATATACTATCAATTGATAGAAACTATTGAATAAATATGACAAAATATATGAATAAATCAATGAATAAAAATATACTACCAAATTGGTCAATAAGAGCATGTTATAAATGACTAAAAATGGTTTAGTAATAAATTTGGTCGTGTTATAAATGACCGACAATAAACTATTAATGGTCACATGACCAAGCTAAATGAATAAATATGACTAACTATATGACTAAATCAATGACTAAAGTAACGACTAAATATACTACCAAATTGATCAATCAAAGTGACCAAATAAATGACTAAAAATGGTTTAGTCATAAAAATTTCATGTTATAAATGATTGGAAATAAACTACTAATGGTCACGTGACCAAGTTTAGTCATTTATATGCAATTTTCAGTAGTGTTTTTAGTCATTTATCTCTATTTTTCTACTAGTGTGTGGATTTGAGTTGAGATGGGTGTTCTCATCTCCATCATACATGGATTTATTGGTTAGCAAGTTGTGTTATGTTAGATGTCCATGCAATATGATGGGTTTTGTATACGTCTAAAAATGGTCATGGTTAATCAAGCTTGTTAATTAATTAAATATAAATTATTTAATTAATTTTCTAAAGTCATCTACATATAAATAAATTTAATTATGTATTTATATTGTTCACCTTTATAATTCTTCTACATTAATTAAATAAACAACTTTATTTAATTATTACCATCTTCCATATTCCTCTTAATTAATTAAATAGATTTTATAATTTATTTATATTAATTATCATAAGTTTGAATTTAAATTCAAATGATATTCCTCTAAATACCTTTTTTCACATTTAATTAAATATTCTAAATATTTAATTAAACACTTTCTAATTCTTCACTCTACATTTAATTAAATATTCTAAAATATTTAATTAGAAACTTTCTTCACTTCATATTTAATTAAGTATTTTATATATTTAATTAAAAGCTTTTCTATTATCTTCTCACACATAATTAGATATTAAATATTTTAATTATGGAAACTTCTAAATTCACCATCGCATGTAATTAAATAAATTTATTTAATTAATTATGAGACTTATCTCCTACTCACTTCTCAAATGGAAACTTTCCCTTAGATTCAAAAGAGAAAATTTGTGTAGAAGGAAACATTCCATTTCTCTCTCGACTTTCAAAAATCTCTCACCATTCATCTCGACAAGCTTGATTTAAACCGTTGATCACATCAACCAATCAAAGTCTTTTGAAAACTCTATAAATACCTGTGTGAATCCAAGCATTGGTTACACTTACACACTTTCATATACTTACATTCATGTGCACATGCTATTTTAATATCATTTAACATTTATCAGTTTTAGCAATCATTACATTTAGTAATCTTATATTTTAGCTATCATTTTTAGTCTTGTTAATGACATCTTAGCATAAGCATGCATTTATTCTAAATATTGTTCTCTAGGAGATCATTTTGTTGAGCCTAGCGTATAATCTGAGAGCAAGCTAGATTCAGCGAAACACTGGAGATAAAGGACAATAAGATGCTTTCGAAGGAGCTACGAGTTTAAGAGTTTTTTTTTTCTTTTAAATTAGTTTCCTTTGATCTAATGTTCTATTCATGTGTTTAATTTGTTAAAATATATTTACACTTAAAATTGATCTCACATTTTTGGCGCCCACCGTGGGGCCTATGCCCCGTTTTTAACATTTGCTTGCAGAGTTTTCTGACAGGTTTTTACATTCTAGAATTTGGTTTTCCGTCAAAGATTCTCGTTTTAGTGCTTCTGTGGCTTCTTTTAGCACTTCTGTGGCTTTTTTTAGCACATTCGGGGTTTCTAACGGCGTTTTTGCAGGTTTTTTGGCCCATACAGGAACTTTTACGACACTTCCAGGAACTGTTTCAGCACATCCGAGGAACAGAACGACGCATACATCTGGCACATTTCATTAGGATTTTTATAAAAATCTTGCATTCCTAGATTAAGCGCATATATGATTTATTTTAGCGCATTTGGGGTTTTTCGTAGCACTTTTACAGTATGTTTTGGCGCATTTACTATTTATTTTAGCGCATATGCAGAATATTTTAGCACTTATAGGTTGTAATTAAATAGAGTTCTGAGTCTAATGCCTTTCTGCAGACAAAACTTTCTCTGGATAAAAATAAGCAACCCTAGGATAGTCATATCTAGATAAAATGAACCAATCCTAGGATAGACAAAGAATTTAAAATGAAGCAATTTAGGATAGTCACCACACAATGATTTTTGCAGTTAAAATGAATCCCATGTTTGTTGTGAAGCAACATCTTCACATAGATTAAATCATTGTCATTTGGGTTTTAAAAAGAACATTTTTTTGCTTTGTCTGTGGCAATAGGTCTATGCTCTCCACTTAACTGGGTGATCAAAATACCAGACTTGCCTTTTCAATTTCATGCAAATTTCATGCTTTATTACATCCTTTAGAGGGCCTGTTCTTGTGGGAAAAATTACTCACCCAAGAGGAACGACTCAAGTGGGTTCAAGCCAAAGCCAGGCTATTCCGCCCCACTATAAAATTTAAAGAAAATTTGGGGAAACCCTCTTTTTCCGGTAGTGTGCAAGATAACCATCCCCAAAGCCTTTGTTCTAAAGGTTGGGAGGTCTCCTGAGGGAGTTTATTATTTCTGCATCGAATGGAAACCCTTACTAAGAACCTAGTGTAGTAGCCAGCCGAAGTCAGTTTCTGAACATCGTAATAATCACAGTGCAAGGGGAGGGAAGAATCTGCCCCCAAGACACTCACCATATAACTGCCAAGGACCATTTGCTCAGGGGATCCAGTATCCACTTCTATCACTTTGAGTACGCGCCTAGAAAAGACAAAAACACAGGTGCCCCTTCGAGGGTGACATGACTCTGTGAGTCGACGCAGTTCTAAGATGTGGGCTATTGATTATTAGGATGATCTACTTGAGTACTAAGAGTGAGTCTGTCTGAACTGTCTTTCATGTGCTAAACCTGTGTAAAAACTTTTTTGAAATTTTTTTTTGATCATACACTTGATGTTTAGTATAGGATTTAAAAAAAAACTATTTTCTGAATGTTTGTTGTGTCTTCCATCACATTAACTCAAATAAAAGATCATCCAAAATGAACATTCAGCTGAAAATTGTTCTCAACTGTTCAGAAAATTGTTTTGAAAAACTGTTTTAGCGCATCTAGGGAGTGTCTTAGCGCATATAAGGTTTGTTCTAGCACATTCATTGGTTAGTTCAGTGCATTTGGAGTCTGTTTTAGCACATAGGCTAAGTATCCTACAAACAGTTTTGGGTCACTGTCAAAAATATTTTTTGAAGCGCATCTGAGACATATTGTAGTGCATCTGAGGTCTGTTGTAGTGCATTTGATTATTTCTCTAGCGCATATGCCTGTTTCTGCAGTGCATATAGGGCACAGAGTAGCACAACTATCTTTTTCCAGAATCTTCACTTTTGACAAATCTGAGTTTACAACATCCTTGGTTTAGTAGCATCTCAACATTTCTCTCATGCTTAGAGAGTGGAAATCAACAAAGTTTGTTAAGAAATCAATTGCCAATAGGATCAAGAAGCCTAAGAAACATTTAGGTTACAAGAAAAATTTACAACGAAGAAAGTTTTTTGTATAAAATTCAGAATGTTTTGCTTCATTACCATGAGTTTCTTCATAGGTATCAAGATTTTGCTAGGGGATTTACTGGCGATTACGTTGTAGAGCCTTTATATTCACTAGCCTATTTTTAGAGAAGAGCTCTATCTAAACGACACAATCGCAATCAATCTCTCAACTTCGATTATCTACCACAACCTTCTATTGAATATCCCACACATCTGAGTCAAATTCTTCAGTGAGTGAATTAGGCCATTTGATATATTCTTCGAAAACAAGGATCAAAATCTTAAAAGGTGCACCTTTCGAACAAATTTCTGATTATTTGATTCAACTTCTCCAATAGGATTCTAATATCCTTTATCATTGGAAGCCACAATCAAGAATTAGGAACATCTTTTGATCATATCATAAGATTTTCATCTTATCAGATCAAAATATCATCATTTGTGCATTTATCAAATTGTGATCTAAGTCTAGAAGAACGTTTCAAAATCGTATGCCTATTTTTACAAGATCTCAATATAATAAGTTGAAAGAGGATATTCAACAAGGTCATACTCAAAAAAATCAAGAAGAGGGTGAAACTAGCAATACCCTTTATAATGTGAGTCATAATCCCCTTTTTAAAGATAACATGGGTGAAAGAGAAAATAATCCATTCCCTTTCTACAGGGATGGGAGAAAAACTCCTGTGGAGAGTGATGATGAACGAGATTAAGAATGTCTTAGAGAGGCTGAACAAGATCCCAAATTTCACAAAGCCTTAGAAAATATTTTGGAGCGCAATAAAGAAAAATATTTCTTGTATCTAGCTGACAAAGGAGCTAAATTACCCTACAATTTTGATACTGAGAACATAAAGAGTAATCCTGATGAAACACCCTTGTCTGATCTTAGTGCCTTGAATCAACAAGTTAAAGCACTACAAGGAAAAATTAAAGATCTACAAGGGGGAGCCACAACCAAGATATATGCTCTTGATGACATCTGTCCTTATCCTTTTGACAGATGCCTCGACATGATTCCATTTCCCAAACATTGTGAAATCCCAAAGTTTGATCGTTACAATGGGAAATCAGATCCAATCAATCATATTAGGGACTTCTGAAATATGACTTTAGAGTTTTCTCATGAGGACACATACTTGATGCGTTTGTTTCTTAGAAGTCTTGGAGGACAATCTATGGACTGGCTATCAAAAATCACACCGCCCGTCAAGACATTTGAGGAATTGATTAATGAGTTCATATCATAATATTCCTACAACATACAACATCAGATAACCATGATTGATCTCTGCAAGGCTAAACAGAAACCCGGTGAACCATTCATTACATTTCTTCAAAGATGGAGAAGGTTGTTCGCTAGATATCCATGCCATGTTCCTGAAAAGGAAAAGATCACCACTTTCATAAACAACTTAGATCAAGAGATGAGCTATCATCTTAATCTTCATTGTCCTCCATCTTTTCAAAAATTGATTGAAAATTCCATCACCATTGAAAGTGCCTTGGTTCAGAGAGGGATAATCAAACTTGATAAGGACAATCCTAGCTCATCAAATCACCACAATGAAAAATCTAAGTTTTGGACTTGTAACAAAAATGTGGTAAATGATGGTTGTGTAGATGCCAATCATGTCTCGACTAAGCCATTTGTTCTTAGTTCTCCAAGTGCTCTTCGCAACAATAACTATAACAACGTCAACTCGGTCACAAATCAAGGAAACAATCCTCCTCCTCCAAGGAATAACGTAAGTCAAACTTTTACTCCCAACCAAGGGAATTCCAATAATCAAGGTTAGCATGGAAAAAATAACAACAACAATGGCTTAGGAGGTACCTCGAACACAAATCCACAACGATCTTCATTCTTCTCTAGCAGAAGAACTTTTACTCCACTGGGTCAATCTCTAGAATCTGCCCTTAAAGAGTTGATGGCAAAGAACGTTATCACCCTACTGCCTCAATGAAATTACGAACCCAGTGTGAAGCCTCCATCATGGAATGACACATACTATTGTGATTATCATTGATACAAGGGCCATCGCACGAATAATTGTCAAGCCTTAAAGAATGTAATCCAAGACTTGATAGAAAATGACACCATTAAGGTAGAAGGACACCAACGATCGAATGAAGACCACCAAGCATTTCGCAATCCTTTACCCAATTATAAAAAGGGTGAGTATTCTAGAAAAAGTGTGAATCATATCAATGATGATCATATAATCAATCATATCTACACTGACGACGAATGGGTCAATGTTATAAAAGTCAAAGAAAAGATGGAATATAGGGAGGTCAACGCAACAACAAGGGCACAAGCTAAAGTTGTCTTAAAAGGTGCTTCTTTGAAATCCACTGTGCCCCTACCTCAACATTAGTATGACTTAGTCAATCAACTTCAAAAAAATCCTACTTAGATTTCCATCTTAGAACTCCTGAAGATTTCCCCAGCACATAAGGAAATTCTAGAAAAGGCCCTCATTGAAACAACTGTATTCACCGATCTGGATGTAAACCAATTTCAAGCCATGGTAGGACACTTGTCCTCACCTACATGCCTTTCATTCTCCAAAAAAGATGATGTTTCCATGACACATCCTCATAATTCATCATTATACTTAGAAGTCATGGTCCACAAGTTTCGTGTCAGACAGGTTCTAATAGATGGAGGTGCTGGTTTGAACATATGTACCATGAAGCTGGTTAAGGCTTTAGGATTTTCTGAGGACTCCATTGATCCCATAAGGAAGATTACCATTAAAGCCTATGACGATGAGGAAAGAGCGTCCAAAGGTTTAATCATGCTACCAGTCAGAGTGGGACATGTTATCAAAAATACTTTTTTTCAAGTGTTAGATCGCGATCTTCCATACAACATCTTGTTGGGTCGTCCTTGGATCCACGAGATGCAAGCTATCCCATCCACATATCATCAATGCCTTAAGTTTCCTTATGATGGACAAGAGATCACAATACTAGCTGACAATTCAAAAAGTCAAACTTGTGCCAACATCAAAGCTAGTCAAGATACTTTGGTTCCCAACAATCGAGAAGCTCCTTCTAATACTTCTCTCAAATTTGATACGCAAATCAGTCAGTTAACCAAAAGCTTCGATAAGAAACTATGGTTCAAGGATAATGGAGTAGGGGAGTACTCTCTCTACCTTGCAAATCTCCCTATATCGCCACGATCACATGGAAAACCCTCTCTTGCACAACAACAGATATCTGTAGCATCCACGTCAACACAACCACCAACAGAGCCAAATACAAAGTTTAATGGATGATTTATCAAGGAAGAATTCCCCATGGAGGATGCTGGGGATAGAGAAATTCTAAGTTGGCTCTATAAATATGAAGATGACACAATTCTCAATGTCAAGTTACCAACTGATAAGTATGGTAAAGGATATTTGATCATGCAAAAGATGGGCTATGATGGTAATGGTCCTATCGGAAAGATAAAAGGAGTAGTTGAGCCTATCCAACCTCCAGGACTCGCTGCAAAGGATAAAATAGGACTAGGCTATGATACTAACTCAAAAGAAAAACCATCTAAGCAGTTGCATGATACTATCCTCACATTGCAAGAAGGGTCTGATACAAGGGAAGTCTGTTTGACAGCAATTCAAAATTTCATGGATAATAACTTTGACACAGATTATGGTGAATATGAATGGGACACCATCTACAATGATGAGTTTTGGAGGGACAAAAAGGTTGACGTGGTACACAAGTACACCCCAAATCTAATCGTAGGAGAAGGGTCAGGGTCCCAACCGCAAGAATTCAGACTACAAGGTGACTATGACTCTAGTGATACTGAGTTAGATTTAATTGAACAAAATTATCGTGATAACAGTACCATCATTGATTTGCCCCATACCTCAGATCCTATAGACAACTCTATTATGACCTTAACCATGGCCAATCTCATGCAACCCAATGACCCACTACCACTGATCCATCCCAATCTCATTGACTGGGATTCATCTGGACCTATAGATCTACCTATGTTCCCAAATGACGAATCTATCGTGAACTTCCTTTCCACAGATGATGCAAATGATTGTTCCGCTAGCAATTTTTGGCATAGAGTCTTTAATCAGGAGAGTTTCAATTCTTCTAGCTGCAAAAATAAAAATAAAAAAGAAAGATCTAATGGTGAAAACCAGTGGCAGTGTTAGATCAAACAAAAGATAAAATAAAGAGCGTATCAGATGGTGAAAACCTTTTTAAGGCACCAGATGATGGGAAGCTTGACACTCTCCTGGAGCACTACCATGAGCGATCACCTATCTTGATTGAGCCTACAAAGGAGGTAAATCTTGAAACTTCAGAAAAACCAAGGATCCTACAGTTAGTTGCGTCAATGATAGAAAAAGAAGTACCATAATTCATGGAATTTCTAAAATAAAATCAAGTCAACTTTGCTTGGTCTTATGCAGACATGCCTGATCTTGGTCCTAATCTTATCATGCATCACTTGTCTATCAAACCAGGGGTTAAGCCTGTGAAACAAAAACTCAGAAAGATGCACCCCCATGTTGCATTATTGGTTAAAGAGGAACTTAGAAAAATCCTTGATGTGGGATTTATAAGATTGATCGACTACGTAGAATGGATCTCCAACATTGTTCCTATATCCAAACCTGATAAAAGTGTCAGAGTGTGCACAAATTTTAGAGATCTTAATAAGGCATGTCCTAAGGATGACTTCCCTCTTCCAAGTATTGATACTATAGTAGATCTGATAGCTGGACATTCCATGTATTCATTAATGGATGGTTTTTTTGGTTACAACCAAATCAAGATTGCACCTGAGGAACAAGACAAAATAGCTTTCACATGTCCATGGGGTACTTACTGTTGGAATGTCATGCCTTTTGGTCTAAAGAACGCAGGGGCTACATACCAAAGAGCCATGACTACTATCTTTCATGACATGATGCACACATTCATGGAAGATTATGTAGATGACATATTGGAAAAAACATACACAAGAGAAGGACATCTGAAAATATTGTCCAAAATATTTGCAAGATTGGAGAAGTTCAAAGCTCGCCTCAATCCCAAGAAATGTGCTTTTGGGATCACATCTGGAAAACTCTTAGGATACATAGTATTAGGAAAAGGAATTGAAGTAGATCCTACCAAGGTACATGCAATTATGGAAATGCCTCCACCAAGGAATATCAGTTAGTTGAGATCATTATAGGGATGCCTTCAATATATCTGCAGATTCATTGCATAGCTGGCTAATAAGAGTTTTCCTTTCACACATCTACTGCATAAGAATGTTCCTTTCAGATGGGATGATAAGTGTGAGTTGGCCTTTCAAAAAATCAAGCAGTACCTGATGAACCCACCAGTTCTAGTACTACCAAATCCAGACAAACCTCTAATCTTATATATTGTTGCAACAGAAACATCTTTAGGGGCATTATTAGCACAAGAAGACTCTACAGGAAAGGAACGTGTAATTTATTACATCAGCTAAACGTTAACAGGTCATGAGATCAACTACACTTTCATTGAGAAGAAGGCTTGTCTAGCAGTAGGTTTTGCCTCACAAAATTTTTGGCACTACATGTTAACTCATACAATCAATCTTGTTGCTAAGATTGATCCACTCAAGTATCTATTAAGCAAAGCTACATTGACAGGAAGGCTAGCAAAATGGGTCATAATCCTAAGTGAGTTTGACATCCATTATGTGGATCACAAAGCAATCAAAGGACAAGTTATCATTGATCAACTAGCTGGAGCACCACTACAAGCAGAGCATCCCATGCACATTGAATTTCCAGATGCTGATGTCTTCACTACAGAATCAAAACAACCATGGTTTTTATATTTTGATGGTTCTTTCACTCAACATGGATCGGGGGTAGGCATACTCTTTGTCACCCCTCAAGGAAATACCATTCCTCGGTCATATAGGCTAATGTTTCCATGCACTAACAACATAGCCGAATATGAAGCCTTAATCACCGGACTAAAGATCACATTGGAATGGAGGATCACAAAACTACAGGTTTATGGTGACTCACAATTAGTCATTAATCAAATCAATGATGATTATCAAACCAAAGATGACAAACTATTGCCATACAAGAAAATGGTTGATGACTTCAAGAAGTACTTCGTGGACATAACATTTATATAGAGTCCAAGACTTGATAACAAAGTAGCTAACACCATGGCCACGATCACATCATTGCTACAACTCCCAGAAACTCAGGCTCGCTATGAATTTTTGGTGGAATAATCATTTGCACCTGCTTATGACACCCCTGAAAGCCAAATCATTTTCCACTTAGTGGGATCCGATTCACCTTGGTATGGCAAGATTTATGTCTACCTAAAAGACATCTTACCACCTGACTTATCCCATAACCAAAAGCGCAATTTTATTCACCAATCCTCTCGCTATACCCTTATCACTGACACTCTCTATCGCTGAAACTCTCTATCGCCATGGCCTTGATGGTACTTTACTTTGATGTCTTGAACGTGATGAATCTGACAAAGCTTTACAAGAGGTTCATGGTGGAATTTGTGGTACACATTCAAGTGGACTGACCTTATCCAAGAAATTGATTAGAATGGGTTACTACTGGCCGACTATGGAAAGGGAATCATTCACTTTTGTGAAGAAGTGCTCAAAATGTCAAATTCATGGGAATCTCATTCAAGCTCCTGCACAAGAACTACAACCATTCACGCCAACCTGGCCATTTTCTCAATGGGGGTTGGATCTAGTTGGAAAGATTCATCCTTCATCATCGAATAGACACAAGTTCATCATCACAGCGACAGAGTATTTTACCAAATGGATTGAGGCAGTACCTCTCACTAAGGTCACTGGCAAACAGATCTCATCTTTTATACGCAACTATCTCATTTGTCGGTATGGCATTCCCACCTCTATCATCACAGATAATGGACGACCATTCAAGAATCGGGATGTTGATGAACTTTGTGATTGATTTCATATTCAACACAGATATTCAACACCTTACTATCCACAAGGGAATGGCCAAGTAGAGGCCTCAAATAAAACAATATTAAATTTTTTGAAGAAATCTGTGAATGATGCAGGGAAAGATTGGAACATACAACTCAATCCAGCATTATGGGCCTATAGAACTAGCATCAGAACGCCAACAGGAGCCACACCGTTTGCTCTTGTCTATGGAGTAGAGGCTATACTTCCTCTAGAAGTTGAGATTCCCTCACTTAGAGTATCACTGAAAGGTCTCATAACATATGATGAATACAGAGTTTCCTGACTGCAAGAGCTAGAACTCCTTGAAGAAAAGAGACAACGAGCAGCTGATCATTTGAAAGCATATCAACAAATGATGTCTCACAACTATAATCATAGAGTCAAGCCACATACCTTTCAGGTTGGTGATCTTGTTCTGAAAGAGAACCCACACAATCAGCAAGATAGAGAGAAGAAAGGAAAGTTTGAACCAAATTGGTTGGGTCTGTATGTGGTCATAGTAGTATACAGTTCAGGAGCATACAAGTTGTCAACACCAGAAGGGGACCTGTTTGATGAACCCATTAACAACATGCACTTGAAAAAGTATTATGTATGAAGCAGTTATCATTATCCATAAAAGTCTTGAAAAACTATAAAAACATCAGAAAAAGTCCTGAAGAAATACAAAAACATCAGAAATGTCTTGAAAAAAAAAAATCATCAAAGGGTGAAAACCTAGCAAGCAGGCAGTCTAGTGACAAGAAAAATACCAAAAAATCAAAAATAAATTAGAAAAATGCAATAAGGACAAATAGTGAAAATCTAGCAAACAGACGCTATTTGTAGCTCTCCATCTATTAGTTTGTGTTCTGCACTTAGCTTTTCAGCCTTCATTTCATGCATCTTTCTATCATCCTAGCATCATAATAGCATCATAATGTCACCATTTTCCCAGAGTGATAAACGTTTTACCATGGCTTGATCATTGTACATATTCATTTCAGCAAGTTATGTTAATACTGGGGGAAAACGCTGACATAATGAGGGCAACCAACTTTCAGGTTTTACAAAAACAACTAGACAATAACATCAAATCCAATCATACAAACAAACAATCAAATCACATGAACAACTATCCAATCATTGATCCATATCACAACATTTTTCAGCCAAATACTATATCATGACTCATATCTAGATGACCTAAAATCTGAATAATGTTTGGAATAGTAGTATTATATTTTGAACAATGGTTGTTTGATTTTCGATATCATCTCTCTGGAGCACACTCAATGATGTATTGAACTAGAGTGACAAGGAAAGAGGATGATTTCTCTTTGTCTACTATCTTGAGGTTAACTATCGATTTGGTGTAAATATGTCATGGGACAGGATTTCTACGGTGTATCATTGATGACAGTTCCACATTTGCATCAGAAAGTGGTTAGTCTTTATCTGTTTATGCAAGAAATGCTCAAGTCATCTTGATTCAATTATACCTCAATGCTTTTGTTCGCTTGCTATATCAAAAATCATGAAAGTTGTACTTAGGTCATTATTGGTGCTAATTTCCCCTCTAATGCTTGTACATACTTCCAACATTTTACAAGGCTCTATGATGATTCAAGAAAGCTAATAAAAGGCTCAACAAATAGTTAGTTTCATTTAGTTGCATTTCATTTAGATCATTGTACATATCTGCATAGTGGATTTACATTAGAGTTTTGAAGGCTGAATAGACACATCAACGGTTGACATGTCTCTTTGGACTATTTGTGGAGGACATTCGGACATTTGTTTCACTATCATTTTTTATCTTCATCCTCATTTCATTAATCATTATCATTTCATCTAGGTCTAGTGCATATCATATAGTTTATCATTTCTCATTCATTTTCATATAATTTAGATCCTTTCTCATTTATTTATCCTTCATGCTACATCATCATTTCATTAATCATATTTCATATAATTTCATTGCATATCATTGATCATTCTCATTTTTATCATCTTTGTTTCATTCTCATATCATTTCGATCCTTTATCATTTCATATCATTTACTTCTTCATTAAGCATTTTCATATCATTTTCATTATCATCTTATCCGTCATTTTTATATCCATTTCATTTTCATTTTACACAATTGCATACCATTTCATTATCATATTTTATCTTTATCTATTTCACTTCACTTATCATTTCATTTACATTTTCATATCATTACATTTTAATCTCATTACATTACATTTTACGTACCATCTCATATCATCTCATTTCATCATTTCATATCATATCATTTTGTTTCAATTCATCCCATTTCATCATCACACCTCATTAGATTTTATATCATATCATTTTACCATCATTATCATTTTCATATCCTTATTATTCATATAATTATCATTTATCATTTATCATCTCATCATATCATATCATTTTATCATCTCATTTCATTTCATAATTTATTTTATTTTACCATTACATTTCCTTACATTTCATCATCTCATATCATTTCATTTCATCATTTCATATCATTACATTACATTTCATTTTATCATCCCATCTCATTTCATTTTATCATCTCATTATTCTTTTTCATATTCATTACATTTCATATCATTTATTATCATCTTATCATACATTTCATCATTATTAATCCTTTCATATCATTTATCATTCACATCTTTCATCATTTATCATTTTCAATATCATTTTTTTACAACATTTGATGAATATCACATATCATTTCATATCACTTCCTAATTCATATCATCCTACAAATTCATGATGCATTTCATAAACACATCACATCATCATCATTTATTGCATTTGACAAATCCAAACCCAAAAATTTCATACAACCATTACATTTCCACATCATTTGCAAAACATACATTTTATGTCATATTCATATCATATATCATATCATTTTTTCATCATCATCCACCTTCATGATATCATTAGTACACATCATATTTTATCATCATCATATCATTATCATATCAAATCTTCCTGAAAACCATGTTAGTCAATAAATCATCAAAACTACATATCAAAATCCATATCACATAATGCGGAAATAAATGCATAACCATATCAAATCATCATATAAAAAAGGGCAACACATCATCAAAACTCATCGCCGCTGCATATCATCACTCATCAAACATAAATACAAATGTCCAAATGTCCAATGAAACTCAAACAGTATAGAGAGATACATGAGATATGATTAAAAAATAATACAAAATCAGATACATCAATAATCCTGCATCAACAGCTCAAGGCTGACTGGTAGACCTCCCTGATGGAGCTGGTCTTGAGGATGATGGCCTACCACTCATCCCCACATCAGGATCCCGTCGAGGCCTAGTAACCCTCATGATTTGTGTAGTTGTCTGTGTCCTGCTCCTAGTCCTACTGTGGGACCGTGGGAAAGGCTCTTTGCGCTCAGGAGGACACAACTCCTCATATCAGACTCGATAGTACTCGGCCTCCCTAGCCATCTCAAATCCCTCTGCAATAGCCTCTCACAGGGATGCACTCCCCATAGTTCCCATGAGTCTCTAAGCCACGCCCTCTACCTCTACTACCCTCCGTCTAAGGGAATCCCTCTCTGTTGTCAATTGGGCTACCTATGGGTTTGGGGCAGGAGGAGGTGCCTGTATCTACATCTGTACATGTGCCTGTGTCTGAGCCTGCACAAGTTGTGCCTGTAACTACACTGCCATACTCTATGCCTGAGCCAACTGGCTCTACAACTGCGCCTGTTGACCCTGAAGTGTCTGCACCTAGGCCTATAGAGTAGCTATCTGTGCCTGTTGAGATGTCGAAGCAACCCTGATCACTGTCTGACATCCAGTCCCAGTCCTCGGCCTCCACATGATCTAAACACTGGCACCTGCTCCTCCCCTCCACCATCTCCACCATCATCCCCATCATCACCATCTGAGCTCTCCTCCTCCTCCCCACTATCCTCCACCAACTACCTACTCATCACCTACTACATCCTTCCGTCTCCTACCCCTTGGTAGTACCACCATAATGGGCATTGGCTCATCTGGACATGTGAACCGTGGAAATGGATGTGTATGATAATAAACTGAGTACTCATCGGACATACCAACATCAACAATATTCGACCTGTCATCCCATGCCTCGGGTGCCAAAGAAGTGTACTTGGTATAGGCTATCTGATATGAAATGATAGGCCCCCATCTCGGCTCATCCTTGCTCTGTGCATAGTGTGCAACACCTTGAGGCATCCCCTATGTATATCCAAACTGTTGCTGCACCCGTAATTCCAAGAATCTCTCTATGGTGAATGGGGTCCTCCCTATCAAAAATCAGGGTATACATACAAACGACATCTCTAAATGATCTATATCCCATGGCTCACAATCTATATATGGCTGCCATATCACTGCATCCATATCATCGAGGCACCGTCTCCAATAATCCAACTTGCCTAGCTTGGGATGGATAAGAAACATAGAATATGCATACATGTATGGCCTACCTAGTGGCCTCACTCTGGGACAAGATGGTCTCGTCACAACAATATGCTCCCATGCCCAGATCTGGAGCAATGTAACACCACATGATAAACTGGCCGAACCTCTATAAACCACCTGATGTAAGTCATGAAATAGATGAACCAACATGCAGCTCCCCTAGGCATATCTCTGTGGCTGTATCATCATCTTCTCAAGGATCCTCCCCCATCCCACTGATAGTCCCTTTGACCAGCGATCTGAACAAAGGAGACCTCCAATAAATGCACCCAAAACTACAGGTAAGGTCGGATACCCCCTAAATTCTTCCCATGGTACCCAATATCCTACTATATGCACATCCCCATACACTCTCCTCAGTGCATCTGTACCACCTAGCTCCTTGTGGTCATTGAACACAAGGACGCCTACCACTGGAATACCTAGAATCCTGTACACATCCTCAGGGGTCATAGTCACCTCACCCATTGGCAAATGAAAGGTGTTATGCTCTGAATGCCACCTCTCTACTAGTGCGGTCAATAGTCCCCTGTTGACCTGAATCGGAGGCATGGCCAACAAAGGTCCCAATTCGCATACCGCTATTAGCTCTATATCCTCAGGTTTAAGCTCTAGTATCCAATCCCACCCCACAAAGTGACGCTCCCTAATCTGGAGGTTTTTGAAAACCTCCTATTTTTGGTTATCACAAGGACAATCAATCAAAATCATATCATTAACTTAATCTACATCAAGCAAATCAATCTGACTCATGTCTATCTATCAGTGACCCATACCAATCAGACCCATATCAATGACCCATGCCAATCAAGACCCATATCAGTTGACCCATATCAGTTGACCCATATCAAGTGACCCATATCAAGTGTTCTATCTAGGTGACTCATATCATGCAATCAATGCACAATCTATCAATCTGAATATCAAATCAATCTACTCTATCATCATTTACTATTTATTTTCTTTTTTTTAGGAAAGAAAATTTATCAACAATCAAATCATCATCTTATTTGTATTTCAGTCACGAATGCAAATATTTTTCAGTCAATCATCTACTATTGATTTTCTATTGCAGAAAGCAAATTTATTAGAAGTCATATCAATCATTTACTCTTTGTTTTTCATTCAAGGGAGACAAAGTTATTAGCTATCTACTCTTTGTTTTCTATTTGGGAAACGCAATTATCAATCCATCATTTATCAGATTTTCTATCCATATCAACATGATGATAAGAAAATTTTTATATCTATTGACCAATGAAGCAATAACCATCATCATTTTCATCAAACAGGGACATTTCCTAAAAGTGCTAATCTGCAGCCTCTATGCGCTAAAACCCTGTATGCGCTGAAGTTTCCCCTAGATGCGCTAAAACCTTGTATGCCCTGACATTTCCCCCAGATGCGCTAAAACTTAGATGTGCCATTTTGTGCCCTAGATGCACTAAATCATTTCCTCTATGCGCTATTTCCCTAAAAGCACTAAAACTATAATCAAAAGCACATTTTTATTCACTGGATGTGCACCAACCCTAAAAGTGATAAACTATTTCCTAAATGCACTAAAGTGCTAATTTTCCTACGACATCCTATAAGCGCTACTCTATCTATCGGATGCGCTAAACTGGCTTTCACACAAAAAATACAAGAAAACTCAATCCTATATGCACTAAAACAATTATCAAAAGCGCTAAAATTCCTACTCTAAGTGCTAAAACAAACTGTTTACGCCTAAATCCTTGCCAAATTGCATGAAAAATCAACTGAAAATAGAAAATTTCAAAGCAAAACGGGTTGGATTGACTCACCGGTGGTCCATATGCAGTTGCTCTCTGGAATCGGCGGGCCCGCTCAAATCTATGTCTGTGGTAAGGAATCTCCATCTCGCCAAGTCACTGTTAGAGCACAAGGTTCTCAAAGTCAAAAGGTGAAAATGACTTGTCCTTTTTCCTATTTTACCTTTTAAAGGTCAAACAAAGGTGGGTTTTTGTGGCATGTTATTTTATTTCCATCTTTTTATCTCAATTTGACCTTATTTTTCAATCTGGGGCATCTTTATACATCATTTTTCGAGAGCTAAATCACTGAATTCACATCAAGATCAAAATTTCATCATCAAATCAAATTTTTCAAACATTATCAAAAATTCATATCATCATCAGTGATTTACCTCCCAAGGGGGCATCATCAATATCAGCATAAAAAACATATCAGGTTCAAATTAGGGGCATATTGATCACATTTTTCTGATCAGGGAAAAATTTCAAGAGCAGGAATATTTTCTTTGAAGCAATGCGTTTCACACATCACTTCAAAGAGGGGAAAAATGTATACGTCTAAAAATGGTCATGGTTAATCAAGCTTGTTAATTAATTAAATATAAATTATTTAATTAATCTTCTAAAGTCATCTACATATAAATAAATTTAATTATTACCATCTTCCATATTCCTCTTAATTAATTAAATAGATTTTATAATTTATTTATATTAATTATCATAAGTTTGAATTTTAAATTCAAATGATATTCCTCTAAATACCTTTTTTCACATTTAATTAAATATTCTAAATATTTAATTAAACACTTTCTAATTCTTCACTCTACATTTAATTAAATATTCTAAAATATTTAATTAGAAACTTTCCTCACTCTTCACATAATTAAATATTCTAAAATATTTAATTAGAAAATTTCTTCACTTCATATTTAATTAACTATTTTATATATTTAATTAAAAGCTTTTCTATTATCTTCTCACACATAATTAGAAATTAAATATTTAATTATGGAAACTTCTAAATTCACCATCGCATGTAATTAAATAAATTTATTTAATTAATTATGAGACTTATCTCCTACTCACTTCTCAAATGGCAACTTTCCCTTAGATCTGAAAGAGAAAATTTGGGTAGAAGGAAACATTCCATTTCTCTCCCGACTTTCAAAAATCTCTAACCGTTCATCTCGACAAGCTTGATTTAAACCGTTGATCACGCTAGCCAATCAGAGTCTTTCGAAAACTCTATAAATACATGTGTGTATCAAAGCATTGGTTACACTTACACACTTACATATACTTACATTCACGTGCACCCATTATTTTAATATCATCTAGCATTTATCAGTTTTAGCAATCATTACATTTAGTAATCTTATATTTTAGTTATCATTTTTAGTCTTGTTAATGGCATCTTAGCATAAGCATGCATTTATTCTAAATCTCATTCTCTAGGAGATCATTTTGTTGAGCCTAGTGTATAATTTGAGAGCAAGCTAGATTCAACGAAACACTGGAGATAGAGGACAATAGGACGCTTTCAAAGGAGCTACGAGTTTAAGAGTTTTTTCTTTTCTTTTAAATTAGTTTCCTTTGATCTAATGTTTTATTGGTGTGTTTAATTTGTTAAAATATATTTACACTTAAAATTGATCGCACAGGTTCCACAACACTAACATGTTGTGTTATGCTAAGACACTCATGAAACATATGGATCTATTTTCAAACAAGTTGTTTTATGCTTGGTGTCCATGTTAAAAGGTTTTTCAATTTCATGAACCAGCAAGTTGCATTATGCTGAATCCATAGACTTATATCTTTCCAAAAAAATTAACATCCACGGGGATGAACAAGCCTCATCTAAGAAGGTGCATAAATTTCCAAGAGGATGAATGAAAAAATCACCTAAAAAGGTGCATAAACATCTAAGAGGATGAATGAAAAACTCACCTAAGAAGATGCATAAACATCCAAGAGGACGAACAATAAACTCACCTAATAAGGTTCCTAAACATCCAAGAGGATGAAAAAAAAGCTCACCTAAGAAGGTACATAAAAATCCAAGAGGAGAAACAAGAAAAAGATAAACTTCAAGGGGTGTTATAAGCAACACCACTAGAAAAAAGGTGTTCTAGAAAAATGACAAAGGGGAATTGCTCAATACATGAAGAGTCACACCTTAGGGAATATTGTACATGACATCACCACTAAGGGAGGACAATTCGTGGAACAAAAGGTCACACATACTAATTGTATTATTTTTTGCAAGGTGTGCACCCTTGGTCTCCTTGTGTTGTGCAATGCAGCGCTTGGGTTCATGACATGGCTTAATCACCTCTCATGGATTCATTAACTTTGGCGGTTGTATCAAGCATTAACAAGTCGATATTTTGGTGTAACAACAACTATCTATGCAACAATTGGTTTCAAAGTCTGGGTCACGGGTTCGAACCCCTCGCTTGCACTAGGAGGGATTTTTGCAAGGTGTGTGCACTTGGTCTCCTTGTGTTGTGCAGTGCAACACTCAGGGTTCATGACATGGCTTAATTGCCTCCCATAGATTAATTAATTTTGGTGGTTGTATCAGGCATTAATAAGACGATCTTTTGGTGAAACAATAACCATCTGTGCAATAGTATTACCATCAAAGGGAACATCATATGCCAAGAAAGATCACACTATTAAGGGATACCAAGCCCAATATCACCAACAAAGAGACACTAACATAGATTGAGAAGGTCACACTTTCTAGGTGTATGCTATTATTACTAAAAAAGGGACTGTTATTTATGAAAACAATGAGTGGGGAACTATATGCCCCCACCTTAAAATGATAGTGTACTCGCTACACTAATATTTTAAGGAGATACAAAGGGATCCCTTTGTAGCAAGGAATGCACCTAATACAAGGCTACCCAACCTTTACCCCCCAAGTGTAGGGACAAAGGTGAGCCAAATATGAATGATGATATGCTGCTCCTTGCAAAGTGAAACATGATTGCATAAAACTTAATTTATTCCCTCATGCATGGAAATAAGCATCATGTGAGGCTACAACATGGAAAGGAGAAAAGTGCATATACCTTAGTCTATCATTTGATCATTGTAAGGATCAAATTCTTATAATTTCTTTTTTAAAGCATGATGTTCATTAGTATTGTGTCTAAATTTTCTATGATATGCACAATAGGATGTGTTCTTATTCTTCTATTTAGTATCTCTTCATTCATGAATTGGGGATATTGTAATGAATCCTAATTTTAAAAGTGTAGCTAAAGTACACTCAGTCTCAAATAAAGAATGTGGAGTGGATAACAAATATTTTCTAATAGGACCATGGCCTTTGTGCGGTTTGGATGATGGAGCAAATGTTTGATGTAAGGGTGGAGGACCTTGGTACCCTATGCCTTTGGTATCTTCGGATGGTGTTTGTTCCAAAAGGGATAGATTTCATGTTCATTATTTATATCACATCCTTGTTTTGTCAATATCCTAAAGCCTTGGCCATAACATTGCTCCAAGCTAACATTTGTGTTTGTGACCTTTTTTTCTCATAGGATGGGGGATTATTGGGTGGTAGGGTGTTCCTTGTGATTGTTAGCAATAGTTTCTTCCATGCTCATTGGTTGAGGTATGAAATGTAGATCACTTTCCCTATGTGATGTGGAGAACATTTCAAGTGGTGGTATGGTGGGTGGTATTGATTGTTGATATGGGTGATTAGGCCATTCAGTTGAAGGGTAAAGGACCATATTGTTCTCAAGGTTAGGCAAAGTATTGTTTATGAACTCATTCATGATTTCCTCTTCTTGTCTCAAGAAATCTTCATTAAGAAGATATACATTGGGAGATGAAGGAATAGGAGTTTTATCATCTAAATTAGGGTCATTGCTAAACACCCAACATGAGACATCAACTGAGGATTTCAAGGAAGTCAACATTTTACCAAAGTACTTATCCGTTATAACAAGATTATGCTTGCAATGAGGTTGAAACATTTATCCACTAGTGAATTGAAAAATTGAAAGTAGATTTGGATAGAAGATCCTAAGAGGGTTCTATCACTGAAATTTGAGCAAAAGTAGCTTGGAATAGGTCATCCAAGGCACCTATGTCTGGAAAATATTTTTACAAAATTTAAAATTTTACTATGTACAATACTATTTTAAGTTCCTATTTTTGTGTGTATGTAGGTGTGATAGTGAATATTTTTCTAGAATTTTCCCAATTTAGAATTATGTAATTCAAAATGCATTTGTGCAACAATTTTCAAAATGTTCAAGAAATAAAATATAATTGTAAAAATAATTTCCAAATATATGATGCAAAAATTGACTAATTCTAATATGCCAAAATCTGAAAATGTTCATGTTGATGCCTTCTTCCCTTTTTTTGAGCTATATGCAAGATGCCTAAATGAATGCACTAAATTTTTTTAGATTTTTTTTCAAATTTAAATGATCTAATACAAATTCTTAAATGTAATTGGAATGTAGATGTGAGCTATGATGACTAAAATTAACCCTATTGCAACCTATAATGCAATATTATATGATTTTTTAAAAAAAAATTATGCTTTTTATGATGCAAAATGAATGCCTAAATGAACAATGAAAAATAATACAATGCTAAACCTAGATCTAGGATGATTTTCTTCAGATTTTAGAAGTTTTATGATGTTAGTATCTCAAGTTCACCAAAGATGAAATGGTGGAAAAGTGAAACCCTAGCATTTTACTCTACGGTTCAAACACTTTTCCTTGTGATTTCATTTAGAATTTGAGGTAGCGGGGGTTTGATGGATTTGGATAATATATAAGATTGACTTACAACCTAAAAGGTGAGTCAACCCTCCATTGACCAAATTTGGATTGGATTTTGGAATGAAATGCAATGATTTAACTGGGCTAATGATGCAAATAACTATTCTAATGAAAAAAACAACAAATTCAGAAAGTTAGAAAAAAATTTAGACTTTAGAAAAAGATTAAGTAGAGTGTTATGCACCTGTGATATAAATTTGGGGTTGAAAATGGAGTACTAAGTCACCTAGGGTGACATGGTCCTTGTAACTAAATTTTAGATCTAATTTCAGGGTCCTCTAGAGCTAGATCAAAGCCTTCTTTCCCTAGGTGTCGCACAATTAGATATTTGTCGTGTGCCGAGATAACTGAGTTTTTGTATGTTTCAAGTTGTAGGGTTTGAATGTAACAATGAATAATTGACCTTCAAACTTCTCCCAATTTTCTTTAGACCTAAAACTTACACATTCAAAGAGAGAGGAAGGGTTGTGCCATATAGGGGCTTACCTTAACCAAACCCCGTGTTGGTGTTTCCACCTCCACAATGGTAATGCCAATAAAAGAGAGCTTATCCTTTTGAGGGATAGAGGCTAAATGATAAATGAATGATGAATCAACAATTGACTACAACTCACCACTAAAAAATGGATTCCTTGAAGAACTAAAGTCATGCACATCTCCTCAAGGCTTGATTATCGTTGGCTTGATTTTCTTGAAGACCTACAAGGGTTAGATCTCACAAACAATATGATGAAATAAACATGAAAAAGCTCACATACACTTTGACATTATGCCTTGATATTGAATTTCTATGTAATAAATCTACTCTTGACTACTTTTTACTTGATAATAATTTTTCTTGATCACCAATAATTCCAATAATTGCTTGTTAGTTTTCAAATGGTGAAATGACTAGGTATATATATGTAATTAATCTAATTTACTAAAAATTAAATCTCAATAGTTGATATTTGACATTTGAAATTTGAAATTTGAATAATAAAATTCCAACTCTGACATTAAATTTTGGAGGCAAAATAGGGGACCAAGTCACATAGGGCGACTTATTCCTGGCCCTACTTTGCGAATGTAAGGTTTGAAGGAAAAAATATTAAATGTATGCATTGGTTTTATACATGGGTTTTATTGAAAATTGTCCAAATGGGCTATAAAATGCATAATTTAGGAAATTAGGTGTACAATTAGGTCCATGCACTTAAGGGGGAGCAAATCATAGTGTGAAATTTTCATGGGTGACAATTTATGATGCTACCAGTATTATTAAGTAGTTTTCATTTTGGTAGCTTCTAGGGCTCCTTTTCAGTTGCCTCTTTTTTAAAGTGCTTAAATATTTATGTACTTCATAGTGGTTCTATTGGTTTGATTGTGATAAAGACATTGTACTTTTGGGATATAGCCTTATTTTGATAATTATAAAGGATTGAGATAAAATACCTCTTAGCATTTTTCTAAAAGTGAAAATTGTAACCACACTAAGTATACAATGCCAAGTCATATTTTCTTAGGAGGGTTTTGATTGAGTAATTTTGGGGATTGTGTTGTGTGTTTGTGCTCATTTTCTCTTTGAGTTCTTTCTTGTGATATCATAATATTAGCTATGTGTTATTCTAAGTTCTCTCATTTAAATCCACATAACTATGCAACATGGAAAAAATGTCTGGAATGCATTGATGCAACACAGATGTACTCACTACATTAAGGAAACTATTTTAGAACCAAAAGATGCTAAAGAAAAGATAGAATGGATCATTACCCATACTAAAGCACATGAACATCTGTGTATGCTTCTTTATCTTGACCTTATTTTTTATATTGATAAGTGTAGAACACGTAAGGAGGCTTGGGATAAACATGGCCAATTTTATGGTCAAATTGATGAGGTTAGGGAATACCAAATTGAGAGTGATCTCACTAATCTAGAACTAAAAAGTTTTGAAAATATTAAATGCTATGTGACTAAAGCAAATGAATTAAGAGAACAACTCAAAGAATGTGATATTAAGAAAAATGCACAATTGGTCATTTAATTTTTTAGGAAAGATGATGGGATTAAAAGCTTGTATAGTTTTTAACAATATTTAGTCCATTCATCTTACTTAAATCCTTACCATAGTTTAACCCATGTTCCCTATTTTCCACTATTAGGTTTTATAAAATGAAACTAAATAATATTTATTTTAGAGATACTAATTTGTGTGGTTGTCTATGTCTAAACAAGGAAAATTGAGACTTTTCAATAATAATAGGCAATAATAAAGGAAATTGGCCAAGAACAAGTTGTAGTTATTTTATTTTAATTCATAATGTTTTAGTTTTTTTATACATTTCTTAATTTTATCATGTTATAAAAATATACTTGGAAAGAGTTTCCATAGGCCAAACTCTTGTTATTTAAATCATTGGATTTTGATTTTATGCCATACAACAATATCATATGTTTTAAGATAGGTTGTTAAGTTTATTAAAATGTACATAAGCAACAATCCACATATTACAGATATATAGAATGTTATTACAAAGACTTGAAAATCAGTAAAAATATTTCTATAATAAATTTGCAAGCACTCTGTCTCTTCATCAACAGATTGGGGGGAGGGCCCAACTTAGGAATCCAGTGAATTCATTTAGTTTATTATTTTTATTCTATAAGTATGTAAGTCTATGGATTTGATTATCTTATCTATGAATGAATTAAATTTGGTTTGTGTTTGATTTGAATTGGTTATAAGAGTTTTCTTCCATCTCATGTCAAGAATAAAATTAGATTAATGTATGTTGTGATTTAAATTGATGGTTGCGAATAATTTTTTTTCTATTTTCATAGTTTTTAAAATAAATTTGTATCTAGAATACAATTTTTACAATAGCTCATGTAGCCAAAGTTTTAAGTTCATTTTGTCTGCTTATAATGATTTTAGTAGATTAGAACAAGCTTGCTAAATATTTTTGTCACATTTATAATTAGATTGCACTTCATTACACTCAATTTAATATCTCTAGCCCTTGAGAAAATAGTTTCTATTCCTTTTATAAGTGTATGTCCTTAGATTGAAATAGGGTTAAATTGAATTGCAAGCTAAAATACCAAACTTTTGTTTAAAAATAAAATTTAAACTATTACATTTAGTCTTGCCCCAAAATTTTGGCACCATTTCTAAAAAAGCATTAAAAGATTAGAATCCTAGTAAATTGAATTAGGACTAGTGTGCCAAGGATAAATTCTATGCAATTGTCAACCTTTCTAGGTAATTACCTGTGATTTACAATGTTTTAAAATCATATAGATGCATGAATTGAGTTAGAGACAAAAGGGTAGATTTTTCAAAACAAATAATAGAGAATAGCTCATTAAAACAAAGAAACAAACACAAGAGATTAAGGCACAAATTGTGAACAAACAAACCAAAAATAATCTAATTTAACCCAATTTAGAAAAATGTGTAATTGATTCAACCATTATAGAATCTACAAGTGAAAAAAATGAATCAGACCTTGAGTCACCACCAAATATTCTATTGGAAAATTTAGATAAACTTGAAACTTCAAACAAATTTCTTAGTACAATTGATATTGCAACATATTTTAAAGCCTCATATGCTTTAAGGTGTGGAGAAAGGAAAGAAGTTAAGAGATAAAATAAACCACATCCCTCAACTCTTCTTTGTTACTGGACATTATGGGAATTTGAAGTTATGGAAGATGTAGAAATAAATAACCATGAAGAGGAACAAGCCTTAGCTAATAATGATCCTAGAATATTTGAATTACCCATTGTCAATCCTAAGGAAGAAACATCTATGAAAAATATACCTCATTCAACCTTGCAAAAATTTTGAGGCCTTTATGTTGAAGATACTGACATATTATTTGAATTTTATATGTTGTGTCACATCTATTATTACCAAATTGATGCTCAAAAGATAAAATTACTTCCAACAACATTAAAGAATATTGCATTACAATGGTTCATGGGACTTAGGTGACACTCTATTCACACATGGGATTATATGAATGAATAATTTTTGACAAAATATTAGTATTATTGTAAGATAAAAGAAGTTTAGGATGAGATTTTTTAGATGTCACGAGAAGAAGAAGAAACACTAGAATATTTTCTTGAACTATTATTATTCAGCCTTCAGAGAACATGACAAACATGACTACCAAGTGAGGCTATTAAAATGATTTTTCTAAGAAGATTTTATGATGAATGTATTGATGTTTTGAATATTATAGGTGGTGGAGATGTTTATAAGTTGGCATTTGATGAAAACTTGTTAAATTTTCAAAAACTATTCAAGATCTGATTGGTCTAAATGGATTTATTCTAGTAAACATTTTTCTTAAGAGGGCACATTAGGTATTAGCAAGTGGGAGTTAGGTACGTTACTTGATTTAAAAGCTAATATTTTGAGTCATATGGGAAAACAAATAGACACTTTTTATACACATAAGAAATAGGAAGAGACTGAAAATACTTGCTATTTTATGTCCTACAAGTTATAAAAATAATACTATTAAAGAGTGTCCTATGATAAAAAATAAGATTTCCTCTCTAAAGGATGTTAGCAAATATACCCCCTCATCACTATTACCTGTAGATATGGTAGACATCAAATATAATGAGGAACTTGTATATTATATAGATCACAGAAGACCATCAAAACAAAAAACTCTGCCTCCATGTATGATAAATTATTTAAGTACACCCTACAATTCTATGGGACCTAGTGGACAACTTACTTTTTTGCATATCCTTTTCTATGAGTGGATGGTATGGAGGTTGGAAACTGATGCAGTCAAGGTAGGAGGGCCCAATTAAGGACTTTCCAGCCTTGTAGCCTAAATAACTAACTCCATGCTCACAACAGATATGCAATATAAATTAATAGCTAATCCACAAAAGATTAAAATATATTATGAATACCGAACACAAGATTTATCCTAGGAAAACCATAACAGGGAAAAACCCAACCTTCAAAGCTCATTCCTCATTATATTATAATCTCAAAACACATTACATATGCCTCTCAAGCTTAACAGATTCTAGGCCGCAACCTAGGGATTACAAATAACTCATGCAATAACAATTTTCCATCAACTCCTTCTCCATCTCCACACTCCCTCTATTCTGTGATTCTTCCAGATCAAGAGACTTTGTCACCATGCTTCATACTTCGTATTATTGATCACCTTATTGATCCTCCTCCCCTCTGTCATTTGTAACAAATCCTCTCTCTTCTATTTATATCATCCAAAAATCATCTAACCCTTAACATGTTAGCCTAAATACAATGGCTAATAAGATAGCATGCAAACTCAAATAGGTCAGTCTCAAAAAATAAAAAATTTACAATGCGAACCAACCAATGTTGGCCACAACAAAGCAAGGACCCAAAAACAACATCCTCAAACATGAAAAACCTTCAAAATTTATTCCTTGAAGATCCACAACACGCTACAAACACCCTGTCAGGCAAGAACAAGAAAAGATGAGCTCACAAAGGAAAATCACCAATCACGAGCACAACGATTGATGTGGACCAACAACACATGATCTAGAAAAATCCATGAGCATCATGAATCACCATAGAAACATCCACAACAAATTAAATTACTAGAATCACATCATCTTCTTTCAGGTTCACCAACTAGAATGACTGAACAACTGCCAGAACACAGATATTCATAACTCGATCAAATCTTCATGCGGACCTCTAAAACTTAACATGGAAACACTAGATATGCTAAAAAACAAACCCTTTAATCCACAACCTCTAGCAATCAAATGCAATAATCTGGTACTCTGCAACTTCACTGTCAACTGCCTCAATTTTTTGAATGCTTCTGAATGCCCCTACATCAGAAACAAACCACAAATATTTTTTTGAAATAACTTAAATTTACATAAAGGTAAAAGAAGTGAAATTTAATTCTCATTAAAATACCCAAATGAAACTTATTTCTCAAATAAACTAAAGTTCCATCAAAGAAATAACAAGAAATCTCACATACTATACACCCAAATTGGAGATTTGACTATCAAATCAATTTGAACTTTCACAAAACTTAACATGAAAATAAATAACAAGAAAATACATATTATTTTCAGAAATCCCATGAAATCAAGGATAATATAATAAACCAAAAAATTCTACTACACATAATCCCCAAAATAGTGAGCAAATTTGAAGCCTAAAATGCACTGCAAGCTCACAAACTTCAGGATAAACCCACCAAAATTTAGGCCAACTTATTTATTGATAAAATAATGAGTTTACAAAGAAAAAATAATTATAATCATGGCCTTAGGACTAGGAATGAACTCCTACAACTTATATTTCATGAAAACCCAAAATACTCCCAAATAGGGTGCCAGCAGGCACTGTAGAACTACACTATCGAAAACAAAATTTCACCAAAGGCACAAAAACTAAAATATGCATGAAATAACAGGCATAAAATTATTAAAAACAAAAACATACAAACAAAATAACTATTGATACCGGAAACAACAAACTGAAATCAAATCTGAAACTATTCACCCAAAAACTCCTAAAAGTCTCTTACAATCTACCATGAAAACATTACGAATGGGAATTCTTCAACACAATAGAAATATCTGGGTGCAATTGCACCAATAGAACATTGGAACCACTTCCATTGATCCCTTTTCCTTCATGTTTTATCAGCATTGAAGAACTATCTTCATAGGTTTATCAACCCTGAAGAGAAAGCAACAACTTTTCAGAAAATAACCCAAGTGAATGATGCAAGAATGGATCCAAATTCATGTTTTATTGGAAAAATATTAAATTTCCAAGTTAGGAGCCCCAAATTCATGACCAAGGGAAGAGAATAATATTGCATGTAAAGATGTAACTCCCACTGCCAAGTGTAAAATAAAAAATCAAGTGCACTTGAGGGAAATAATAAAATATTTCTATTTCCTACACCACTTCATAAGCCAATAAAAATCCATTTTTCCTTTTTCCAAAAATCCACACCCAACTTGGCTCAATTAAATATTTCATAAACCTTTGATATTTAACCTCCCAAATTATCTTAATTAATTCACCTTGAGAAACCTACTTTCTCAGCTCCGCTGTAGGACCTGACTTGCTATTTTTGGAAACCCAACTTACTAAAAATAAAAAATTACTATTTTTAGAAAATTCAAAAAAGGGACATTACAAGTCCTCCCTTCCAAAAATTGCTTGTCCGTAAGCAATTGCAACCATGGTGATTCCAAAAACCTTATGTCAAAATGATAAGTCATGCCAAAATACATATTAAACCCTGATCATGTACCTGTGAAATGTTGTAATTCCTGCCATAGAATACTGTGCAAACCTCATAGCTCAGATTCTTTGTAACAATACCATGAAACCAACAATAATATTCATGTGAATATTTGATATATTCACTCTTATTCTAAATCTGGATGATATTTGATCCAAGAAATTTTGTAAACTCACCAAATGCTTCCCACTGAATATATGTGCTAGCATGTAATAAATCAAACTTGCAACTTCTCCCAATAATGTAAATTTGGTTTGTGCTTCTATTAGGACTATTATAAAATTTATTGCATCCTCTATAATAGCAAGTACATCTTTAGGAATTAACATATACCTCCAACTTCAAAATACTGAAATATACATAGCTAAAATGCACATTAGTAAGCTCGAACATTACCTCAACTTGGGAGTTGATACCTTCAGCTTCATAAACTGATCTATAGCATAAAAATACTTTTAGATGGGTAGCAAGTAATATCATGTAGCAACAACATTTACACCATAATTATCCAAAGAAAAAATTTGCAAGCATTAGTTCATTATGATACCATCGTATGTGCGCATTTTGTACCTAAAATATTGGAAACTTCCTATTGTGATACGGGTGATCCCACAAAGCTGATTTACAATTTCTGGGAGATTATGATTTTTGCTGAAATCACATATTTTTAGAAAATATAATGATTTAAGCCTTAAAAAGTTCCATTTAAAGCATTGCAATTGAAGAGGATTTGATCAAACTACCTTAGATCAAACCCCCTTAGATAGAACCCCACTAGTTTTGAACCATAACTATAACAGAGTCTCCTTTACACCTATCAAAATATTGATAAAAACCCACTTTTGATTTACCTTTTGGGGGATAAAATGAATTCATTTAATTTAATTTATTTTTAAATTATGCAGTCCTTATTATAAGCTTCCCAAAAAGTATAATTTTAAATAAATTTAATTTAATTATTATATTTATTTTTTATTTCTTGTGAATGTAGGTTTTTCACCGAAAATCAAGCTCTCTATTTTGTACATGTGGAAAAATAGAATATTATAAAAAAAAAATTAAAAAATATGAGTGCACCAAATATTGAAGTCCTTGATCCAACAAAAAAAAGAAAATAATTTCGATACATACAAAAAAAGTTGTGTTATGCAGTCTGCCTATGCTCGAATTGTAATTGGTTTGACTTCAAAACTTGATTAAGAAAAAAATATTCAATAAAACACTATAAAACCAATTTGAAGCACTAGATATCGTAGTTACAAATCTAAATTTGAAAAAAATAGAATTTTATCCTTCATGGAAAAAAATTTATGTGTTATACGGTGAACATCACTCCTTAAAGATGGTGTTTACTAAAAAAAAATAGTTTTCAAAGGAGATGGAAAAAGAAGTGCAATCTAATTCCAAAAATTTTGAAAAAAATATATTTAGAATCTATATAGAAAATGTCACAAATCACTAGTTTTCATCATCTTCAAATTCCTTATGATTTAGCCGCTATAGGTGCTTCGAAAGTGAAGATTTAGTTAGAAAAAATTAGTTAAGTGTCCAGTTTGGCCAAAAATTGTAAACTAGTATTGCGGGATCACCCATACCAATATGATTTTGATGGCCCATAGGGTTTCTATAATATTCAATGCAGCCTTCAGAATAGTGAATACATAATTTGGAAACAACTACCTCTTTTACCTTCAAAATGTGTTGATACACCTTGCTGAAAACAATACTAGTTGTTCCAAACTTCACCTCAGCTTGAAGGATGTTATATGCAACATTTGGATCTAATCTAAAACAACAATGGTAATATTGAGGAGTAAAAATTAACACCATATAACAACAGCTCATACAACATCATTTCTAAAACATTGATTATACAATCAACAGTTCATTCTGGAAATAAATTGTGTGCTTCTTGAGTCCTCCAATAACACAAATTGATCATCCAAAAGTAATTTCAAAATGAAAGGAGAGAATAATTGTATTGCATCCTAAACTATATTAGGTGAATTAATGATGTTATTGATAGTTCCCACCTTGAAACATGTCCAAGACAATCTCCCACAACAATCCACATAGTGTCTTGGAGCACTTGCTAGAATTGCACTATCATTGGGCAACTTGTTCCACAAACTTGTGAGGAATTTGATAATGTTTTGGATATTATATTTTCTGCTATTATGAATATTATAATATTCATTACATCCATTACAAAAATAAATACATATTTTGGAGACAACAACTACTTCCAACTACATAATATTGAAATGAATATTGTTGAATTGCACAATACAAAAATGTACAATAACAAACTCATACATTACCCCAGCTTAAGAGGTGTTGTCTTCATCTTCATGGAACAGTCTATAATAGAAATAATTGAGAAGAGGAGTGGAAAATAGTGCTAAGGAATAGCAACAAATACTCCATAATTCTTCAAAAATTAAACCAAACTTTCATATCACACTATATTGCCAACATTGTTTTGCTCCATATTGAAAGAGTGGACCCATAACCTTCAAAGCTGATATGATTGGAGTAAATAAAAATATATAATGGTATTCATTATAATCAAACCAATTTATAACAGCATTATAATCCATCATACACAATACCCACAAATCTTCACACAATTTTTTTGAGAACATGTAAACACATGCATACTGTACAACATCCCTCAATCTTCGCCATTTAAAAGATATGGTTGTTAGATTATTTTACATTAACAATGATAACCTTCCATGCAATGAAACCATATCCAAGTGCAACAAACTATAGCTATTCAATGCAAGAGCTACTAAGATCAACAATATATCAATGATGCAACAAATGCATGAATTACCAGACCGAGTAGAAAACCATGATGTGTCCCTTGTATTATGTGTGATAAACCATGTAAGGGATACAAAATATCCATGAGTAATAATAATATGAAAATAATTCTTACCCATGTTCAAAATTTTCATTAGAGAATAAGCATTGGAATTCAAAATTCTCATCTACAAGGATGATCCTAGAAGCACATATTTGAACATTCTCCTTTGTTGATTTTGTAGTGGAATATTAGAATGGTGCTCACTAAAGGATAACATAGATTGTATTCTCTTATCTTTAAAACATATTTCTTCCCACATAGATTCTCCTAAAACACCATATTCTCCTACACATGTATGTGAGAAATCAGTAATAATAATTGCAAAACATGGGTTGATTACCTCCATAGGCCTCCCGAAAGTCTTCAGTGTTGCAAACTCTTGTATGACTAGATTTTGGATGACATAAGTCAATTATGAAATATTTTTAACCCATTATCCTTTCAACCACATAACCATTGTAGCTTTGTGACATATGATATGAAAATATTTACATTTCTTTTTTTCACCAAATAGTAAGACTAATTTCCTTGCCTTTATAATGCTAATGGCTTGTAGAAGTTCATCCTTTATGAATCCTTCAACTGTCATGAGACTTGATTTCCATAAAATTAAAGCATGTTTAGTCATCAAATAATGAACCTCAATATGATTCATTTTTCCCTTACCATGTTCAACCATCAAACAATCTAGGTTTCTTATCACCATTTGGCCATTACTCAAAATCTTGTCTTCAAGTGTGGTGCTTGGATTGCATAAGTGTTCCAAAAAATGTGAATATTGATCCTTTCATTAAGTGGTTATAAAGCATAAATAACACTATATTAATCCTCATAAACTTCTTTCCATTCCAAATGGAACATATGGAGAACTCAATAGTGTCTCTAACCATTTTAATCCTCAAGAGATTCCTTGGATCTCATATTCTTATGTATAAACAACTTTGAACATTAAAATATTGGTCTCCCCCTTTTTCATGCTCTCCAACATAAAAATAATTTTGTGGTAACATAGAAAGTGACAAATCTGAAATATTTTCATACCTTTGGCTACAAGTAGAATTCTCATCCTTATTTTCCAAAATAAACTTCATTGGGAAATCTTCAAAAACTTTATTTTCTTGATCCAAAACCCATGAGTTTAGGTTAACCAAAATGTTGCTTTTTGAAGAAAATCCAACCATAATGTTATTTTGTAACTCCCTCAATGGATCACCAAGTGCCATTACCCTTTCCCCTTTGTCAAACTCTTCACTCTAAACAAGTGACCCTCTTCCATCATCTTGCATGTTAGATACATTCTCTTTTTGCAAAAAAAGAGTTTCCTCTTCACTATTTTCAAAGGGAACCTCATTGAAAATATTCATAAATTTTAAATCATCTTCATAATCAACATGCAATGCTGGTATTGAATTAACTTCATCAAAAGGAACACATTCTTGTTGTGAGATTTCATTTATTGAAATATCTTTTTCAATTAAAAATTCATTACCTTCAACCTTTGACTCTAATTCTTCATCTTTTGGTAGAGACATTTTGTTTACTCCATGATCCTAGATCTCCTCCTTTTGATTTTTCTCACTCAAATTTGGGTGTAATTTATAGCCTTTCAGTGTCATCATATACCTTGCATGTGAATTAAGAAATCACTGTAGGGGACTGAATTCCTAAAACCTTCATCCAAATTTTTATATGAATCCCTCATAGTAGTTGGATCCATAACCAATTATTCCATGGGGTTGGAAGAGTGAGTGAGTATAAATTAACCACCAAGAAATAAATTACATTTAGTAGGCTACATCTTTGAAACCCTTAGGCTGACAAGACCATAGCTCTGATACCACTGTAATGTCCCAAATTAAATATTTTTTTGAAATAACTTAAATTTTCAAAAAGGTAAAAAAATTAAAATTTAATTCTCATTCAAATACCCAAATGAAATGGATTTCTCAAATAAACTAAAGTTCCCTCAAAGAAATAACATGAAATCTCTCATACTATGCACCCAAATTGGAGATTTGACTACCAAATCAATTTGAAACTTCACCAAACTTAACATGAAAATAAATAAAAATAAAATACATATTATTTTTAGAAAACCCATGTCATCAAGGCTAATATAATGAACCAAAAAATTCTGCTACACATAATCTCCAAAATAGTGAGCAAATTTGAAGCCTGAAATGCACTGCAAGCTCACAAACTTCAGGATAAACCCACCAAAATTTAGGCCAACTTATTTATTGATAAAATAATGAGTTTACAAATAAAAAATAAGTATAAACATGTCCTTATTACTGGGAATGAACTCTTGCAACTTATATTTCATGAAAACCCAAAATACTCCCAAACAGGGTGCCAACAGGCACTATAAAACTACATTGCCGGAAACAAAACTTCACCAAAGGAACCAAAACTAAAATATGCATGAAATAAAAGATATAAAATGATTAACAACAGAAAAATACATCCAAAATAACTATTGATATCAAAAATAAAAAAAACTAAAATCAAATATGAAACTATTCACCCTAAACTCCTAAAAATCTCCGACAATCTGCTAGGAAAACACTGCAATTGGGAAGTCTTCAACACAATGGAAATATCTAGGTGAAATTGCATCAATAGACCCTTGGAACCACTTCCCTTGAGCCTTTTTACTTCATGTTTATTCAACCTTTAAGTACTATCTTCATAGGTTTATCAGCCCTGAAGAGAAAGCAACATCTTTTTCAAAAATAACCAAGTGAATGATGCAAGAAAGAATCCAAATTCATGTTTTATTGGAAAAATATTCAATTTCAAAGTTGGGAGCCCCAAATTCACAACCAAGGGAAGAGAATAATCTTTCATGGAAATATTTAACTCCCATCGCCAAGTGTAAAATTAAAAATCAAGTGCACCTAAGGGAAATAATAAAATATTTCTATTTTCTGCACCACTTCATAAGCCAATAAAAGTCCATTTTTCCTTTTTCCAAAATCCACACCCAACTTGGATCAATTAAATATTTCACAAACCTTTGATATTTAACCTCCCAAATTATCTTAATTAATTCACCTTGAGAAACCAACTTTCTCGGTTTCACTACAAGACATGACTTGCTATTTTTGGAAACCCAACTTACTAAAAATAGTAATTTTCTATTTTTAGAAAATTAAAAAAAGGGATATTACAAATCATCACAATATCAACTTTCCCCAAAACCATAAAAATAGTCATGGAGAGGAACATTAATAGTTTCCACAATATCCATCATATCCTACATCACCTACTATTAGTCCATATCAACCACATTGGCAATTTTTTTACCATCCATACCATCAACATCCAATAATAAATCACCAAATTTATCTCAACCACAAAGGGCTACATTGATGCCTACACAACCCACACTGGATCTTTGAACAATAATAAGGAAACCAAACCTATCTATAATAATGAGGTGATTGTATATCTAACTTATCATGTCAATACATTAGATATTAATGGGTTACAACTTAGACCAGGAAAAGATCTACAAGGACCCATACATCTTGTAATTACTAAATTTGAAGAGTCATAATAGGAACTCAAAGAAACTCAACCTGGTCAAGTGATAAAATAATAGTACAACTAGTACCACCTTCATATCTAGATTGATTTCATTCCCAACCTACTCAAAAGGAAGTAACTCATTTTAAATTTGATCTCATTAATGAAATAAGATTTAATTTATATATCAAAATACCTCTTTTATATAAAATTAAGAATATTCCTATATATAATTAAACACTTTAGGAATTATAAACACGAAAAATAGAAAAAGAAACAAAATTCAAATATTGTTCAAGTCATTGGATAACTTGTAGATCTTATGCTATGGAATATTTTGATCTCTAAGTATTCTAATCCTAGGATTCCAATGATTTAGGTACATATTGGAAAATATTTATTCCAAATATAATTATTGATCTAGGTGCTTCTATAAATGTTATGACTATTGAAACTAAAGAAAAGTTACGTCTTCAAGGAATTAGGCCTACACCTAAAATTCTTCAAATGGTTGATCATTCTAGATAGTAAAATGTGAAGGTATGATTGAATATATTATTTTTGATGATTCATGGGAATATCCACCAACTTTATGATTTTGTAAAAAATGAAGCTAAGGGGATATCCATTGATCTTGGGATGACCTTGGTTGGTCATTGCAGATGCCTATATCAATTGTCAATCGAGAAATATGGTTATTTCTAATGGGGAATAAAATAAATTATTAACACTGTACCCTCTAGCACAACCTTTGTTAGAAATGGTCAACCCATTATGCGTTGATGGTGACCTATAAATTTTTTTTTTTTTTAACAATTGATCAAAGTCTTAATTTTCAAGAACCAACAAAAGATACTACCATTTCCAATTTATTCTAAAATAGGTATCATTCAAATGATTGTTTAGAAATATTACTTTTTAAATTCTTTTAAAAATGACAATTATCCATTTGGAAATCGTTCTTTGATTGTTGATTCACAATATCTAAACCATTGCATCACACTACACCAAATATTACCACATGACTTTATATAATCCATTTTTATTTACTATGACATATATACAAAGTAGACAAGTATTTCATGATCTATGATTGTCATCTACCTCACAATCAACAGCTATAAATTCTTCTACTCAATCACAAACAATGAAAAATTTACTGAGAAAAATACTTAATATAAATCCACAATTAAGAACTACACAAATAAATGATTTGATTTCGATGTTAGGAAATCATAAAGCTACATTTTCATGAGAATATCATGATATGTGTGGTATACATATAGACACTTGCATTCACCATATTTATATGGAGGAGGGAAGTCATCCAATGAGACAACCTTAATGAAGATTGAATCCCATTTTATGAGAAATTATTAAAGAGGAATTGCAAAAAATATTCAATGTAGGTTTTATTTATCCAATTTTAGATAGCCAATGGGTTTCACCATTTGTAGTACTAATTAAGAGGATTGGTAAGTGACATATTTGTGTTGATTATAGATATCTTAACAAAGAAACTAAACAATATAATTTTCCATTACCTTTTATTAATCAAACTTACTTGATATCTTATAGGGAAGAAGCTAGTTTCTTGTACAGTTTCAGTGGATGTAATTATTGACCCCTTTAACATTGGGAGATTGGAATTGATTTCAAAATGGGCATAATGCTATTACACTAGTCTTTGAATAGGGATTGACATCATATGTTTATAAGGTGATAACAAAGTTATATTTATTTATTTATTCATCATTCTTATTATCTTCAAAGGTAATGTGTTTTCCTTGATTATCATCGGCATATGGAATTGGATAAGTGTTATTTTGGTTTTACATGGTCGACACCTTTCTATTGAGTGGACATCATACTCCTAATGAGTATCGAGCATATGAGGTAATTGAATTTTTTTTGTTTTAATCATAGATTTCATTCCATGTGAAAAAGGCATTAAAAACAAGGATAACTTGGTCAACAAGTTTCGGGGTCATGATATAGGTTAAAGAAATTGTTTCATATTGTGTTTTCACTTGCCCTTTTAGGGCTAATCGGTTTAGCATGGTAAGGGTGTATAGTGTGGAAAAACAAAAATAATATTGTGTATTATGCAAAGTTTAACATTGGTGAATGGCACAGCGGACTTAGGGTTTGAAATTTGAGATCTTGTAGTTTGAAGAGCTAGAAATTTTTTTGTGACAATTGGAATTTCGGTTGTGTGGTTGTGATTTGTAAGTTTGTTCTTTTCAGTTTCTTTGCTAACAGGTATGGACATGTCAAGATTCACAAGATTAATGATTGCACTATATTTTTGTTGTCTTTAAGCTTGGTGTTTTGTTAGGAAAATGAAATAAAGAATAAAATTAGAAAAGAAAAAGAGCTCTGTGTGCTTAACTGCTTCAAATATACTTGAGTACAAAAGATGGTTTCTTTTGAAACCCTATATTATTTTGCATACATTGTATTGATCTTGTCCACATTCTTTTTTTGGAATACCACATAATGTTTTCTATTGTTTATTAAAAAACAACATGTTTATTATTTTTTTCTTGTTAAACACAGATTAAGAGACAGTTTAAAAGTTGTTAAAAGACACCATAGTGACTCGACAGGTGTAGGTTGTTATGAGGTCACTTTCAAAGGTTTCTTGATGGTTGTAATGTATGACAGTTGGAAGTATCTTGAACACTATGGAATGTTTATATAAACAGTGATTTATCACTGTTTAATGTTTAGTGATTTTAATAGAGTTATTGTAATGCCCGTTGTGCCAACCCCAAAGGACAAAACAATGCACATTTTTATTTTTTAAATACAAAGTAAACATATTATGAACCATTTAAACATAATTGAATTACACATTAACATCATAAAAATCGATTCCTTTGGGGCACGTGAGGTCACATCACATAAAACCAACTCATAACGAAAGATTACAGATAAAGCTGATTAACTTGATAATTCTTACATCCAACATAAACATTACAATATCCATTTACAAAGGTAACATCCATGTATCCATAAGTATAAGTATAGATACATCACATGATACTACCATAATAAATCTCATAAATCATAAATGGATACAAGGGTGCATTTACAATACATCATATTTTAATACATTACATGTACAAAATACATGAGATACAATAAAACCTCCCATACATGTGGGATAATTACATAATACAAAGAATATTTGAAATATAAGATGAATATCAGGTACAAGCTCCATTTGAAGAATAATGTGAAGAACAAACATTGATGGGGAACCCAACGGGTGCGGAGCACGTTCCACCCGACCATGTGGGTTTTAGAAAAACCCACCCCGCGTGCTCAGAGGTGACAAGGAAGTAACCACGACCATGAATGTCATAAGACTAACTCCAATAAAGAATAACATAGTACAATAACTCCAAAAGAAACATCAAGGATAACATAGATCATAAATGACGACAACCAAGATTCAATCACAATAAACTCAAAGCCATATAACACATCATAAATAAGCCAAGGCAATAACCATTAACCACATGCCAAGTAAATCCAAAACCATAATCATAATACAATTCCAGAGGTAACCAAGAAACCAAGCATAAGGGAAACTAGTGGAGAGTGTCATCGCATAGCCTACATGGGTTATCCTGGCCCTTCCTCCAACATGAGGCACCGACCCCCATCTATGGTTATCCTGGCCCTTCCTCCTACTTGAGGCGTTGACCCCATGGGGTGACTCATGTAGAGCCGTTAACCTCTCCTGAGGATGAGGTAACGACCTTGCCAACCATGGCCTTCTCAGTCTACCATTAGTTTGTGATAGCCCTAATGAATAGACGAGGTATCCAAGATTATCTTATTGTTTTATTACTACCCATCCCCCTAAGTTCTATTATTAAGTTTTCACTTGTTAATCTACTCTTACGTGGGTTATCCTGAGCCCTTCCTCCTATTTGAGGCATCGGCCCCCACGAAGAGCCACTCTCCCTGAAGACCCCAAAACAATATCAAAATTAAGGGTTGTACCATAAAGGACAAAGCATTAAATCTCAACCAATGACATGCGAGGCATTACCCATCTCGCAAAAACACATAATCAGAGTCTCAACAAAACTCGTACAACCCTTTCAAAATAATAACACCAATATCTTGCTACATCAAGAGCACATAAAATGAGGATAATCATCCAATAATAAAATTAAGCCTCTGGAAGCCTAAGGTTCGCAACATCAATAAACGAGTTCACAAAAAATAACTGGGTTCCCATATCAAAAAGCCAAAACAATAATGTAATGATAAAAGAATACCCAACAAATTCACAAGATTTCAACTCAAATCAACATAATAATTTTACACATTGTTTTCGCAACTCCAAAATAAACAACTGGTTTAATTCCGTTTATAATCTCCATTTTCTCCGATACAATTTGAAATAAAGTTCAATAATAATTTTGTCATAAATAATTAATTTGCTTCTTCTTTTAAATCCATCACAACTAAATATCATAGTTCCATAGTCAAACCAGAATCAATAACCATAACATTTATATTTTATGTATACATATACACACACACACACACACACACATATATATATATATAATTTTCTATTCTAGATTGATTTTTTTTTTGTCAATTTCAAATTGCTGACAAGATTGCACAACAACTACAAATTTATGTTTATTATATAAACACATATATATATATATAATTAAAATCGTAGCTTAAGCAAAGTACGACACAGTGAATAAGGTAGGTGCGCAATCCTAAGGACTATTGTGGTAGTCCTTATACTGCTGTGTGTGCTTAGTACGCCATGGCTAGGGTAGGGGTACAACTATGGCTGACCCTCCCAGCATAAATAATGTAGACATCCAAATTTGGACACTTAATTTATCCAAATTTATCACTTTTCGTCTAAACATCCTCTTATCCGAGTTAATTAAGTAATATTACTATTATTTAATTAATATCTTTAATTCTGCCAAATCCCTAAGGTATTTAATTAATAATTAAATACCTTACCCTCCTTAAATCCTCTTTTCATCAAATAAATTAAATAAATATTACATTTATTTAATTCCTCACATGTCATTTTCATCTAATCCTAATCCATTTCCTAATCTCTTCATTAAGGATGTGCACATGCCTAATCCTTGATTAGGATGTGTCACATCCTCCAACTTTTCAAGTTGGCTTCTAATCCTCATTAACCCCTAATTATCCTCTAATTACTGATTAGTCAAACCTAATTAGTACCTTGGTCAACTCTTCCCACCCCCAAGGAATTTTTAATTCCTTTTTATTATTCCTAGAATCCCTTTTCCCATGCATCTTCTAGAATATTTGACTTGTCACATCAAGTCACATGTGACAAATTCCCACCTTTTGGGAACCTTGTCTTATCCACTAGATTCTTCCAATCATTGTGAATTTTTAATTCAATTTTATTCACCCAAGATTCTTCCCATCTCCCAATGTACTTGCAAGGTACTTGTACTTCCTCCACATCATGTACCTCTCTTCCACATAACCTACAAATCATCCTACCTTTATCCACTTCACCATCCACATGTCAAGATGTGAGGGCTTTTGGATTCTCAACCCACCATAGCCCTTCATCTTGACCTTGTTGGATGAATCTTGACCATTGAATTCTCTAGAGAATTCAAATTCTTCTATAAATACCCCCTCCTCAAGGGCATTTTCAACACTTAGCCATTTGATAACTACATGCTGCCAATTTGCACTTTCAATCCTTTGCCATCATCTAGCCATCTCTTTTAATCATTTTTCACATTTAATCTTGCATTTAGTCACTCAAGAAATCATCTAAGGAGCACACAAAATCATCCCAAGCAAGGGCCAATCAAGGAGACATCAACAACAAGGAAGGTGAAATCATTTGCATCTTATTTTGTCCATTTTCCTTATTGTTTTATCACTCTTTTGGCTAATCTTGAGGTGTCCTTAGTCTTTTATCACTTGCATTTTTAAGGTATTTTGCACGTTAGAGAAGGATAAAATTCTTAGGTTCACAAATAAAATTCGGCCAATCACTTTTAAAAATAAAAATAAAAATACAGCCCTTCAATAATTTCAAATAAAACAATTAACATCCATTCAAAATATATATATATATATATATATATATTTATATTTATATATGTGTATATACATGATTATGTATATATATATAAATATATATATGTATATATGTATTAATATTCCAGAACATGATACATAAGAACAACAATAAATATATTCAAATGTATATTATATAAATATATATATGTATATATACTCAAAGGTATAAATACATGTGTATATATATATGAGTATATATTCAAAAGAAAACCATTTATCTCAGAGGAAGAATAATTTTCCATGTCAAAATCATAAGAAATTACATAACATTTTTACAAACCCCAAAAGTTGTCTTTCATTGGTTTGCTATCCAATAAATTCTAAATCTCAAAAAATTTCATTTCTTTTATAGAGTAAACATTTTTTTTTTATTGATTCAGAGGAATTAAAAGAATTAGAATGGAACTTGAAGTCCTACGCTTGCTGAAGAATTGATGAAGTCTTTCTTGATCTCGAATAACCTTTTCGAAGAGCTCCACTTTCTTCCTTCAGAACTTCTCCACCAAATTTCCTTGCTAAATTCTCTACTCTAAAATTTAATCCAGAAAAAACTCTTTTCCAGAACAATGAATAAATAAATTCTACAGAGAAACCCAAGAGGATCCAATTTCTAGAACTCCTATATTTTTAAGCTTCTGTCAATTCCCGTGAATGAAAATCTTTCAAATTTTCTATTAAATAAAAGATATCTTCTCTTTTCTTTGAAAACTCAATGAATCAAAATTAAAAGAAGTTTTCTAAATCATTACCAGCTTTTCAGGCAAAAACTCAACATTCATTGGTCATTTTCTTCCTTTCTTTCTTTTCTTGATTTTTTTCTATTTAACAACACTTTTTGTTTTAATTTTGATTTTGCAAGTTTTACTTGCAATTCACACAATTTAATTTATTTAATTAATTTATTTCATTAATTATCCTCAACACGCTATTTTTATTAAATTATCAAAATATCAATTTTAAATAATTTAATTTACCCATTTCCATTTATTTATCTTTAATAAATTATATGGCTTTTAATATAATACTTTTATATTTTAATACAAACTATTCCAACACTATTATCAACATTTATTAATATCATTTAATTATTTAAATTACATCATACTAAACACCAACGTAAAATAAATATCAAAAGTACACTCACACAAAACCACTACAATAAAATGCAAAATGACAAAGGTCAAAGACGCACAATACCACAAAACATAAGACGGTTTGACAAACATGGGACGAGGTGACTTGTCATCTATGTTTCAACTTCATGCCCGTTGGGTTAAATTGATGCTCGCCCTGTCCTGCCGAAGCAGGTGGAATTGAGACTCTGTTCCTGCAATTCCTGCATACAAACAAGGTTGTGTACAACATGTATATATATAATCAAAACATCATATCGTGAGAAGGAATTGTAGTGTAACAAGGCACTCGTAAATGAGTGGTGCTACACTATCCTTTCACCAAAATTATACTAACAATTACTACATTAAATGTAAAGTAACATTGCTAAACTAAACTGATCACATCATATCATCATAAAATAACTATTAATCCACTGCATCACAATATACTACTAAAATTGAATTAAACATCACCAACCATAATGTAACCATAATGTCAAATCATAATATCCATGCCATCAAATAAAGTAGCAATCTAAACTACCCAATCCACCAATCCAAACAATAACAGTAACTATCAAAGTCTCAAAGTATCAAGAAAAACCAAAGAAAAATAATAAGTCCAAAGAACAACATGAGGGGTATTACATCCTCCCCCCCTTAAATTCGGCTTACTCTTGGAAGCCAGTAAACAAATAAGGATAAGATTCCCTAATAAGGGAGGCATCCTTCCATGTCACCAAGATTTCAACGTTAGGTCATCGTCAGACCCTTTCGAGCTCACCCGCAAGCTCCTAAGTCAATTCCTCATCCTCTACCGGAAGCCTCTACACCCGCACCCTGGTGCCCAACCTGGCAGTTGTCAACCACAGAAAATGCTTGATGTGACCTGCCCGCATCACCCACTGTCAGCTCAGAAGCGGCTGGTCTCTGATTAAATCATGAGGTGCTCTTTTGTGGACACAATCTAGTGATTTTCCCTTGTTGCCCACATGAGTAGCAGCCAGTACCTCGGCCAAATCCTCTACCCTCAGATGGAGCATTTGACTGCTGAAAGCTTCCTTGACTCGGCATTGACTGAAAACTAGGTACAGGTTGCTCAAAATGCTCTTGACGAGCTTAGTTTTGGTTCCAATCCCTACGAAACTGAGCATTTCCACCCTATTGAGAATGAGAGTTCTCAGGTTTCGACTGGGGGTGTTGTTGCTAGTCACCCTTAATGGGTGCTTGATGGCCTTTAGAGGACCCCGCAGCTTGAGGCTATCCAACTCTGGAACCAAAACCTGATGTTGGGGCACTGCTGATCTGAACTGCAGTGTGTCCTCCCAATGCCATTGCAAAATTTTCTTCTACCACACGATCCTTTTCAACTACAATTTCCATCGTCTTCGGTTCGAAGACTCGCACACCACCACTAATTCAGGAATTTAAACCCCAAACAAAATGCTGCACTAACATCCCTTCATCATGGCTGATCCCTGCATACTGCTTCAATTCATAGAATCGTCGCTCATACTGTTCAACGGACATCGACATTTGCTTAAGGTCATGAAACTCATCTACCCTGTGTTACCTCCAATGATCTGAAAGGAAGCGAGCCCTGAACTTGTCCAGAAATAACTCCCATGTGACCATGCTGATATCCAGATGTAACTTTTTCTCTTCCATCCGCCACCATGTGGATGTGAAACCTTACAGATGCATGATTGTGCACCGAGCTTTGGTATTACTACCATAGGGGTGCATTGCGAAGCATTGATCCAAATCAATTAACCATGTTTTCACTTCTAGACCTCCTCTAGAACCATCGAATGTAGGTGGGTGTGCTCTCATCAAATCTATCATATGACCAACTATCACTGCATCCTTATCTGTCATTATTTCCCTCCGCCTCGGTGACCTTTCCCTTTCTCTCTTGACCCGTTGCTCCTCCTCTGGCCTGGGTCCCAACTGATCAAGAATCTCTCCCAGAATGTGCTGCAACTGACCATCTAAACTAGGTTGTTCCGGGTTCTACCCACCACCTAATGGATTACTTTGAGGACTTTGTCGTTCCTCATGCTCTGAACCATGGGAACTAGGAGCTAAAGGACTTTTCTAGTTTTCTCTACGAATAGCACCACGACCTCTTCCTCGGCCACTTCCTCTACCTTGAGGCATATTTTTGTGCAACAAAATAAAGGTAAAAGTGAGCTCAAGAGTCAAACGCAAAGGTTTCCAAATGGACATAACTACGCAGAGACCCCAATGTTTGCAAACCTGGCTCTGATACCAAGTTGTAACACCCGTCATGCCAACCCCAAAGGACAAAACAATGCACATATTTTTTTTTAAATACAAAGTAAACATATTACAAACCATTTAAACATAATTGCATTACACATTAACATCATAAACATCACATAAAACCAACTCATAATGAAAGATTACAGATAAAGCTAATTAACTTAATAATTCTTACATCCAACATAAACATTACAATATCCATTTACAAAGGTAACATCCATGTATCCATAAGTATAATTATAGATACATCACATGATACTACCATAATAAATCTCATAAATCATAAATGGATACAAGGGTGCATTTACAATACATCATCTTTTAATACATTACATGTACAAAATACATGAGATACAATAAAACCTCCCATACATGTGGGATAATTACATAATACAAAGAATATCTAAAATACAAGATGAATATTAGGTACAAGCTCCATCTGAAGAATACTGTGAAGAACGAACATTGATGGGGAACCCAACGAGTGCGGAGCACGTTCCACCCGACCATGTGGGTTTTAGAAAAACCAAACCCCCATGCTTAGAGGTGACAAGGAAGTAACCACAACCATGAAATCCATAAGACTAACTCCAATAAAGAATAACATAGTACAATAACTCCAAAAGCAACATCAAGGATAACATAGATCATAAATGATGATGACCAAGATTCAATCACAATAAACTCAAAGCCATATAACACATCATAAATAAGCCAAGGAAATAACCATTAACCACATGCCAAGTAAATCCAAAACCACAATCATAATACACTTCTAGAGGCAACCAAGAAACCAAGCATAAGGGAAACTAGTGGAGAGTGTCATCGCATAGCCTACATGGGTTATCTTGGTCCTTCCTCCAACATGAGGCGTCGACCCCCATCTATGGTTATCATGGCCCTTCCTCCTACTTGAGGCGCCGACCCCATAGGGTGACTCATGCGGAGCCGTTAACCTCTCCTGAGGATGAGGTAACGACCTTGCCAACCACGACCTTCTCAGTCTACCATTAGTTTGCGATAGCCCTAATGAATAGATGAGGTATCCAAGATTATCTTATTTTTTTATTACTACCCATCCCCCTAAGTTCTATTATTAGGTTTTCATTTTTTAATCTACTCTTACGTGGGTTATCCTGAGCCCTTCCTCCTATTTGAGGTGTCGGGCCCCACGAAGAGCCACTCTCCCTAAAGACCCCAAAACAATATCAAAATCAAGGGTTGTACCATAAAGGACAAAGCATTAAATCTCAACCAATGACATGTGAGGCATTACCCATCTCGAAAAAAAAAATAATCAGAGTCTCAACAAAAATCGTACAACCCTTTCAAAATAATAACACCAGTATCTTGCTACATCAAGAGCACATAAAATGAGGATAATCATCCAATAATAAAATTAAGCCTCTGAAAGCCTAAGGTTCACAACATCAATAAACGAGTTCATAAAAAACAACTGGGTTCCGATATCGAAAAGCCAAAACAATAATGTAATGATAAAAGAATACCCAACAAATTCACAAGATTTCAACTCAAATCAACATAATAATTTTACACATTATTTTCACAACTCCAAAATAAACAGCTGGTTTAATTTTGTTTATAATCTTCATTTTCTCCAATACAATTTGAAATAAAGTTCAATAATAATTTTGTCATAAATAATTAATTTGCTTCTTCTTTTAAATCCATCACAACTAAATATCATAGTTCCATAGTCAAACCATAATCAATAACCATAACATTTATATTTTATGTATACATATATACACACACATATATATATGTGTATTTGCATATATATATATATTTATATATATATACATACATATAAAATATAAGTATATTTAATTTTCTATTCTATTGAATTTATTTTTGTCAGTTTCAAATTTCTGACAAGACTGCACAACAACTACAAATTTATGTTTATTATATAAACATATATATATATATATATATATATATATATATATAAAATTAAAATCACAGCTTAAGAAAAGTATGACATAGTGAATAAGGTAGGCGTGCAGTCCTAAGGACTACGCACAACAGTCCTTAGACTGTTGTGTATGCTTAGTATGCCATGGCTGGGGTAGGGGTACGGCTATGGCTGACCCTCCCAACAGAAATAAAATTCAGCCAATCACTTCTTTTAAAAAAAAAAAAATACAGCCCTTCAATAATTTCAAATAAAACAATTAACATCCATTCATAATATATATATATATATATATTTATATATGTGTATATACACGATTATATATATATATATATAAATATATATATGTATATATGTATTAATATTCCAAAACATGATACAAAAGAACAACAATAAATATATTCAAATGTATATTATATAAATATAATATATATATATATATATATATATATGTATATATACTCAAAGGTATAAATACATATGTATATATATATATATATATGAGTATATATTCAAAAGAAAACCATTTATCTCAGAGGAAGAATAATTTTCCATGTCAAAATCATAAGAAATTACAAAACATTTTTACAAACCCCAAAAGTTTTCTTTCATTGGTTTGCTATCCAATAAATTCTAAATATCAAAAGTTTTCTTTTCTTTTATAGAGTAAACATTTTTTTTTTTATTGATTCAGAGGAATTAAAAGAATTAGAATGGAAACTGAAGTCCTACGCTTGCTGAAGAATTGATGAAGTCTTTCTTGATCTTGAATAGCCTTTTCGAAGAGCTCCACTTTCTTCCTTCAGAACTTCTCCATCAGATTTCCTTTCTAAATTTTCTACTCTAAAATTTAATCCAAAAAAAACTCTTTTCCAAAACAATGAATAAATAAATTCTACAGAGAAACCCAAGAGGATCCAATTTCCAGAACTCCTATATTTTTAAGCTTCTGTCAATTCCCGTGAATGAAAATCTCTCAAATTTTCTATTAAATAAAAGATATCTTCTCTTTTCTTTGAAAACTCAATAAATCAAAATTAAAAGAAGTTTTCTAAATCATTACCAGCTTTTCAGGCAAAAACTCAACATTCATTGGTCATTTTCTTCCTTTCTTTCTTTTCTTGATTTTTTTCTATTTAACAACACTTTTTGTTTTAATTTTGATTTTGCAAGTTTTACTTGCAATTCACACAATTTAATTTATTTAATTAATTTATTTAATTAATTATCCTCAACACGCTATTTTTATTAAATTATCAAAATATCAATTTTAAATAATTTAATTTACCCATTTCCATTTATTTATCTTTAATAAATTATATGGCTTTTAATATAAGACTTATATTTTAATACAAACTATTCCAACACTATTATCAACATTTATTAATATCATTTAATTATTTAAATTATATCATACTAAACACCAACGTAAAATAAATATCAAAAGTACACTCACACAAACCCACTATAATAAAATGCAAAATGAGAAAGGTCAAAGACGCACAATACCACAAAACATAAGACAGTTTGAAAAACATGGGACGAGGTGAATTCCTTGTCATCTCTATTTCAACTTCATGCCCATTGGGTTAAATTGATGCTCGCCCTGTCTTGCAGAAGTAAGTGGAATCGAGACTCTGTTCCTACAATTCCTACATACAAACAAGGTTGTGTACAACATGTATATATATATAATCAAAACATCATATCATGAGAAGGAATTGCAGCGTAACAGGGCACTCGTAAACGAGTGGTGCTACACTGTCCTTTCACCAAAATTATTCTAACAATTACTACATTAAATGTAAAGTAACATTGCTAAACTAAACCGATCACATCATATCATCATAAAATAACTATTAATCCACTGCATCACAATATACTACTGAAATCGAATTAAACATCACCAACCATAATGTAAGCATAATGTCAAATCATAATATCCATGTCATCAAATAAAGTAGTAGTCTAAACCACCTAATCCACCAATCCAAACAATAACAGTAACTATCAAAGTCTCAAAGTATCAAGCAAAACCAAAGAAAAATAATAAGTCCAAACAACAACATGAGGGGTATTACAATTATCATGTTGAATGTGTAAACAAAATTATGTAATTGAACTTTTGCAAACATGACGCAAAATAGAGTGTATAACTGATATATTTGATATTTTAGAGATTCAAGTGAATTAATATTTAAGATATTAAGTGTATTAGATTAAAGGTGAAATATGATTTGAAAAGAAACAAAGTGATCCTTTGTAGTTAATGATTTTATTGAGAAATGTATAGTAAAGTGTATCCAGTGAGGCATTGAAAAGCCTATCAGTGAGATAGCATTGTCAGTGAGATACATTGCCAGTGAGACATTGTTTTATTGCTAGTTGATGAAATAAAGAACCAACCATCATTCACATACTCACAACATCTTATGCAACATCAAACATGAGGAAAAAAAATTTGCAACAACATAATGAATCTTCTTTATTTAACTTGCAACATAGTTTCACAACTTCAACAAAATATAATTACATGAGTTTGTGCAACCATATAGGCTAAATAAAATCACTAAAAATCTTATTACAATTTGATATACAATTGAAATATGACAGAAAAAATCATATTCAAATTGTTCTCCCTCAAAATTTCTTCTTGCACCAATTTCTAGCTCCTTCAACCTGCAAACTTCATTTGGAAACCTCTGCTGCAATAAATCATGATTTACCAAAATTTTTGCTGCTGAAAAAACATTATAAACCCTGCAATAAACCTTCAATAACAATATCCACAACCCTCCCAATAAAATAACTATGGCTGCAACAACAACCTTCTCATTCTAGTCAAGAATGGCTACCAAAACACACCCCAAATTGCCTATAATCTTCAAAAAAAAGCTCCAGAAACTTCACTAGAAAGAAGTCATGACCCATAAGGGAAGAATCCTCCAAAAAATCAATGCCCAAAAAACTTCCATAATATTAAAAATGATTTTCTCAACCTACTCCCACCAAAATTTCCAAAATTGGAGTCAATTCCTAGATTTTAGACAGTTTCCATTGTAACTCCTGCCAACTCACCTTGAGCACCCACTTTTGCATACATAATTTTAGAAAAAAATTAAATGCATCATTAAAACTTATAACTCCCTCCAAAAGCATGGCCAAGCCATTTTTTCTAATTTCAAAATTGACAAATTATTCTAAAAATTCCCTCCTAAATTATCTCCACTCCCAAAATTTGCAAATAATAAAAGAAAATTATTTAAGATTTATTTTAGTCTATCCTTGCAAATTAACCTATTAAATAAATCACCTATCAAACCTTAGGAAAATATAAAAATTAAAATGCATTCTTTTGGTTGATGCAAGATTGCTCTCACAACCCAAGATGCTCCTGAATCACCAGTGAGGCATTCTTGTAACCAGTGAGGTTCTTTGGTCAGTGAGGGCACTTTTTTCAGTGAGGCATTGTAAACAAGAATTTTTTAGATTAAGCCAGTGAGGCATCATTTCTGGAGTGGTTTTTTTATCCCTAGAGGGTTTTCCACTCGTCAAATATTTGTCTGATGGTCTCATTATTTTGATGTGATAATGTTTCATGATTGTGATGATTTTTCCAATCATGAAACATTATCACATCAAAACAATGAGACCATGATGTGATAATGTTTCATGATTGTGATGATTTTTCCAATAATGTACCGGTCACCCCTTTTATCGTTCGCTCCAAATTTTCCCTAAGTCTGAGCAATGAATATTTTCCAATGAATTAAGAATTAAGTCATTTTTCCTTAAGGGTTAAATGTCGTCAGCCTAATGGGCCCCTTATTGTTTCTAACCTCATTGTATGTGCAGATTTTGGGATCTGTGCGTAAGGGAAGCGATCTGGACTATACCCCACCAGCTCGTGGGTGATAAATGCTAGCAAGTTATGGTGTGCAGTGCAAGTGGCATAAGGACGCCTGTCTATGTACGATCATGGGGCCCAGTCTCCACTACCATACCCATCACTTGAAGCATTGAATAGATGGTGTTGATCAAATACCTAGGTTAATCTCTGTCATTCCTCGCTAGCTCGCAAGGAGAAGTTGGAGGCTTGTTAAAAGCCATGAGATCAGCAAGATCTTGACACATGGATCGGTCTACGTAGTTTGTGATATGGATAGAGCGCGATGATGGAGAAATTATCATCTGAGGTGGACTAATTACATTGGTTGAAGGTGATTAATCAGCAAACAACTAGAATTTAAAGATGGTCAACTCAGTGCAAGCTGTCTGATTTACCATCTCAGCAAAAGATCGATGACGATTATTCAAAATAAATGAACAAGAACATGACAGCCGTTTGGTCTTGCAACCAACATGCATTAATGGCCATCTTTCTATAGGAACGCTCAAATTTATCTTCATGCATGTGGGGATTTAATTACTAGTGATCATGAAGTATGATTTATAGATTTCCATGCATTTGGGAATCAAACGATGATGATGCATACGCCAGCAAATTGCTGCTATTTCATGCATGTGATTTTCTAAGTATTGATTGCTACTATCATCACATCACATGATATATATAGCAATAAATAATTACTAATTATAGTTATAAATTTTTTGAATTGAGATAGAGTGAGTCCAAGAGATCATCATACTGAGAAGATGAGTAAGCTAGTAACTTTTGTGGAGCCAGCAAGAAGGTCGACTTGATTGAGTTTGTAGAGGCCTGGTTCCAGTGTTCCAGAGCATGCCTCAACTGTAGAAATTGGTGCTCCTTCTGATAAGCCCAAGAGTGTACCCACAATATGCAGCAGGAGGCTACAATTCCATAATGCTACTACTAAAAATATGGAGGACAAAGGCAGAGAGCCGTTGCAATATCCTACCGAGATAATTAGAAAAATAAGATATGGGTGTGGCTCCTTCAAATGCCAACATTCACCCATCGACCTCATGGATAGCCCGTCAGAAAATGAGATGGAGACCGACTCTGGCTACTGTGGGTATCTTGCAACTTTGGGTCAAATTCCTACCCATGGTGAAGAGATATTTTCTATCCCTCCACTGGCTGTTAGGACTCCAAGTGGAATGGATGGCATTGTGCTGCAAAAGGAAAAGGATGAGGAAGGAGCTGAGGTTTCTTCTCACTCCTTTGCAACAACACGAAGTGGGCGTGTGTATCGTGGTGTGGGTGCTAGTAAAGGTAAGGTAGCTGGTTGGTAAGAAGATGCCATGTGGGATGGAGAATTTTGGTTTTGATAAATTACAGTGATGGTTCCTCTCTTCTTTGGTGTATGTGGCTATTAGTTTTTGGGTTTGATGTTGAATATGCACCTTCATGATGATGTGGATGTACGGTTCATTGTGTACATGGGGACAAAGGGAATTTTGGCGGTACTTTGCATTTCCCTTTTAATGGCGGTTGCAGAATTCCTTTCCCCATTTTTAATGTGTTCTTGCGAAATTAGTATGTGGGAATTTTTAAATGCAAGTGAAATTAAGGATGAAATGAAATTTTTTATTGAAATTGCATTTGATTCAGAAGATTGTTTGCTCCCTTATTCTATAAAAGGGAATCCAAGGCTCATTTGCGTGGATTTTGATCAAGTTTTGAGTCGGGTGCTTAGCTGAGTAGAATATTAGACGTAGAGGAAAGAATGTGAATAGAGAAAATAATTTGTTTTGAGCTCTGATGAACATATGTAATTATCTTAAATAGTTTTACAGAAGTGACTAATATAGAAAAAAAATGTATAATTTTGATACATGTGCTCGCATGATGTAGATTTGTGCGAATTTTGAATGAAATGTCAATGATGTCATCATTTATCTTCAAATATTTGTTTTAATGTGTGTCTTTGTTTGTGCTTTGATTCAAGTAATTGATTAAAATTCTTAAATGGTGTCATAAATTTGTAGTTACTTATAGAGGATTTGGTAAGAAGTCATGTATTAGAAGTTGTGAGCTCCATAATGCAAATTTATTGTGAGAGTAGTCCATTTCATCAAGTTTAAAATCATTTTTGTGTTACTGATCTTTGTGTATGTGACTTTGATGTGCTATGTAACAAGGCACTGGTCTATTTTCAAATATTCACATAAAGAGTACATAATTTTCTATCTAGTGACTGACTCAAAATCAGAATGCAAATTCATTTTAAATTTCTTAATCTTAAGGAATGTATGTGTCAATGATCTTGGGGATACCTTTGTTTTGATGAATGGGTAGAAGTTTACTTAAAGATAAGCCAATCTCATATTAATGCATGCATAATTACCCTTCATTAAAATTGATCCGTGAAAATAATGTGTTCTATGAAGTTTGAGTCAAAATGAACATAGTAGGAAAACCCTCCTTGGTCCCACAGAGCCTAAAGTGTAGAAGAACTCAATCTTCGACTGAATCTTGTTGGTTGGCCATTTATTGTGAGGGTCTTGAGTATAGGAATTGGCTATTCCTTAGAGATTCCTTAGGTGCATTGGAAAACACCAACACTTTCTTAGACTTTTGCTCATGTTTAGCAAGCGCTTCTGCCTCCTTTTCTCTCAACATGCATTCTTCCTCTTCCCTCCTCTTGTGAGCTTCCTCAACTACTCTAAATTTGGCCTCAAGGGCCTCTCTATCTCTCCTTTGTTGAGCTTTCTCTTCCTCAATCTCATGAATCTTCTGTAACATAGCTAACGTATCCCTTTCTTCTTTAGTCTTCGATTCTTGTTCTTTTTGTTTCTACAACAAATTTTCCTTTTTCTTTTGTTTCCTTGCTATCTCTTCTTGTTTAGCTTTAGCTTCAGATTCTTGTTGCCTAGCAAGTGCCTCAACTTGTTCTTTGGCATCTGCTTCCTTCTTAGCATCCTCAAAGAGTTTCCATTGATCCTCTAGGGTGAGGACATGCTCAGTCCCCACATCTTCAGTCCCTTCATTGGGTGTAGTCACAAGAGTTTCCTTGTCTGATTGGGTAGCCTCCGAATTAGTATCAATATCATGGATATCAACCTCATGCTCTTTCCCTTTTAAAGATTCAGCCTCCTTATGAAGGCTTCTAGTGGGAATCTCCCCAATAGGTTTCTCTATAAGGGGAGGTTGAGTTGAGGTTTTACCTCTAGCAATTGTTGAAGCTACAGGTTGAGATGAAGTCTCTTCTTCAACAATTGAGGTCCAAGGTGGGATGAGGTTTCTTCTGCAGCAGTTGTAGTTCCTTCATCTTGTGATTTAGGGATATCCTGAGCTAGTACTACTGGATAAGGCTCCTCCCTAGAGTTAGGAGGGAGAAATTCCAATGGCTCCTTAGGAGTTGTCCTTGTCTTCGTTCTTCTATACCCTTGTGTACCTGTAGGTTTCCTCTTCTTAGAAGTTTGAGCCTCTGGCTCCTTGACCCTCATCACCACCCACTTGATACTTCAATCCATCACTATCCTTGCAATTTTCCTAATATCATTGGACTCTTCCTCATCCTATTTTATTGGATCCAAGTCCTTGGTACCTATGTTTTTAGCCTCATACTGGGGATCCAAGGTTACACCATCATCTAATAATGTATGAGGAATATCTTCCTTCACCCCATACTCAATCATTAATGGGATGGGAAACCTTTCATAGTTCCTCCTTCTTACATCATATTCATCTTGTAGATCAGTCCAAAAATCATCTAACAAATTGAAATGCTTCTCAAAGACAGTAGTGAGCAAACCATTCATCTTATGCTTGGGATCAAAATGATTCTGAGATGTATATAAACCCAATTTCAAATAAATCAATTCATCACAAATTTCCTTAGCAGCCACATTAAGTGCGTAACTATACTCTCCTAACTTCATGGAAAATTTATGGCAACCAGTCTTATGCTTGCTAACAAATTTAAGATTGACTCCTATGGACTGATAGATGAATTCCATAAGGAAAATTCTGTTACTGCAACATCTTGGAAGTAGATGAGGATGGCCATCAAAACTTTCCAACCTAAAGTAAGTAAACTTGGGTATTGAATGTACCAATGTCCCCATTCTGTAATGAATGCCATGGCTTCCCTTCTTAATCTATACCCTGCATCACCTTTCAACTGGTTAATGATAACATACAAAAATGCATCATTAACCCTTCTATACTGCAACTTTGATGTTTGCAAAGTTAGTTGATCATAATGGTCCCAAATTTTCTTTTGTCCAAGGGCTTCTCCCAATACTCCAACTACATTCAAACCAGGGAGAATGCCTCTCCTTACAACTACATACACTACATAAGAAGTCATGAAGAAAATCTTTGTTTTCCCCACTCTAAGCATCGGATTATGTAGGCTCTTTGAAAAAATCATTGGCCAATCAAATTGCTGCTTGCCATCCAAAATGGTTTGAATGAATGGAAACATCCATTCCTTAAAGTGTGAAGAATCTCTCTTTCTAAACACTCTAGAAAGAATCATGATTATGTCACCAATCTCCTTACTGAAATCTACTCTCTTTGGCTGATTAGGAAGCTTAGTCAAGGATTTCTTGTCCACCCTCATCCATTTATCGTTCATGTGGATCCTGCTAGCTTCCTTGTGGTTGCTATACAATTGTAATGCGTCCACTTAATTGAGTTGTTTGGGGTTTTTTGGTGTGGGTGCATCAAACATGAGCTTTATAATCTATAGAGTGTGATCAATGATGAAAATTCCCTTGCAGGTCCACACATTGCCTTTTTGTTGGGTTGTAAGCTCCTACTGTAGTAAGTATGAGCTTTGGACATTCAAATGATAGAGGAAAGAGGGCAATGTGTTCTAATCTGGATGAACAATTCTTTTTTTCTCCCTGTCGCATCCTCTGTGAAAGTTTCTTCAACCAACTCCTCATAGTTGAATGGCCCTAAGTTTGTATTAGTGATATCGGCCCAATCCGAATCCACCTTGATGGATGTAACAGTGGGAATCTTGTGCTTGTATCCCAAGGTGTAAGGGAGCTGCTCCACCTTTATCTTCTTAGGCTTTGTTGGCCTTGAAGTTTCTACAACTTGGCTCCCTCTTTGAGAAGCTTCTTCAGACGCTTCTAACATTTTTCACTCCTGCAAAACAATCCTATATTTGATCAAAAAAGACTTGGAAACCATTACATCACTATTACCTCTCATATCATCTTCTATTCATCCAAGGAAACTCTACATACTTAGTCAAATTTTGCACTTACTGGAAGCAGAGCCAAGAGAGAATCAGGAATAGAAAGCCTTTTAACATAGGTGAGATTAGGATCAGAACTAGGATGAGACTGGAACCGAGATTGGAATGGAAATCAGACCCAGAACTAGCTGATGGTTCCAAGTTTTTTTCCCACTCCAATTCCACTTCTGCCAAAAGAATAAGGGTGTAGACAAAATCAACATTCATTGGAAGCGAGATCATTTTGGGAATTGATTCTTATGCAAACACTTATGGGATGAGTTCATTCTCGAATCTTCTTCTGTCAGTTTATTATTCAAACAAAGCACATTTAAACACACAATCACATCGACTTCAGATTTAGATCACATGAAACCATAAGGAAACTTTAAATAAGGGGTTTAACCTCACTCTTAATAGGACAAAACCAAATTTGAACTTTTTAGGGCATGATATTGTAAAGGTCAATGCACAAACCCTAGTTTGCACGAATCGTCGACTTGTAGAAATTAGGGAATCAAAACCCTGATGTCAAAACCATTAACTCAACATGATAATAGGATCAAACGTGTCGTCAAGTAGATTCAAACACTTTTAAAGCACACAAGATCTCTCAAAATGAAACCCAAGTTAAAACTAGGGCATGGTAGTATGGAAACACCACCAAAACAAAGAAAATGACAACAAAACAACAAAATGAATGGGAAAAGCCGAAAAAGAAAAATGGAAAATGAGAGGAAAAAAAACCAAACCAGAAACAACATGTGAAACAAACAAGGAAACGAGCAAAGATCGATGAAAGAAATTCTCTTGAACGCATGAAGAACACAACAAATGAAAAAAAAGGAAAACACAAATGGAATGGGAAAACCACCCACCTCAAAATGCCACCAAGAAAGGTTGAAACCTTGACAAGAATCCGCTCACCAACGCATGCCCACAACTAAATCGTGCTCCTCTCAAAGTTACTCAGGCTCTGGCTTGTAAAACAAAAATTAGATAATGATTATGAGCTAAAATAACCTTGATTAAAGTTTAAAAGCCATTTCACACATGTGAGGAGGTTGTAATTAATGCATTTAATGTGGTTGGTTCGGTGCAGAACCAAAAACGTAAATGAGTTACAACCAATGTGCAAATCGAAGGCAGGGCAGACACAAAAGTGGATTCAAAATAGAACAAGAAACTTTACCCAAGTCTCTTATCTAATTTTGAATCTAGTTTCGGTCCCACGACAGGGAAAAGACAACAAAGGGAATAGGGGTGGAATTGGAACCAAAACCGGACCTAGAACCTAAGGTAAGTTCTGAGTTTGGTTTTGATTTCGGTTCTGCTCCTAAAAAAGGAACAAACAATGACACAAGAAAATGAGGAAAGGAAAACAAAAAGGAAATGGGACCAGAATGAAGCCAATCCCAAAAAAGAGACACATAGCGACAAAAACACAACGAAGACCAGTAGGAGCGGGATTGGAACCAAAACCAGATCCAAAACTCTTTGCAAAGTTCTAAGTGCAGTTCTGATTCTAGTTCCGCTTCCACCAGGAGGAAAAGAAACCACAAGCAAACAAAAGACAACCCAAGGGAGAAACGAACCCAAGGGTGCAAGGAAAACCAAAAAGACAAAGAAAACCAAAAAGGAAAGGGTGGGGCCGACACCGGAACCGAATCCGAACTTGGAACCTTCACAAATTTCTAAGTCCAGTTTCCATTTTGGTTCTGCTTCCACCGGACACTGTTAACTAGCAAGTTTTAATTAGAAAATTGCAACAAGATAGGTTGGTTTTAGGAGAAGAGGTTGATCTGTGGAGTTTGTTGCTTCCCAATTGGTGCAAGATTCATTACCAAAGTCATTTTGAATTGACATGTCGACCTTGTGTAGATATTTTGAACCAAGTCTATCAGTTTGAGGAAACTTGTGAGTGCCAACTTGAGACACCCACCAATCAATTTCCATTTGAACCCAAGGATGCCACCATCCTGACAAGAACCAGTCTCACTAAAGAGGAAGATCTTTCCCAACATGAGCATACTCAAGTTCTATGTTCTGATCTCCAGAGCAAGACTGAGGAATCTTAGTCTTTGTTAGCCACACCTGCCCTAGATAACCTTCCCATTCCTAAGGAATTGATGAAAAACATACCAAATTGTAAAGTGATCCAAGAAGAAGTTCAAGAAGTAGTTTCTAAACAGGTTTTGAATCTAGGTGAATCTTCTGATAAACATTGTTTGCAATAGCCTTTAAATCTAGATAGCTAGAACCAGTCTAAGCCACCACCCAATTCTATCAAGCAATCACCTGTAGTCCCAAAAAAGAAAGAAATCCTAGCTCTGGATCAACTGTGAAGTCTTAAGTTTGATGGCTCTAAGTCTAAATCAAGGAGTGGAGCTGGAGTTGAACTAACCAACCTGAAAGGGAAAACCTATTTTTCTTCTTATACGTTGTAGTTTGGCTACACAAACAATGTGACAGAATACGAAGCATTGGCTAGAGGACTGATGTTTTCTCATCAGAAGAAGATTACAACTCTCATGGTTATTGGATATTTTGAGGTTATTGTCAAGCAGATTCACAGTCAATACACGTTCCACAATAAAAGACCGGTTGCATATAGGAACCTTGTTTGGAACTTGATAGAAGATTTTGATGCTTTTGGCATCAAGTTGATCCCCGGAGAGGACAATTAGATTGCGGATGCCCTTGTTGTTGTTTCTAGCACTTTGGAACCCATGCAGGATTCCAAGTTGAAGAGATTCTCGGTGGAGCTAGTCTCGATCCTAGCCATTCTGGATAATGTTCAAAAAATTTAGGTCTTTGATGATGACTAGCATATACTTTCATTCTTGGCAAGTTCAGATGTCTTTGAAGGGAATATTATTGATGAATCAAAAAGAGATCAAGGGGAATGGGATCCATAAACATGTGATGCAGAAGGGATAATGAATTTAAAAACAAACAACATTCCTAAGGGAATGGTAGCATTAGAAACAATCTTTGATTATGATCCTCGAGCACATGAAAAACTACCCACTGACACTAATGGAGGGAAGTACGAGTCAGTTAACTTGGCAGATTCAGGCTCTGAGAGGAATGTTTTCATTGGAAAAACCTGCCCCAAACACATTTGAGAGGAAATATTGGAAACATTGAAAAAAGACATAGCAGCCATTGCTTGGGGATATGAAGACTTGAAAAATTTTGATACATCAGTAATGACACATACCATCCCCTTGAAGGCCAAAGCAAAGCCTTTCCGCCAAAAACAGCGCCCAGTTAATACCCTAATCTATCCCTTAATTTAGAAGAAAGTGCAAAATTTGTTGTCTGCTAGGATAATCTTTCCAGTGAGGCATTCGACTTGGGTCGCTAACTTGGTTCCGATTTGTAAAAAGAGCGGAGAGATCAAGTTATGTGTTGAATTTAGAAATCTTAACAAAGCATCAGAGAAAGACAACTATCCTCTTCCTTCTCTAGATGAGGTGCTGCAAATAGTAATGGATCCCAAATGATGCCATTCTTGGATGGATATTTAGGATACAATCAGGTAATGGTCAACAATGAGGATAGGATGAAGACTGCTTTCACTACCAAGTGGGGGACATTTTCTTATCGAAGGATTCTTATCAACGCTGGAGCTACCTTTCAACGAGCGATGGATGTGGCATTCAAGGATTTGGTAGGAAAGTGTATTATTATATATGTGGATGATTTGACTATCTTTTCAAAGAATAGAGAAAACCATGTTGCAGATCAATCAAAGGTCCTTCAAAAATGCATAAGCTATGGAATTTCCCTCAATATGAAAAAGTGTGTGTTCAGAGTTTCAGAAGGAAAATTACTAGGCCACATAATATCAAAGAAGGGAATCTCAATTGACCTAGACAGAGTAGAATCCATTCTAAAACTGACCATGCCTGGTAGCAAAAAGGAGATGAGGTCCTTTTTTGGGAAGATAAACTTCATGCGGAAATTCATAACTAGGTTTGTGGAGATCGTCAAACCCCTTAACAAAATGATGAAGAAGGATGCTAAAATTGAGTGGAGCAATGAGGCTAAATCTACATTCTCATGGATTAAACAGTCTATTTCAGAGGCCCCTATTCTAACTAGCCCTGATTATTTGAAGCCTTTTTATATATACTCTTTTTCATTTGACCATTCCCGTGTTGTTGTTTTGACACAGTGAAAAGGTGAAGGAGATGAAAGGCCCATTGATTTTATGAGTTCTCCGTTTAAAATTCTGAAGTTAGATATCCACCCTTGGAGAAAGAAGCTTTTGCACTAGTTTGAGCTATTAAGAAGTTTTGTTATTACATCATTCATAGTCAAATTATTGTCATAGTCCCTGACCCTGATGTAAAGTCTCTTCTTATGCAAAGTGAATTGGGGGAGAGACGAGGAAAGTGGATGGAAATCTTACAAGAATTTAACCTAGAAATCCATCTGATGAAGTTAGTTCGAGGACAAGGCCTATCCAAGACAATGGTAGATGTTGATGCTAAGATTACCTATCAACTGTATATGGTACAATCAGTTACAAATGATCCCTAGTATGCTGATTTGATTTTTCTATTGTTAAATAACAAATGCTCCAAGGGGATGAATGCCACTCAGAGGAGAGCACTCAGGCTGAAGAGTTCCCACTACATGCTTAAAGGGGATCTTTATACTTAAGAAACTTTGAGGGTGTTTACCTGCATTTCCTTGATCAGCAGCAAGCGAAACAAGCCATAACGAAATTTCATGGCAGCCATGGTACTGGACATGGTTCTGCTGATTCCATGGCTCACCAAAATTTGAAATTAGGTTACTACTAGCCCAATGTGTTTTGTGATGCTCATCAACATGCGAGGACATGTCATATATGTCATGCTTCCACATCCAAGGAATGTAACCTAGTAATGCCTCTACAGCCGGTATATGAGGTAAGGTCATTTGTCCAATGGGCATTAGACTTTGTAGGTGTGATTAATGACAACTCTTCTACATGTCACAAATTTATTTTGATAGCAACTAATTATTGCACGCACTGTAATGAGGCTCAACCATGCAAAAATAGCACCACCGAGGTTGTCATCAAATTTCTTAACGAATGCATTGTTACTAGGTTTGGAGTGTCATTTGCCCTGGTATGTGACAATGGACCTACTTTTTCTTCAACTAAATTTATTCAATAGGCCTATGAACATAAGATAGTATTAAAATATTCTTCTAATTACTACCCATAGGGGAATGGAGTAGCTGAGTCTACGAATAAAAATATATTGGAAGTGATTAAGAAGTTGTTAGAAAGCAACCCTAGAGATTGGCATACCCAACTGAGATTTTCCTTATGGGCAGATAGAACTCACATTAAAACTTCCTTAGGGAATTCACCATTCAAGTTAGTCTATGGACAAGATCCAGTCTTTCCTATCCATTTACAAATACCTATTCTTAGGTTTATGCAAGAATTCTATTCAAATGATGATAGGATAGAAGTTAGGCTAACTAATTTACTAAATATGGAAGAACAAAGAGATGCTACTTTACAGTAGTTTTCTAAACATCAAGTTGTTTTCAAATGTTGGTTTGACAAAAGAGCGAAGATCAAAGCTTTTAGGATATTAGACTTGGTACTATTATGGAATAAATCCAGGGAAAAGAAAGGGGACCATCAGAAGTTTGACAGACTTTGGTTGGGTCCTTATCAAATTGCTGAAATCCTTGGTGAGAATGCCTTTCGATTGAGTACTTTAATAGGAGAGCCTGTCCCATTACCTGTCAATGGGCAGTTTCTCAAACACTATTTTGGCCCATGAAGGTATGATGTTATGATCGGTTGTACATATGTAATTAGTTGGTTTGTTCTTTTTTTTGTTTTGTTTTGTTGGTTTGTGTTCTATTGTTGTGTCTTGGGGTGATTTTTGTTTTGCTCTATTTCAAAATAAGCAGTGGTTATTCACTATATGTTGAAGGTACTAGGAGAGAAGTTGGTTTAGGTATTGTCAGGTATGTCTGTTGAATCTTGTTCATTTCAAGACCTGTGTCTTGTGTTATTTTTATATAATCGTCTAAAAGGTTAAAAAAAATAGGTATATTGTAAGAGATCTCATAAACCACGGTTGACTCTATCACAAAATAGATAACAATATATGTTCTACATAAAATCCCATTTGTCTCTAGGTGATTGTATTTTAGATCCGGGTGAAAAATCCAAATCTTGACACTGTCATGAAGTCCATAGTAATTATCAACCCCAAATTTCAAGTTGCTCCATCTGATTATTGAGAAAAGATGATAAAGAATTCCTTCATGAAAAGCTTATAAAATGAGAATAAAAGAGAATCATTGAATAATGAAAAATGGGTGATCCCACAATAGTGGTTTACACTTTTTGGCCAAACTGGACATTGAAATTATTATTTTTAACTAATTTTTCACATTCGGGCACCTATAGCGGCTAAACTATGAGGAATTTGAAGTTGATGCAAACTAGAGTCTCATCACATTTTGTCTATAAATTCTAAAAATATTTTTTTCAAAATTTTTGGAATCAGATTACACTTCTTTTTCAATCTCCCATGAAAACTGGTTTTTTTCAGAAAACAACATTTTTAAAAAGTGACACACACCGTATAATGCATAACTTTTTTTCCATGAAGGATAAAATTCCAATTCTTTCAAATTTAGATTTGTAACTCTGATATCTAGTGCTTCCACTTGGTTAGATAGTTTTTTATTGAATATTTTTTCTTTAATCAAGTTTCGAAGTCAAACCAATTATAATTTAGACAAAGCGTGACCGTATAATGCGTAACTTTTTTTGTATATATCGAAATTCAATTTTTTTTGTTGGATCAAGGACTTCAATATCTGGTGCACTCATATTTTTCAATTTTTTTTTATAATCTGCTATTTTTCCACATGTGCAGAATAGAGACCTTCATTTTTGGTGAAAAACCTATGTTTAATAAAACCAAAAAAAATACATAATAGAACCAAAACGTATTAAAATTATATTCGTTGGATAGCTCATTCCGAATACTACCTGATTCTAGTTGGGTTTGTGAAGACTCCTCCATTTTCATCCTCAACCCAAGCTCCAAAGCGTAAAAAATTAGATTTTTTTTGTCTCAGGAGGGGGATGAGGGGTAAGGGGGGTTCGAGTGAACCCCCCTTTTATAAGGGGTTTTCTTTGGTTTTTGGGTGGGAAAGCATTTAAAGGGTTCACTCGAACCAGTAGGTTTGTACAAACCCATAAAATCAAGATTTTTGGCATGGGGTCATTTTTTGTGAGTTTTCCTTCCTCACTTGAATTGTAAACCACTATTGTGGCTTCACCCTTACTCAATACAAGAAAGGGTAATTCAAGTATCTCTATCGGGGCTATGGATGCCTGACTGGCAGTAGAGCAATACTTTGAGAGAACAAGAGGTATCTCCATCGGGGCTATGGATGCCTGTCTGGTAGTGGAGCAATACCCAGGATATCATTGCATGACAGTCATAGGGATTCAACCTACATAGCTTGAATCTTGAATACAGTTGTTAAAGAGTGGAAAGAGCTTTTCCCAAAACAGATGCACCATACATGCACACACTCAGATTCGAAGTGGTTAATGTTGATTTACATTTTGAGATTCTAGCTCAAACTTGTTTGCCATAACTAATCATACTTGATGTTTAAAATGTTCATAAACCAGAGGTTCTAGGTGACTAAATTTTTTAGTGTCTTGAAAATGGGTAAACCATTTTGCCAGTCGAGTTGCCATTTTTTATGCCTTTTATAACCACCCCATTTTGATTCTTGGTCAAAATGGGTCCCCCTTGTGTTTGTTTGTCCTTGGTGTTTTTGTTCGGGTCTTTGGAGTTGTTCTTTTTCCTCCTAAGTCCTTATTCTTTTTGTCTGGAGGAAGTGGAACCAGAATGGAAACTGGACTCAGAACTTTGTGAAGGTTCCAAGTTCGGATTCGGTTCTGGTCCCAGCCCTGCCCTTTCCTTTTTGGTTTTCTTTGTCTTTTTGGTTTTCCTTGCACCCTTGGGTTCATTTCTCCCTTGGGTTGTCTTTTTTTTTCTTGTGGTTTCTTTTCCTCCTGGCAGAAGCGGAACTGGAATCAGAACCAAACTTTGAACTTTGCAAAAAAATTCAGATTTGATTTTTGTTCTGATCCTGCGCCCGTTGGTCTTCATTGTCTTTTTGTCACCGTGTGTGTCTTGTTTGGGATCAATTTCGCTTTGGTCCCGTTTCCTTTTTTTCCTTTCCTAATTTTCTTGTGTTGGTGTTTGTTCCTTTGTTCGGAGTGGAACAAGAATTAGAACCGAACTTGGAACTTACTTTAGGTTCCAGGTCCGGTTTTGGTTATGATTCTGCCCCCGTTCCCTTTGTTGTCTTTTCCCTACCACGGGATCAGAACTGGATTAAGAATTAGATAAGAGACTTGGGTAAAGTTTCTTGTTCTGTTTCGACTCCACTTTTGCGTCTTCCCTGCCTTCGATTTACACATTGGTTGTAACTCATTTACATTTTTGGTTCCGCACCTGACCAACCACATTAAATGCATCAATTACAACCTCCTCACATGTGCGAAATGGCTTTAAAACTTTAATAAAGGTTATTTTAGCTCATAATCATTATCTAGAACATTTTTTATAAGCCAGAGCTTGAGTAACTTTGAGACGAGAACGATTTGGTTGCGGGGGCGCGTTGATGAGTGAATTCTTGTCAAGGTTTCAACCTTTCTTGGTAGCATTTTGAGGTGGGTGGTTTTCATGTTTTGTTTGTGTTTTCCTTTTCTATCGTTTGTTGTGTTATTCACGCGTTCGCAAGATTTTCTTTCATGGATCTTCACTTATTTCCTTGTTTGTTTCGCTTGTTGTTTCTGGTTTGGTTTTGTTTTCCTCCCATTTTCCATTTTTCTTTTTTGTATTTTCTCATTTGTTTTATCGTTCTACTGTCATTTTCTTCATTTTGGTGGTGTGTTCATACTATCGTGCCCTAGTTTTAACTAGGATTTCATTTTGAGGGATCTTTTGTGCTTTAAAATTGTTTGAATCTATTTGACAACCCTTTTGATCCTATTATCATGTTGAGTTAATGGTTTTGACATCAGGGTTTTGATGCCCTAATTTCTATAAGTCGACAAGTCACACAAACTAGGGTTTGTGCGTTGACCTTTACAATATCGTGCCCTAAAAAGTTCAAATTTGGTTTTGTCATGTTAAGGGTGAGGTTAAACCCCTTATTTAAAGTTTCCTTATGGTTTCATGTGACCTAAGTCTGAAGTTGGTGTGACCATGTGTTTAAATGTGCTTCGTTTGAATAATAAACTGGCAAAAGCAGATCCGAGAATGAACTTGTCCCATAAGTGTTTGCATAAGAATCAATTCCCAAAATGATCCCACTTCCGATGAATGTTGACTCTGGTCTACACCCTTATTCTTTTGGCAGAAGCAAAACTGGAGTGGGAAATGAACATGGAACCATCAGCTCGTTTTGGGTCCAATTTCCATTCGGATCCCAGCTCCAGTCTCATCTCAATTTTGATCTTGATCCTGACTATGTTAAAAGGCTTTATGTTCCTGATTCTCTCTTGGCTTCACTTCTAGTAAGTACAAAATTTGACTAAGTATGTAGAGTTACTTTAGATGAATAGAAGATGATATCAGAGGTAATATTGATGTAATGGTTTCCAAGTCTTTGTTGATCTAATATAGGACTATTTTGTAGTAGTGAAAAATGTTACGAGCGTCCGAAGAAGCTTCTCAAAGAGGGAGCCAGGTTGTAGAAAATTCAAGGCCAAAAAAGCCTAAGAAGATAAAGGTGGAGCAGCTCCCTTACACCTTGAGATACAAGCACAAGAGTCCCACTCTTACAACCAACAAGGTGGATTTAGACTGGGCTCATATCATTGATACAAACTTAGGGCCATTCAACTGAGGAGTTGGTTGAAGAAACTTTCACAGAGGATGCGAAAAGGAGAACAAAAAGAATTGTTCAATCTAGATTGGCACATGTTTCCCTCTTTCCTCTATGAGTTCAATGTCTAGAGCTCATACTTACTATAGCAGGAGCTTACAACCAGACAACAAGGAAATGTGTGGACTTGGAAGGAAATATCATCATTGATCTCACTCCATAGATGATAAAGTTCATGTTTGATGAACCCACACCATAGAACCCCAAACAACTCAATGAAGCAGAGGCATTACAATTGTATAACAACCACAAGGAAGCTAACAAGACCCACATGAACAAAAAATGGATGAGGGTGGAAAAGAAATCCTTGACTAAGCTTCTTGATCAACCAAAGAGAGCAGATTTCAGTAAGGAGATTGGTGACATAATCATGTTGCTTTCTAGAGTGTTCGGAAAGAGAGATTCTTCACACTTTAAGGAATGGATGTTTCCATTCATTCAAACCATTTTGGATGACAATCAACAATTTGATTGGTCAATGATTTTGTTAGAGAGCCTACATAATCAGATGCTTAGAGTGGGGAAAACAAAGAGTTTCTCCATGACTTCTTATGTAGTGTATGCAACTACAAGGAGGGGAATTTCCTTCGTTTGAATGTAGTTGGAGTATTGGGAGAATCCCTTGGATAGAAGAAAATGTGGGACCATTATGATCAACTAACTTTACAGACATTAGAGTTGCACTATAGAAGGGTTAATGATGCATTCTTGTATGTTATCATTAACTGATTGACAGGTAATGCAGGGTATAGATTAAGAAGGGAAGCCATGGAATTCATTGCAGAATGGGGACATTGGTACATTCAATACCCCAAGTTTACTTACTTTAGGTCGGCAGGTTTTGATCGCCATCCTCATTTTCTTCCAAGATGTTGTAGCAATAGAATTATCCTTATGGAATTCATCTATCAGGCCATAGGAGTCAATCTTAAATTTTCTAGCAAGTATAAGACTGGTTGCCATAAATTTTCCATGAAGTTAGGAGAGTATAGTTGTGCACATAATGTGGCTGCTAAGGAAATTTGTGATGAATTGATTTATTTGAAATTGGGTTTATATACATCTTGAAAGCATTTTGATCCCAAGCATAAGATGAATGGTTTTCTCCCTACTATCTTTGAGAAGCATTTCAATTTGTTAGAAGATTTTTGGATTGATCTACAAGATGAATATGATGTAAGAAGGAGGAACTATGAAAGTTTGTCCATCCCATTAATGATTGAGTATAGGGTGAAGGAATATATTCTTGATACATGATTAGATGATGGTGTAACCTTGGATCCCCAGTATGAGGCTGAAAAAATAGGTACCAGGGACTTGGATCCAGTAAACTGGGATGACAAAGTGTCTATTGATATTAGGAAAATTGCAAGGATATTGATGGATCGAAGTATCTAGTGGGTGGTGATGAGGATCAAGGAGCCAGAGGCTCAAACTTTTAAGAAGAGGAAAGTTGTAGGTAACCAAGGGTACAAAAGAACGAAGAGGACAATTCCTAAGGAGCCATTGGAGTTTCTCCCTCCTAACTCTGGGGAGGAGCCTCATCGAATAGTACCAACTTAGGATATCCATGAATCACAAGATGAAGGAACTACAACTGTTGTAGAAGAAACCTCATCCAACCCTAGGACCTCAATTGCTGAAGAAGAGACTTAATCTCAACCTCCAGCTTCAACAATTGCTAGAGGTAAAACTTGATTTCAACCTCCCCTTACAGAGAAACCTATTGAGGAGATGCCCATTGGAAGCCTTCATAAGGAGGTTGAATCTTCAAAAGGGAACGAGCATGAGGTTGAGATCCATGATATTGATACTAATTCAAAGGCTACCCAATCAGACAAGGAAACTCTTGTGATTGTACCCAATGAAGAGACTAAAGATGTGGGAACTAATCATGTCCTCACCCCAGAGGATCAATGGAAACTCTTTGAGGATGCTAAGAAGGAAGTGGATGCCAAAGAACAAGATGAGGCACTTGCTAGGAAACAAGAATCTAAAGCTAAAGCTAAATATGAAGAGCTAGCAAGGAAACAAAAGGAAAAGGAATATTTGTTGTAGCAACAAAAAGAACAAGAATTGAAGACTAAAAAAGAAAGGGATAAGTTAGCTATGTTATAGTAGATTCATGAGCTTGAGGAAGAGAAAGATCAACAAAGGAGAGATAGAGTTAGAGATCTTGAAATACAAAGGGATAAAATGTTAGTGAAGAAGAGGTTAGAAGAAGAAATTTTACAAAAGGAGCTAGAAGCTAAAAGGGTGCAAGAGAAAAAAGACAAAGTTGAGGCTGAAAGATTGGCTAAGGAAAGAACAAAGAGGGAGAAACAACAAGCGGTTGACTCTCAGCCTAGGGTAGTTGTTTGGAAACCTATTTCTCCTACTACTTCTTCCACACAAGTGATAACTCCTGTTGCTGCTGCAACCTATTTCTCCTACTACTTCTTCAACACAAGTGATAACTCCTGCTACTGCTCCAACATGGTTGAAACTCAACCTAGAAAGGAAACAAAAAGTCCAACCTTAGCCCTTGAATTGGGAAGACATGATGAAATAAATAGAGAAAGAGAGGCCCAAGAAAAAGGCTAGGGTCCTTCATTCCACAAAGCTAATAGATATAGGTGAAATCATAGCAAAATGAGCCATTCCAATGGTGGACAAGGATAAGCAAGATATGCAATTGACTGATTATCAGTTGGGTATGGTTAATTTGGGGAAACCAACAAGAAATCAGTAGATGAACCTTATTGACATAGTGGAATCCTCCACCAAATCTAGGATGATAAAGGAAAAACAAAGAAAAGATGAGCTTAAGGCTCAATTAGACCAATTGCATAGATTCCTGAAGGATGTATCTACCCCTATTTCCTCTCAATCTGTTGCTCCAGAAACACCAGTTTCGTTGAGTAAGAAGGAGTTTGATGATCTTGCACAAATGAGGAATAAGGTTGGAATGCTTGATAGATGGATAGATCGGTTGAACCAAGAGGTGGATGAGCTACTTTTTGATAGTTATAGGGCACATGAGGGTGCATTGGAGTTGGTTGAAGACATGAATTCACATGCTGAAGTCTTGGGGAAACAAGAGGATGAGTATAGAGAGAATACAAAGAAGTTGAAAGACATCAACAAGTTTCCAAATCAAACATTCTTGGAACAATATATCCTCGATGAGGATAATGTGGACTTCATTGAAAATACAATCAACATTATGAGGTTCAAATCCACATTAATTTATGAACATAGAGATGAATTTCAAAAAACTAGTAAAGATCTGAATGAGCAGACTGATGAATTAGAAGCAATGATTTCCATTTTGGTTAATCTAGATATCCCTGTGAAGGAACATCTTCCTCTTGACAAATTAAAGGAAAAGTGGAATAATAGGTTTGAGGAGGTGATGTAGAAAGAGGAGGATGGTGATGACTTGTTGCTTGATAGAATCATGGATATCAAGGATGAAGTGAAGGCTACTAGGAGGGAGTTAATTAAATTGAAAGATATGCAAGAGTTTACCTCTACAAAATTGAAAAGAATCAAATTTGAGGATGATTGGGTAGATGGGCATGATGCAGACATACTCCAAAAAGTGTTCACTAGCTATAATGAGTACCTTCTTGAGAAAAAAACACAGGAATAAAGTGGCAGTCAAAATTTTGTTACTAATGGACACTTGGTAACATGGTCTGCTAGACAACTCTCTCTCTTTCCCTCCTAGTTTGCAGGATCATGACCTCACTTCAACTAGAGATCCCTAGTAGATCTACCCTCCCTCTTGGTGTGCCATATTTTGGTAACAAATTCATCAACAAGTGAACTAAAGACCAGCAGGGCAGTCATCTCATGCAGCTCCAGTGATTCCCTAAATTTGTGGATCTCAATTTTGTGACTGGAGGAATTAGTGTTAGGACTGGTCTATATGTAATTTTTCTCTCCATATTGTAAATTCTAGCTGATTTGAAGAAAGCATTAGCCACCTGAGAGAGATAGCAGATAGTGTTGTCATAGTTTTAAGATTTTACAAGTTTTTCAAGCAAGATACTTTGAGATACTTTTTACAGTTTATGCAATTAAGTCATTTTTAAAAGTTTAGTAGTTAAGTGATAATGTTAATGAATCATAGACATTTGTATGCCAGTGAGTTTTTTTGTGCATAATTGTTTCTTATTTGATGCAAATCAATAGAAGAATATAGATCTGAGACTATTTCATTGAGTTATCTATGAATGAAATTCATTTATATATATTGATCTGTTAATTTTAGCAATGAGTTGGTGATGTGTTTTGATTTTGAAATGAAGCTTCGATGAATGGTTATGGTCATTGAATTTTCACTATGAATGTATGCAATAGTATAGGTCATGCTATGGATTGTATCATTTTATAGTTTTGGTTAGTTGAGGAAACATTCATTGTTAAGATACATGTCTGGATGTAAAGAGAATTATATTCATATTTTGTTGTTCTAAAGCCTTTTTCTATATTTTTCTGTTTATTTACACCCCCCCCCAAATCTAGATTAATTGGTATGATACAGTTTGTATCCCTTTTACCAGCAAGCCCCTTGAATATTACAGTTGCATTGGCCATTGAACAACATCAACACAGTTGAGAACCAACTACAAAGACCTTGGAAGATAGGTTGCTTTAGGTTATCTATATTTTTAAGGAGAAATAGGGTAGAAATATTATGTTTAATGTTGTGTTACTTTGACCATCTACAGCTAGTGAAACAAAGAATGATGTGATGAATGTGGACACGAATGATGAAAACATGAAAGAAAATGAGAACAACCTTATGGATGGTTTGGTTGGATTTATTGACACTAAACCTTGTAAGGGCCTAACTAAGATGTTGCTTGATATTGCTTTCTCACAACAAGACATACTTAAACATGCAATTGATGGTCCTCTTTACATAACTAGAAGAATCAATGACAAGTCTCCTAATGGGATATTAATTGATCTTGTCTGTGTAGAGAACTTGGTCACTGAAGAATTCCTATTTTTGCATGAGATTTATCAAGATACATAAGAAAAACCGAATGCATGGATCAAAATGAATAATGATTTTTCTTTCCCTACAATTGGTTTGATAAATCTCCCTTTAAAGGTTGGATCGAAATAATTAAGTGTCTCATTCACCATCATCTCGTTTTCGAACCAATTCCATGTGAAGCTTGGCTACCCATGGCTTTTCTTCATGGATTTCTTCCCATCGATTGTACATAAATTTTTAAAGTTTCCATTTGGCAAAGAGATCTTTACCATGCATCATAGTGGCTTTAATCATGTGTCTTCTCATGGGAACTTTTCATTGAATTTATTTTGGCTTGAGCCTATTGAACCTATTAGACCCTGTGAGGACTTCTTTTTCAAATCCTATCAAAATTTTAAGGCAAGGCACCTACCATAATTATCCCTTAGCAATATGCCTCAACCCATGATTGAGCCTCTTATCCTTGATGAAACCATGATTGAACCAAAAGCCCTTCCAAGTATCCAAGACCAACCTATGACATATCCTTTACATCCCTTAAGGGAAGTAAATAAACCTATGGTTGATAAACCCTCTTCTACACAATAACATCTTGAAAATTGAATGAAAATAAATTGAAATGGTAGAGAGCGTAGATGTAGATGTCGTGTTATTGCTTGTTCATTACAAGCAAAAGAAGAAAAAAACAACATAGAAAACCAAATTTCAAACTTGTCTCAAGTAATGCATGGTGCCTCCTCACCCTCAATGCAACATAAAAAAACTTCTATGGACATTATCATTAGACCACCTATCATGATTTACTTGGCTGATGATACTGAAATTGCAAAGATTGATGAAAAAGTGCATAATGAGTTGAATTCATTTTTTTCATCTTCTGTGAGCTTAAATGATGATCCTCCTAATAAGAGTGTTGAAATTAGTGCTTGTACTAGTTTGGCACTTGATGTTGTCTCTTTGGCTAGTTATCTTCCTTCCGCATATACTAATCAAGATTGGGATGCAGATGACCTGCTATAGGTTGACTTGCATGTGCCTTACTAGTCTTTTTTTTGTTTTCTTTTTCATGTTTCATGTTTTTCTATGTGATTGCATGTGCGTAATGTGATCCCCTGTACTGTTATGTTTGATGTATCTCTCTTCATGTGCATTCCTCTATTTGTACCTACATTCTTCTATATGTCGTAAACATTTATCTTTTATTTTGTCTTGTGTTTTCCTTTTGGGGATGACATAAGGCATCAAGACATTTAGGTATCTTCCATGTTGATCCAAAATATTTTTCTTTGTCTTCACTCTGTATGTGTCATTCTTCTTGTTCTACGAGTATTTGGGGAATGATAATGTTTTTGAGCTCTATAACAACATTGTAGCAAAGATATACTGATCCTAAATCCATGGATCCCTATTTGTTTTAGGATTTCATTTTGGGGGCAACCCCTTTCCTCTCTTTTTCATGACATAGCTTCATTTGAGAATATATGACTTGGCATAAGAATTTCCAGATAAGCTCTCCTGTATTTTTTACTGTTTAGAATTGATCACTAGCTACTTTAAAGAAAATTGCTCACAACAATGGTGCTAACAATTTATTTAAAGTGGGGGCATACATTGGCATTATCATTCTTGAAATTTTTGACAATCCTTATGTTTCATTATATGATTTTCTTTCTTCTTGTGATGCATCCTTTTCTTGGTGGTGTCATTGGGTTTGATGTCCTCCGAGAGCATGATATTTATTTTTGACTTTTCCTCTCTTAGAGACATTAGGCATGATGTCCCCTAAGAAGAGACCTTACATGAACTAACCAAGATCCCTTTGAACAAACCTTTACTTTCATTTTTGTTCATAAGTGTTTAGCATAATATAGCTTGTTAATATTGTGAAGCTCGAAGTTTCATTTTGTGGTGCACTATCAAATTTAACAGAGGGATAGCTTTGGTATGGTTAGTACAGTGAGAGCCTATAGACCTAGCATGACTTTCTCACTAAGCCACTTTCCTGTGGGCTTGCCTAGTGGACAACCTGAGGTTCCATTAGCCTGGAGCGAGTGTGCGTTGTTTGCATAGTGGACATCAAGTTTTTATTTTGAACATTTTTTGATAAACAACTGAGACATGTTCCACATCATGTTGGATAGTTAAGGCTTGATCCACTACTTTATTTTGGACAAATAGTCGAGATGTGTTACACATCATATTGGACAGTCGAGGCTTGATCCGCCTTTTTTGTTTTTGTAGTAATAGAAAAAGTATCCCTTTTTCCTTAGTTTGGGAATGAATAATTAATAATAAATGAGCTTAATGTTGCCTTGATTTAGTGTTGTAATGTGTTTTATACATTCACATTAAGTATAAAAAACTTTTAATAAAATAGACTTAATTGTTCCTTATTTAGGGTGTTGTAAAGTGTATCTTTACACTTTCACACTAATCTAGGGATTTATTAAATAATTGAGCTTAATTGAGCTTAATTATCCCCTTAAATTCAAATCCAAGCCTAATTTATTCTAGATTCAGAGGGATAAAACACGAAACTCTTAAATGAAACTACACAACACTTAATTTTGCAAGAAATGTGTCCTAGGATAGTGACCTAGGACCCATTTTCCACCTAGAAAATGGGTACCCACTAGGTCCTAGGACCCCCCTTTTGGCATATTATTTCACATCCCCCGAAGTGTGTCCTAGTTAAGTATGCTAGGACCCATTCACCCTATGGAAAATGGGTCCTCACTAACTTAGGAAACCCCCCCTTGGGATATATTTTTGGTGGTATTTTAATGATTTCAAATCCTAGATCTAATGTCGGCTTGTGTTATTTGAATTTTGGGATCTAATCTTAAGTTATGTATTAATATAAGGTTATTTCACATATTTTCACCTAGCAACCTTAAGTCTTCAAGCATTATGCCAAATTTATGAGGTCAAGAGTTCACAAGAGGATTTCAAAGGAATTCAAGAGCAGATATATCAAGGTTTTATTGCAACAATCAAAGGTCTATTATCATATCAAAGGAATGCATGTTGTTGGAGCCAACATGTTGATGTAGAGTTCAAGATTACTTCAATTATCCAAATCCATCATTTCATATCAAGTTCCATAATAAAGAACCACATTCATGGAGGCCACTGCATGCTAGTTTCAAATTTACGTTCCAAGGTTCAAACAAAAGTGTGGTGGGGTGTGACATAGCATTTTTCCTTCATCATTATTTCTATTTCCTTGTTTCATTATTTCATTACAAGGTTTAATTACCAAAACAGGGTTTGACCAAGGAAAACCCCTATTCCCTAACTATAAACATTTGCTTCTCCTTTAATGTGTGATTACAGGTTTTAGGTTGAAGATCAAGTGAAGATTTTTTTTTTGTCAAAGTTGCAAAGTTGCAAAACTTGTCATCTTTCTTGCAAGATCATGGAAACTAGGCTATATAATTTGTTTTCAAATTTTGAGACCTAAAAAACTAGGATCTAGGAGTGCAGACATTGAAGAACAGAACCCAGAAATTGATTTTCTAGAACCTTAGCTAGGACCCATTTGCCACTAGGTGAATGAGTCCTCAGTGAGGCCCAAAAAATTACTTTTGCAAACCTTTTTACTATTATATCAGTTAGGTTTGTTTTCTAATATCTATCTATGCATAATTGAATAAAATAACAAGCGAAAAAGAGAGGTTCATAATCTGGTGATTCATTTTGGATCACCCCCTCTCCTTTTCCCACATTTCATTTTGGTGAACCCAAATTTTTAATCATTATAGTTTTCTAATTTTAGGAGTCCTTTTCAGCTTAGGTTATATATTGTATTCATTTGCATTGAATTAGATCTCATTTAAGGTCTTTAGTTTGCATTCAAATTTGTATCTCATATGGTTTTAGGATTGCATTATTTTTGCATTCTTTAAATCTGAAAAATACAAAAAAAAATTATTTTGAATATCATCTTACATCATATAAAATTTCATTTGAAAATAAAAACAAAATTGCATATAAAACTAGGTGTTGTAGGTCATAATTTTGTCATAATTTGCACTCAAATTTCACATTGCATTTATAGAAATATGAACCTGAAACTTACTGTAGCAAACTAGGTTTGAAAATCATTAGAAAAGACTTGAAAATCAGTAGAAATTTATTTCAAAAACCTAATCTAGGACCCATTCGTCCTATGGCGAATGAATCCCTAATCAGACATGAATCTACATTTCTAGAATTTAAAATCTTCATGTGCCACTGAAAATTGGACCCGCTACTTGAAATGAGATTAAATGGACTTAATGAGGCCCTAATCTAGTGTTGTGAGGCATTTTATGTGTCCACACTAGGTCTTGGACCCTTGAAAATCAAACAACATGCTTTTAATGACGTCTTGTAAAGGTGTTGTAAAGTCTTGTAAAGGACTTTCACGCTTTTCTAGACTTAATTAACTTATTTCTCCCTAATTCAACATTATAAAACATATTTAATTACATTATTACATCAATCTAGAAGATTCTTAATGTGAACTTAATGACAAACTAGTGTTGTATTGTGTTTTACACATTCACATTGGTTCTTGTACATTTCTAGGCTATGTGGACCTAATTTTAGTGTTGTAAAGTGTATTTAATCACACTTTCACATTGATTTATGTGTCCCAAGCCCTATTCAACATTTACATCACCACTAACATGTCCTAATTAACCCATATTATGCATCCCAAGGCTTTAATTGATCAAACACTCAACAAGATAGCATTTTAAACCTTATTTTTGATCTCGTTAGCTTCATAGGTGTCAGAATGGCCCTTGTGGGACCCATTCACCAGGCATGGTGAATGAGTCCCATCTAGGTGGGAACCATTCACCATGTGTAGTGAATGAGTCCTATTTGGCCCCCATTTTGACCCTTGAGTAGGAAAAAGTGAAATTTAAAGTTTATTTTCACTTCATGTCAGCCTATGATGTAGTATAATTGGGTACTAAGGCACAGTTGACTATAAATAAGTGTTTTCATCCTCATTTTAGACATCTTATCTCATTATTATACCTCTCATTATCAATTCATCATCCATCTTCTATTACAAGTCAAGCAAGTTGAGGTTTCTTCAATAGAAGTCTTCAAGTTAGCATTTTAAAGCATTCAAGGGCTAATTTTACATATATTGTTGTAGAAATCCAAGATCAATCATAATTTGCAAGGTAATATATTCCATTTTTCATGCTTCATTCCTTTATTTCATCATTTTGGTTTAATTACCTAAACGGTGTTTGACCAAGGCAAACCCCCATGCCCTAACATTCAACATAGCTCTCTTTTGTCTTGTTTGTTTACATATTTAGGTCTCTTGAAGGCTTAGGAATCATTGGAGATCAAGTTATAAAGTCACTCAAGTCATTCCTCCTATCATTCAAGTCAACATATCAACAAAATGACATTTTCATACCCGAATCTGACAATTTCAAAAGCGGAGACCTATAGGAGGAAAAAGTACAGATCTAACTCCACAAAATCTTCCTCTGATTTTCCATATTTTTGTAGGTGGACTGATTCACCACCCATGGCAAATGAGTCCCACCTGAAATCTAAAAATCTGCATTTTTCCAAAAATCAACTCACGGCTATCAGAAATCAGTTCCTGGCACTTTTTCAACAGTAGGAGGACTCATTCGCCACCCTTGGTGAATGAATCCCACTATGAAAAATCAAAAAATTTCATCAGCATTCCAGACACTCTAGAAAGCTCATACAACATCCAGGTGCACTCATATTTGACCTTGTACCTTTTGTTCTGCATATTTCTATCCATTTCTTCATCTTTCATAGTTGTTTGCATATCATAATGTGTTTTCAAATGTAGCTTAAATTGCACTTTAACATTCATTTTAGATCATTTTAATCAGTCAATTGCATTTATTTTAGTTCATTTACATCACATCACATTGCATAAATCCTAATTTGAATGTGCATAAGCATTTTGGAACCCCAAATCTCTCTCTTTCTAGCTGGTGGAAAACCCCAGGAAGAGAGCTAAACATTTTAGGTTCCCAAAATCTATGTCACATTTTGGTGAACCCACCTTTTAGAATACTTTTTGATCTAATTTTGGAGTCATTTATCATTGATCTATTCTTACAGTCATTTTGCATTTGGATTTGCATTAGTTTGTATGCTAGGTTTTAAAACTTGCATTCCTAAATAGGTTGCATTTGTTGCCTCTAAATTCATTCAGATTTATTGAAATTCTTCATTTTTCATTTAGGTATGTGTATTGGCTCTCAAAATTCCTAAAAATTAGTTTGAACTTTCTGAAAAGTTTGAAAAAATTCCATACTGGGACTCATTCGCCACCTTGGGCGAATCAGTCCCTTCTGACCCTTGAAACAACACTTTTCAGAATTCAGAACCTTGTTTTTAGGCTTCTGTTTGGTGCCTTAACCTCTATTTATTAGTTAGTTGCATTTTTGTAGCATGCATTTCATGAAATTTAGCATTAATTAGCTCATTTCATGCATAGTTTCGCTTTCAAGTTTGCATTCTCATCTTGTTATATCTCATAATCAATCAATTGTCACCTTTGAAATTTGAAACATTGTTCTTCATTTGCATATTTTCTTTCACATTGTTTCCTTTCAAGTTTGTAGATTAATCATTGCATCATGTTTTCATTAAAAAATTCTATAGTTCTCATCTTGCATGTTCTCTTTTTAGATATCATTACATGTTGCAAGAAAATTTTGTTAAAGGCATATGAATTTGAGGTCCTTTCCCCTTTCTTTTTATTCATCATAGATCCCTCTCCTAGTTCACCTTTGGTGGATGAGGTTATTTAGTGAAAGAAACCTTGGATAATCATAACATTTACATTTGTTCTTCTCCTATTATCTCTTACACTTGTGATGCAAATAATTTAGTGCTAGCAAAACCAATTGATGAGAGTTGTGACCATCTGAGTTGTTTCTCTCCTCTTACCTCTCCTATTAGACATGACATTACTAAAGAAGAGGACTTCACACTAACTAATCATGATGATCTAACAACACAACATGACAATGAGACCACAGATTCATCTCCCAACAATTCCCCTATTTGTGACAATACTTTCATGAATGATCATAACAAACATATTTGTGAGGAGAATATGTTGATATTAAGAAACCCAATGATTGAGAGTTATAACATTATTTCTCTCCTTCCTAATATTTCTAACAATTGGAAGGCTCTATTTGAACAAGAAGATCTAATCATTAACACTCATACAAATCCTAGTTGTTCTCTCCTTCATGACTCCCCTATTTGTGATGAAGCTTTGACATGTGATGCCTCTCTTGATTGTCAACTTTCTCAAAGCTCTCCTACTAGGGTAGATACTTTAAACCAAGACAACGAGATTATGGACAACAATCAAAATTTTCCCTCTCCTAGTATCTCTCCCATTAGTGAAGATGATAGTATGATATTACACGATCCAATCCTGAAAATAATGAGAATCTCATGTGGGAAAATATCATAGAACAAAATAGTTCAACAATTAATAACTCCCTTAGTTTTGATGAAATTCTTTTAGATGAACCAAACCTTAATTGTCATGAACATGAGGTTTGTTGTTCTCCTATCAACTCTCCTTCTAGGGAGGATATTATGATTCAAGACAAAGATAATATCCCCTTCAAAGACAATGAAGAATCTCATTTGATAAGGGATGTTAACAATATTCAACCTAAACTTATCCTTTACCCACCTTTGCATCTGCTTCATCCTTCCAATATTCAGCCTAAAATTATCCTTTACCCACCTTCGCATCCGCTTCATCCTTCCAATATTCAGCCTAAACTTATCCTTTACCCACCTTCGCATTCACTTCATCCTTCCAATAAACCTAAACTTACCCTTTACCCACCCTTGCATCCCCTTCATCCCTCTAATGTATCACAGAAAACTAGTGATGATACTATTGCTCATACATATAACAAACAAAATAACCCACAACCACCACAAATAATTCCACCATCATTACCTTTTCCTAATCTGCCTAGTGCTCCTCGTTATAACCCACCTACAAAGGCGTATGATCTTGTTAAACAATTAAATAGTACTCCTACAAAAATTTCCTTTGGGATTTACTTCAAACATCACCAAGTTATAACACCACTCTTCAAAATGCTTTACAACAAATAAAAATCCATTCTAGATTAACTCTGAATGATGTGGTAGCTTTAATTCATAAACTAAATCACACTAATCTTGAAACTACTTTTCACCAACATGAGCTCCCTTCTTTGGAGTTGTGAAAAAAAAGTGAGGTTTTCATGATTATTTCTCAATACAAATGTACAGGCATCAAAAGTACTCTTATTGACAATGGTTCTACTCTTAATGTGTGTGGTGCGAGTCTCCTTGATCACTTAGAAGTTAGTAGATCAAAAATCATACCTGATTCTATCCCTATTCGAGGATTTGAGAATACAACAAAGAAACCGCTCGGTGTAATCACTTTACCTATTATGGTTGGTGTCGTTACTTTGCAAACTCCTATTCATGTTATGCCTTATGATCTTTTGTACAACCTTCTTCTAGGTAGACCATGGATTCATGAGATAAATGCAGTGCCTTCAACCCTTCACTGTATAACGAAATATGTCTATAACAATAAAATTTATCAACTTGAAGTTGATCCCGAGCCTGAAAGTTGCTTGAACCTTGAAAAAGGAGCTACAAGTCCTCTCACAACATTGATTCCAACATACAACCTAGATCCCCTTGTAATTGAACATAACGATTAGGAATGGAAATCTAAATTCTTTGGTGACAATTAGGGATCCTTAGAATTCACACCATCATTTATGGGCAAATACATATTCTCACAAAAGATAGACAAAAAACAAGAAAAACCACCCATCATGACAACACAAACTTCGGATAACTTTTCAAAAGCATCCGCCTCAACCACTGTAGACAACAACACACACTCCACAACAATCCCCGACAAACACAATAATGAACAACCACCAAATTCCAAAACACTCCAAAAGCTTTATGGAAAAGGGTATGACTTCATGAAACAACTTGGGTATAATGGAAAAGGTTGCGGTGCTCGAGAACAAGGTATCCACAACCCTATAGAGCTTAACACACAACAAACGACTCATGGTCTTGGCTATTGTTGTTTAATCGAAATCAACAAACCTTCACACAACATCAATACTATCATGCATGAATCTTCCAAGACTCTTTCTTATTCACATAAATAACCTTAGTTGTTGCTCCTTGCCATGTAATAGTTGTAGGATAATTCCATTCTCACTATTGCATGTCTTGCATCCATTGCAAGGAGCAACATACCATCATCCATTCCAGGCTCACCTTTGTCCTACACTCTATGGGGGTCAAGGGGTCAAACAACCTTATCCCTTGTATGCCACTTGTCATTGTCTCTTTTGACTACTTGTTAACCTTTCATGAACATATAAGAGCAAGCTTGAGATGTGAACGAAATGTCTTAAGATTGACTCACATGTGACATAATTTCTTTCTTTGAATGACACAACTCAACTTCGAAACATATGACTTGGCATAGAGCTTTCCAAGTTAGCTCTCATGTCTTGCTTTCTCCCTCTTCTCTACTTTCAAGTAATTTCTCACAGAACAATGTGTAGCAATTCATTTAAAGTAGGGGGTATACATTACCATAATTCATTTGCATTTATAGTGTAGCCTTGTTTACGTGATGCATTTGTTACTTTGTGGATGACATTGGGTGTAATGTCCTTCATAAGTGTGATCTATCTTAGCATATTGCATTCCTCTTGGTGGTTTGATGCGATGCAATGCATCCCCTAAGTTACGAATATACTATTCTTTGATTGGTCCTCTCTTGGAGACATTAGACACAATGTTCCCTAAGTGACTGACTTTACATAAATTGAACAAGACTCCTTTGAACAATCTTTCACATTACATTTTTGCATTTTACACTATTGCATTTCTTGGCCACCTTGCATAACACAACTTGCATGCCTGTAGTGCCATACTGTTTAAAACTTAACACTTGCATTTCCTTTTGCTTTGTGGCACCTTGTTAAAGTTATCGAACAGGTATAGCTTTAGCATGGTTGAGCGGGAAGCCCAACCAGCGGCATGAATTTTCCCCATCTAGCCACTTTTCTATTTGTTTGTGAGTACATGCCAACTAGTGTATGTTACTCTTTTCCTTTTTTTTATGTTTTGGGACTTCTCACCCCGCGAACAACCTGATGTTTCATGGCCCCAGAGTGAGTACATCTTTTCCATCTCATTCCTTTTCTTCCTTGCCTTTGCATGATCTTGTATCTTGGGGGCTTGGAATACATGTGAATCTCTCTTGAATGGATACTTTAGTGTGAGGAAGCAAATTTCTCTCACTAAAGTGGGGGCTAAATGTGCCACCGAAAATTGGACCCGCTGCTTAACATGAGATTAAATGGACTTAATGAGGCCCTAATCTAGTGTTGTGAGGCATTTTATGTGTCCACACTAAGTCTTGGACCCTTGCAAATAAAACAACATGCTTTTAATGACGTCTTGTAAAGGTGTTGTAAAGTCTTGTAAAGGACTTTCACGCTTTTCTAGACTTAATTAACTTATTTCTCCCTAATTCAACATTATAAAACATATTTAATTACATTATTACATCAATCTAGAAGATTCTTAATGTGAACTTAATTACAAACTAGTGTTGTATTGTGTTTTACACATTCACATTGGTTCTTGTGCATTTCTAGGCTATGTGGACCTAATTTTAGTGTTGTAAAGTGTATTTAATCACACTTTCACATTGATTTATGTGTCCCAAGCCCTATTCAACATTTGCATCACCACTAACATGTCCTAATTAACCCATATTGTGCATCCCGAGGCTTTAATTGATCAAACACCCAACAAGATAGCATTTTAAACCTTATTTCCGATCTCCTTAGCTTTATAGGTGTCAGAATGGCCCTTGTGGGACCCATTCGCCATGTGTGGTGAATGAGTCCTATCTGGCCCCCATTTTGACCCTTGAGTGGGGAAAAATGAAATTTAAAGTTTATTTTCACTTCATGTCGGCCTGTGATGTAGTATAATAACGTAGTAAGGCACAATTGACTATAAATAAGTGTTTTCATCCTCATTTTAGACATCTTATCTCATTATTATACCTCTCATTATCAATTCATCATCCATCTTCTATTACAAGTCAAGCAAGTTGAGGTTTCTTCAATATAAGTCTTCAAGTTAGCATTTTAAAGCATCCAAGGGCTGATTTTACATATATTGCTGCAGACATCCAAGATCAATCATCATTTGCAAGGTAATATATTCCATTTTGCATGCTTCATTCCTTTATTTCATCATTTTGGTTTAATTACCTAAATGGGGTTTGACCAAGGCAAACCCCCATGCCCTAACATTCAACATATCTCTCTTTTGTCTTGTTTGTTTGTAGATTTAGGTCTCTTGAAGGCTTAGGAATCGTTGGAGATCAAGTTATAAAGTCAATCAAGTCATTCCTACTATCATTCAAGTCAACATATCAACAAAAGGACATTTTCAAACCCGAATCTAACAATTTCAGAAGCGGAGACCTGTAGGAGGTAGAAGTACAAATCTTACTCCACATAATCTTCCTCTGATTTTCCAAATTTGTGTAGGTGGAATGATTCGCCACCCATGGAAAATGAGTCCCACTTGAAATTTAATTTTTTTCATTTTGTCAAAAATCAACTCCTGATTGTCAGAAATTAGTTCCTGACACTTTTTCAATAGTAGGAGGACTGATTCGCCACCCTTGGCGAATGAGTCCCATTGTGAAAAATTAGAAATTTTCATCAGCATTCTAGACACTCCAGAAAGCTCATACAACATCCAGGTGCACTCAAATTTGACCCTGTACCTTCTATTTTGCATATTTCTATCAATTTCTTCATCTTTCATAGTTGTTTGCATATCATAGTGTGTTTTCAAACGTAGCTTAAATTGCACTTTAACATTCATTTTAGATCATTTTAATCAGTCAATTGCATTTATTATAGTTCATTTACATCACATCACATTTCATACATCCTAATTCGAATGTGCATAAGCATTTTGGAACCCCAAATCTCTCTTTCTAGGTGGAAAACCCTAGGAAGAGAGCTAAACATTTTAGGTTCCCAAAATCTGTCACACTTCATTTTTGTGATTTTGTTTGCTACTATCATATCTTTGTTTTAGTTTCTTTATTTTTTTTTTCATTCATCTCATTAGATCTATCTTAATTTGGTACATTTAGTGCATTGCATAAATTCAAAATTTTATTTACAAAATTTCATTTTCAAACTGTTACATAGTGCAATCAGCAAATTACCTTGTTTAGAATATAAAAATTGCATTTACACATCTTGTAGGTCATTGCATTTCATTTTAAGCCTCTTTCCATTTTGGGTTTGCACACTAAGTTTGTAAAACTTGTATGATCTTTACAACTTGGTTTCCTATTAGAAATACTATTGTGAGACATAGTTCAAGGCTCATGTCATCATGTGATATACCATTCATCATGGATCTTTTGTTTTCTAGTTCTCTTCCTAATAGTATTGATTATCAACCCCCTATGGATCATAGTGTGCATACTTCATTTCCCATGACTTCCATACCTACAACTAGTATGCATAATGTTAACCACACCATCCCTACCATCACTAGTTCTACTCAAGCTTTGGGTTGTACCCAAAGCCAAGGTGGAACTTCAATTCCTCCTACAATACCCATTTCCATTCCTACATACAGTAGTACTCAAGTTACCACAACAATCCAACCTACTAGAAAAGTGAACACTTCCTTAGGTATTTCCATAGTTATGATTCACTTGCCCTCCACATACATACACCACTCCACCTTATTCCCCTCCACCTTACACTAATATCAATGATGCTATCCTTAACACACTTATGCAAACCATGTCATCCCTCCAACAACAAGTTGCAACCCTAAATCAAAACAACAATGGCCAACCTTTGCAATAAATCAAATCCAATATGTTATCCCTGGAGATATTGAGAGCACAAATGCCACAAGGTATAGAAGTTCCCCGATTTGAGAAATATGGTGGGAAAGGAGTTCCTATTAGCCATGTGTCTGGTTTTATAGCCCTATGTAGAGATTTCATCTTTGAAGATAAACTCTTGGCTAAACTATTTCCTAGATCCTTAAAGGATACTGCTTTAGAGTGGTTCTCTTCCTTACTGAATAATTCAACCGGTTCATTCAATGAGCTTGTTGATGCATTTTGCAACCACTTCCACATTCACATGGGTCCCAAGATGACCCTAGCCAATTTAATGAAATGCAAAGAAAAGGATGATGAGAAAGTGACTGACTTCATAGCGAAATACCGAACACTTTATTCACAAGTAAACATTAAGATTCCTGATGCCAACCTTCAATGAATTTTTATTGCCAACTTACAAAAAAAACTAGAAAATAAACTTGAGATGTTGAGATTCCCATCCTTTACATAGTTATGTACAACCCTTCATGATTATCAGAATACGACTTGCGGTCATGATGTGAAAAATCCCCTTAGTTGTCTTGAAAAGTATGAATTTGCAAATCAAAATAGTTACCAACCTTTCAAGAAGAAAAATAGGGGCTTTTTACAACTTAACTCCCCTCAACCAAGTCAACAAGATGATAACCAAGTGGCTACTATAAAGACAACAAATCCTTTTTCCTTTGGGGATAGGAATAGACAATTTACTCTACTCGATATCCTTCATAACATCATGCTACAACTTGTGGCAAAGAATATGCTTTCCTTACCTCCTATTAGAGCTCTTGATCCTACTAAACCATTGCCCATAGGATTTAGACCAAATTCTTATTGCCATTATCACCAACAAAATGGACATGATACAAAATATTGTAAGCGTCTTAAACATATTATGCAAGACCTTATTGATAATAATCAACTTCTCATTGGAGGTGTTGGAGTCACTATAGGCACTCTCAAATTTTGCAAATTTGAGATGCCTATTTCAAAATTTTACATTTGCACTTTCGGAAGTGCACCTGATGAGCTTGCCTAAATGACCCACTTTGGACGGTCATAACTTGAAGCCCATTGATTTTTGTGCAAAATTCCTTTGCAGACACACTCATGTGTCCTATGTGAACCTGCATGTCAATTTTCAGATTCTCACGATGAGTTTTGTTAGGGTTACGAAAAGCGAAGGGTTTTGGCACTTTTCTGCAATTTGCAAATGTTTAGTTTTGCAAAGTAGCCTCCTGTTTGAACTTGGATTTTGCAACCAGTTGATCGTCATGCCAAAATGATTGTTGCTCTATATTCTCCATACCAAAATGAGCTCACATGTTAGTTTTTAGGGACTCATCCTTTGATTTGATATTTTTATCACGACAAATCCAAATGCGATTTCTTCAGTTTTGCATCCACATTCTTGACAGCCTTTGTGAGAGGTCAACTTTGACCTTCAATATCTTTTGATCAGTGATGATTCAGGAAAATACTTCTTGTACACATGTTCCATGTACCCAAATGTGCTTATGTTTCAAATGGCAAGCCTTCAAGAATTTATTTGATATTTTTACAACAAGGTGATCTCGTGTGTTTTAACTGGTTCAAAACAGCTAAATTTGCAGAAAGTCCAGGTAAGCAACTTTGACAACAAATAACTTTTTCCTCAAGATTGATTTCTCTGATCCATCTTTTGCATTACATTCTCAGGACCATTGTCTACTAGCCTGCAAGTTCTCATGGCTCTATGAGGTCATTTGACTAGTTTTCAAAGCTGATTCCAAAGCCAACTTGGCTAGTTTTCACTATTTTTCAAAAGGGTCAGAAAGCGAGTTTTATGAAAACCCAGTTTTTGTTTTCACTTCTGAAGCATTCAAAAGTTGTCACAAACCAATTTGAGCATTAAATTTGTTTGGAAACAAAAAAAAAATTAGTCGGGCCATGTGGGGCCCGACATGCTTTGCATTATTACGATGTTTTAAATGTTGCAAGGGTTGAATGAGATATAGGAATCCATCAATGGTTGTTTTGAATAACTTCCAGTTTACAATGCATCATGCAAGGAATGCTCAGAATACTTTTGAAGATAGCATTCAAGCCTCCAAATAAGGAATGTTGGCATGATTGCAGAATAATCACCGAAGAGGTGCATACTTGTTTAATACATGGGAGGGAAAAGCAATTGTAAAGTTCCAAGTTCCTCATTAACAAGTTGTACATGCTTTTCTTAGTGTTACACTATCTAGACTTGCCACTCTTTATTTATTCTTGAGCTGATAATAATAAAGCCCTTAGTTACTTGTTGACATCAACCCTTACATCTTTGGACAAGGTGAAATTACTATAGTTGATTTGAGTGAAGCACCAATATTGGCATCTAAATTGTTCCAAAATGATAATACAGGATCAGTAACTTGTGTGTATCTTGGTCAAACTATAAACAAATTTTAGCATTGAGTGGAAAGATAAGGAGATGGCATTGTTGAAGGTAACTCGACCCTTTCTAAAGCAACATTGGTGAACATTGATGAATGACGGATGAATTTTTTGATTAGTGTCATTCCCATTGAAAGTCTTAAAATTTGAAAACTATTGTGTATGTGGCACACTATCGAGCAAGCATAACACAGAATGGTAGTCATTTTCAAATCCATGCATAGGGCACAGATGAACATTTAGAGTGTTGTGGCATCTTCATTGGATAAAGAACAGGATGGACATGCGTGGAAATTATTGACTGGTGTTGGGGTATTATTGTAATGAACGTGCTTGGAAAAATCCAAATAAATGTAACTCCCATTAAAAGCCATGGCACAGGCCTAAAAGAAACATGTTTTATGCTGGCGGCTGCATGAGTATCATAAAATATAATGTCATCATTTCCGCGCATAGAAAAATGACTTTGTTCAAAAGACTCTAGAATCTCTTGAGCAAATGCAAGTAAAGGATGGGTAAGTTTGAAATAGAATATGTCAAGGAGGCTTGATGGAGGAGAAGCCTTCACACCAACTAGGGTGTGGCCAATGAGTCTAAAAAATGTATTTGTTTGCAAAGCTTTCAAAAAACTTCCTGCATGGAATGCTATGTTGGAACACCGCTTGCAGAATATACATATAATGTATTTGTTGAGAAGGCTTTTGGAACATTCAAGCAAATACAGGGGATCCCATGCCAACTTCACTATGAAAAAGCATGTTTCCTACAGTATGGGACATCTATATAAACATAATCCCTTGGAATGCCATGTTGGCAATGTATACATAAAGCATATGCACAACAAGCTTTGAAAAGGCTATAGAAGCCAGCCAACAGGGGAGATCCAATGCACAAATACGGAAGGAGCTGAAGAGACCAGGCCTAAGGAGAATGCATCGAAGTGAAATACCTTTGATGTGCAAACAAATGACAGAATGCAACGCCATTAATACAAAATATACACTAAAGGGTTTGATAAAAGGGCCCGCGCCATCAACAAGTTATGGATATCCTTCAAAGCATAAAACACAATGAACATGCTAAACAGGGAATGCCATTGAACCCAACGCCATCACAAAGGAAGAGAATAGATAATGCACATCAATTAAATGGATGTGGACACCCATCAAAAGGAAATGAATGGAGATGAGGCATTATTTAGACACAGAGAATAGAGATGTTTTGTTTTCCTTCATTACATAGCAAATAAGGCCCAGAAAGTTCGACGGTGGGCACCATCGAGCTAGTCAGAGGAGAGGGTCTGTGTAATCCTTCAAAGCATCTCTTCAGGGTCATGTTATTGTCTGCTACTTGAAATACATTTTCAATTGTCCAAGGGGTAGCTTGGAAACCCACGTGTGAGACATTATGCGCTCATAGTAGAAAATGTAATCAACACTGTTCAGAGAAACCTTGTGCCATGAATGAAAAATTACAGAGAATGGAGAACAAAATACCACAAAACGCGATGAATACAATGAATAGAGGGAATGCACCAAAAGCTAGCGAACTCATCAGAGCAAAAAACAATGAAGGAGATTGAAAGGAGGGTGCCAACATTAAAAAGGGTCAAATGAAATGCCATGATGGAGAATGATGTGTGAACAAGGATCTACAAAATGAGACTGTCGCCATTGAAGTTGCAGAGCAAATGAATGCACGACAAGGTGAGATTAGGGCAAGTTAAAGATGCAAGAAATGATCCAATGACAGAAAATGAAGGCACAATCCAGAAAGATCTGGACCCTTCCCCACCAAATCTCTAAATAAAGATGCAAGCAGGATAACCGTCACAAGATTGCAGGTTGTTGACGCGTGGCAGTGTGGGCCCAGGTAATTAAAAGTCACAGGTTGAGAGTTGAGAGCATTGTTTGATTCTTTGAATTGTTTTTGCTTCCAAAAGCAATCATTGGAGAATAATAAAGGTGCAATTAAATAATGGTGGGCCGCGTGGGTTTTTAATTTTCAATGGTGGGAGAATATTTTTAATTTTGCTCAACCGGTAATTTGAATTTTATACATTAGATGAAAATATTTTAATTTTTCACTTATAAAGTGAAATTAAAATGTGCACGACAGATGTGCTAGGCCATGTAGAATGCAACATGGAGTATGGGTAAAATATTTACCCGTGGAGTTTTTAAACCGGCCTGTAAGAATATTTTAGTGTAAAGTGAATTCCATATTCACTTTATAATCTAGGACTAATATTAAAGTTAGACAACTTTAATATCTAGTGAAAATAAAGATACAAGTAAAATGCATATACAAGAAGAAATAAAAGGATTTTCATGGGCAACAGGTCGAGGAAATTTTACACAGCTGAGTGAATTTGGAGATTCTTCACATGGGCATTTTTTCTGTTGCTTGGCAACTAACAGCAAAGGAAAATTTGGAGGAAAATTTTGTTGCAGAGAGGAGAGATTATTTTAGTTTGATGATCAATGGTGGATGATGTTTCTGGATAATATCTATGGATCAGATTGATCTTAGGGCTTCTTCAGGATTCTTCTCTTCTTCTATTTCTTCTCTTCTCTTCTCATTATTTTGGTTGGAGGAGATTAAGTTCTGGTTATGGGGTTTTGTATGAGGTTGGGGTAGATAGAGAATTGTAAATTCTGAGTCATATTGAGTTTGTAAGCTGTAATTTCTGGTTTTATGAGAAAATACAACCAATTTGTGCAAATAAATCATGAATGTCTTCAAATTGTTTGCACATTCATGAATATCTTCAAATCGTCTCCATACTTGTACAAGTTTAATCATATGAATTCAATAATACAAAGTATCTTTGAGTTTGTCATCTCAAATTTCATGAGATCGTGTTATTTGTTTATGAGTCTATTTCAAAGAAATGGTTAAATACTTTGAGCAAATAACAGTGATTTCAAGTGTGCAGGTTGGATTGGGTAAGGAGATTTTGATAGATAATAGGAGTGGGATTGTTGGTATAAGACACTAACAATTGATGCAAGGCATTCACAATTTAAATCCACTGGTTGAATGTCATTTGTTGATGAATTATTTTTATGTGTTTGACTCCATGGCCCAGAATTAGGCACTAATTTATCTTGTAGCTTAGTGCATCTCAGAAAATTTTTATAAATTCAAAACCATTTTAAATCCCTATGTGTTATAGTGTTGTAGTTATCTCATGCTCCAAATAGTTGATATTACTGATGAACAACCAATTCTATTCAGTATTATCCTATTATGTTGAGCTATTAAATGAGATTATCTATTGTTGTTAATGTTGTTTATGATAATAGTGCAAAAATTGTAAAAGCATTAAGGGATCACCCTCTCGGGTCTTGCAGAGCCCGAAGTGTAGGAGGCTTTTTAAAGTCCTCGTCAGTTGGTCCAAGTCCTTCGAGCTGCCCTTGATTGGAATTGGAAATTCCATAGGTAGATTAGAAGACCAACCTGGTTACAGTAGAAAAAAAAACCAACAGTGTGAATGAACAAGGTAATAATTTTGTAGCTCCTCCTAACCAAAATTTACAAATCTTTACAAATCCCATGTTGGAACATAATATTTCATTTTTCAAAAGTAGTGAAACAAAGAATGATGTGATGAATTTTGACATAGATGATGAAAATATAAAGATGACAATGAAGAAGAACCGATTAAAATGGTAGCATTTATCAAAGCTAGACATCATAAGGGCTCAACCAAAATGCCTCTTGATGTTGCTTTCTCACAAAAATTTATACTCAAACATGCACCTGATGGTCCTCTTTACATAGCTCAAAGAATCAATGACAAGCCTACTAATGAGATATTAATTGATCTTGTCTGTGGAGAGAATGTGATTACTGAAGAATTTGTATTTGTGCATGAATTCTATCAAGATACATATGATAAACAAAAATCATGGATTAAAATACATAATGTGTTTTCTTGTCCTGTGATAAGCTCGATAGATCACCCTTTTAAAAGTAGGACCAAAAATATTAACTGTCTCATTCACCATCATCCCATAATTAGACTAATTTCGTGTGAAGTTAGGCTATCCATGGCTTTGCTCCATGAATGATGTCCCATCGGTTGTGCATAAATGTTTAAAGTTTCCCTTTGATAATAGAATATTTATTGTGCATCATAGTGTCTTTAATCCTTTGTCTTCCCATGGGAATTTTTCATTGGATTTCTTTTGGCCCGAGCCTATTGAACCTACTCGACCTCATGAGGACTACTTTTTCAAATCATATCAAAAGTTCAAGGCAAAGCGCATAGTAGAATTAACCCTTAGAAACATACCTCAAACTATGATTGAGCCACCTATCCTTGACAAACCAATGATTGAACAAAAATCCCTTCCTAACATCCAAGAACAACCAATAACAAAATCTCCTACAATTTCCTGTAAGAGACTGCAAGACAACCAAAAAACTCTTGTTGTGCCTCCTAAAGTCAAACAAGTTTACAAAGCCAAAGAGAAATTGGTTGAAGAACCTCCTATGGTTCCTTTTGTTCCTCCCCTAAGAGATTAAAAGAATCCTGTGATTGACCAACCCATTCCTAGACAAACACAAATTGAAAATAGATTGAAACGAAACTGAAATTCTAGAGAGCGTAGGCATAGACGTCGTGCTATTGCTCGTATGTTACAAACTAAAGAAGAAAAGAGCAAGATAGAAAATCAAAATACAAAATTACCTAAAGAAATGCATGAAGACTATATACCCTCTCCACAAAATAAACAATAACCTTCAAGAGACATTATCATTTGACCTCCTATTGTGATTAATCTAGATGATGACATTGATATTGCGAAGATTGATGAACAAGTGCATAATGAGTTGAATTCATTGTTTTCCTCTTCTATGAGATTAAATGAAAAATTTACTAATAAGAGTGTCAAACTTGGTGCTTCCCCTAGTTTGGCACTTGTTGTTGTCCCTTTGGCTAGTTTCTTGCCTTCCATTTATACTAACCGAGGTTGGGATGCGAAGGACCTACTATAGGTTGACTTGCATGTTCCTTGTATTTTTCATTGTTTTCTTTTTCATGTTTCTTTATGTGATTTCATGTGCATAATGTGATCCCCCATGTTGTTTCATTTGATGTATCTCTTTTTGTGCATTCCTCTATATGTACCTACATTCTTCTCTATGTTGTAAATATTTTATCTTTTTCATTTGTCTTGTGTTTTCCTTTTGGAGATGATGCAAGGTGTCGAAACATTTAGGTCTCTTCCATGTTGACCTGAAGGATTTTTCTTTGTTTTCACTCTCTGTGTATCATTCTTCTAGTTCTATGAATATTTGGGGAATGATGATGTTTCCGAGCTCTAAAATAACATTGTAGCAAAGACATATTGACCCCAAATCCATAGATCCCTTTTGTATTTCTAGGGGAAACCCCTCCCTCCTTGTTCATGGCATAGCTTTATTTCGAGAACATATGACTTGGCATAGGGTTTTCCAAAGAAATCTCTCATGTTTGAGGATAAAACATTGGCTACTTTAAAGTAGTTTCTCACAACAATGGTGTTAGCAACCACTTTAAAGTGGGGGCATACATTGATGATATCTTTTCACATTTTTCATATTTCATGGTGTGATTTTATTTTCTTGTGATGTGTCCTTTTTTCTTGGCGGTGTCATTTGGTTTGATGTCCTCCAAGAGCATGATATGTCTAAGTGTACGAATTTACCTTAGTGGCATGATATGAAGTGAGGCATCCCATAAGTGGTAATATGATGCTCTTGACTTGTCCTCTCTTGGAGACATTAGACATGAAGATCCCTAAGAAAAAGACCTTACATGAACAAAGTGAGATCCCCTTGAACAAAAACCTATAGACTTAATAATCATAAGCATTCAACATTATGGTGCCTTATCAAAGTTGTTAGGGGGATAACTTTGGTATGGTATGGGAGCCTAATATGATTCTTGCATTTTCCACCCTTTTGGGATACTCACCTAGTGGACGGCCTGAGGTTCCACTACCTTAGAGTGAGCACACATGTTATGAACAAATAGTTGAGACGTGTTCCACATCATGTTGAATAGTTGAGGCTTGATCCTTCCCCTTTTTCTTGGACAAACAACCATGTTCCACATTGTGTTGGGACAGTCGAAGCTTGATCCTTTATTTTCCTAGTCCTTGATAGTGTATGATTATGTATCTTTATCATTGTTTGAAACATAAGCATCTTGAATGTCTACTTTAGTGTGATTCTAATGTGGGGTCACACTCTCACTAAAGTGGGGGAAAAAATATAATAACAAAAAAATTATCCCTTTTTTCATTGTTTGGGAATGAATAATTAATAATAATTGAGCTTAATGTTGCCTTGATTTAGTGTTGTAATGTGTTTTACACATTCACATTAAGTCTAGAACCATTTTAATAAAATGGACTTAATTGTTCCTTATTTAGGGTGTTGTAAAGTGTATCTTTACACTGTCACACTAATCTAGGGCTTTATTAGTTAATTGAGCTTAATTGGCCCCTTAAATTCAAATCCAAGCCTAATTTGTTGTAGATTTTGAGGGATAAAACCTGACACTATTAAATGAAATTACACAACACTTAATTTTGCAAGGAATGTGTCCTAGGATAGTGACCTAGGATCCATTCACCACCCGATGAATGGGTCCCCACTAGGTCCTAGAACCCCCTTTTGGCATATTATTTCACATCCCCTGAAGTCTGTCTTAGTTAAGTATACTAGAACCCATTCACCCTATGGCGTATGGGTCCTCACTAACTTAGGAAACCCCCCTTGGGATATGTTTTTGGTGGTATTTTAATGATTTCAAATCCTAGATCTGATGTTGGCTTGTGTTATTTGAATTCTGGGATTTGATCTTAAGTTATGTATAAATATAAGGTTATTTCACATGATTTCACCTAGCAACCTTAAGTCTTCAAGCATTATGCCAAATTTATGAGATCAAGAGTTTACAAGAGCAATTCAAAGGTATTCAAGAGAAAATTTATCAAGGTTATATTGCATCAATCAAAGGTCTATTATCATATCAAAGGCATGCATGTTGTTGGAGACAACATGTTGATGTAGAGTTCAAGATTACTTCAAGTATCCAAATCCATCATTTCATATCAAGTTCCATAATCAAGAAGCACATTCATGGAGGCCACTACATGTTAGTTTTAGATTTACATTCCAAAGTTCAAACAAAAGTGTGGTGAGGTGTGACATAGCATTTTTCCTTCATCATTATTTCTATTTTCATGTTTCATTATTTCATTACAAGGTTTAATTACCAAAATGGGGTTTGACCAAGACAAACCCCTATTCCATAAAAATCAACATTTTTCTTCTCCCTTGATGTGTGATTGCAATTTTTGTTGGAAAAAAAAGGATAGACAACTGAGACGGGGGGGTGAATCAGCTGTCACAGAATATTAAACTTTTCAAACTTAACTTAACCTCAGATCTAATGAAAGAACAATAAAACATAAACAATTAACACATCAGAAACATAGAGAACACCAAAAAAAAATTAAGTGGAAACCCTATTAGGGGAAAAACCATGGTGGATGTTAGTCAACAATATTATACCCTGCTAGAAGTATAATGAGAATAATAATGGGAATGCACATGCATTCAGGCACACTGCCTAGAGTTCATTGCTCAAATACAAGAGGGCTCACTGTCCAACAATACACAGTAATTTGGATTAGATCCACAGGGTGTGAACTAAGAAAATAGCTTCTACAAAAGCCTAATTACAGTTCTAGTTAAGCAATAAAAACTTTCTTCACACTTCGCTCAGCCATCTTCTCACTCTGCTCTACAATCAAATGATTAGATCAATGTATGCACACTTTCTCTTTTTCCAGCTTTCCTTTTCTTTCACACACACTAACTTCGCTCAAAAAAACACTCTTATATATCTGCAACATGAAATACATCAACAACTTAGTCGGCTAGAAATATAAAAAATATTTACAATGTCAACCCAAGTTTACAAATAAATTTTAATGTGAATCAAAGACTGTCGGCTAATATTATGATGAGACCCAAAACAATGTCTTCGAGTGCACCAAATATTCAAATTTTGATCTTCAAGGATCTGCAACACGTTACAACCATCATGTCGACCAAGAACATGAAAACCCGAACACACATGAGAAAAATATTCGACTATGAACACACCAATCAACACGGATGTAAAACAAAGATAGAGAATGATCTAGAAGCATCCACAAATAACCAGAACTAACAGAGAGGCATCCACAACAACAAAAATTATTAGAATTCATTAATCTTCAATCAGGAACACTGACAGAACCCACATAAACACTATTAGAACATAATTGTTCATAGCACAATCAAATCTCCATGCAGACCTCTAAAAGTTTCGGTAGATGATCTAGATACTCTCAGAAATAAACCCTTTAGTCCATAGCAACTAATCTTCAATGTACAGAACAAAACACCTTCATGACCTTCACTGTTCCACTGGCAACCTACAACTCTATAACTCTTCCTTCAAAAAATTTCTCAATATCCTTGACATATACAACCTTCACTACAACAATGCTAATAGTGTTGACATCAATGTGTGACATAGATATTTGGACCTAATGGACTCTCTAACTCTTATAGGGTTTTTCACCTAAAAGGAGAGAGATTAGATCCAAAAATGCTTATGTAACACTCAAATTAGGATGTATGCAATGTGATATTATGTAAAATAAGTTAAATAAATGCAACATATTAATCTAAATGATTGAAAACAAATGCAAAACTAAGATTTATGCTTTGTTTGAAAACACAGCGTGATATGTAGAAAGATAGAAATAATGAACAAAATGTAATATTTGACTAAACAAAAGGGAGTTTCTGACAATGTGTGCTCCTAGGAAGCTATATAGGATTGAATAAAAAAATGGAAACTTGATGAAATCTAGATTTTAGCTAATTGGGACTCATTCGCCACCTTGGGCAAATCAGTCCCGAATCAAGACTTTTCTGTACAAAACCTGTTTTATGACAGCCGAGGATCTGAAACAGCATTTGACTCACTTTTGCATCTTAGGTGGGACTCATTTGCCAAGAATGGTGAAAGTCCACTTTCTGATTCCTACAAACTCAAAACTCAGATATGCACCTTAAAACTTGTACAACAAATTTTGATGGAATCTTGATTCCAGATCTCAGAAAATCTCTGCAAAACAACTTAAAAGTGTTTGTCTAATGGGGGGTTTTCCTCATTCAAACCCATAGATAGGTAATCAAACCTTGAATGAAGAGAAATATGCATAAACCCTAGCCTTAGATGTGTTAAAGACTAGGAAATACTGAAACATGAAAGAGGCCTTATCCTATTGTTTTAGAATAAGACATGCAAGATTGATTGAAATGATGCAAGATCTCTACCCTAGAAACCTTACAACACATGAAACATGGATATGAAATGACATGCAAATACTAAATAAACACAATGCAAACCTTAATCTGAAGATAGAGTGAAAATGGAAGATGGAATCAATAGGAAACCAAGTCCTTAGGCATGATTTGGTGGCTAGTTGCACCTCTTCACCCTAAATTTCTTCATGATTCACCATAGGCATCCATCATCAACCCTTTGCAATGTTATATCTTGATAAGATTAGTGAGCTTCAAGACCTACAAAAACCCTAGTTTACTGTCCTAAAACTTCAACTTTTGATGATGCAACTTGTTGTTATATGCTTTGCTTTGAAATTACTCATGGAGAATGAAAATGTGATGATAAGATATGATAAAAAAGTTGTGTAAAATGACTTAAAATGTGTATTTATAGGAAAAAACACCTTATTTTCCTGTTAATTAGACCTAAGAGGCCGACATTCACCGAAAATAAGAGTTAAATTGATTAAATTCCCACTTAATTTTTAATTTTCCGTCAAAGGGGACTCATTCTCCACCCTTGGCGAATGGGTCCCACCAGAGGGGACTCATTCACCCAAGGTGGTGAATGGGTCCCACTACTGTTGTTTGAAGGTGGTTTGTTAGGCTATGATGCTATTAAATGTTGTTTGTTGGGTTTTATGTGATTTCACAGCTTAAATGGGCCTCTAGATCAAAATTAATAGGCCTAAGGGGCCTATAAATGTCGTTTTGAACGGGAAATGATGTGAAGGGTTCAAAAGTGGGTCTAATTATGCGTGAAATTATCTCTTTTCTCAAGAGGGTCCAATTTTCTATGACACACAATGACAACCACATATCAGCAACACATCCACAACATCCAACAATCTCCCCCTTTGGCATTGATGGCAACACATGATGTGAAAAATACCATCAACACAACTACACTAACTCCCCCTTAGATTCTGACTCTTTTCCTCAATTTCTCTTCTCCCCCTAAAAATATTTTTCACATTGTTCTTCTCCCCCTTTGACATCAATGGAAAAGATAATTATTAACTTCCTACATACAAGCTCTAAACCACATATCTGCACATCTGACTACTCCTCCTAAGTAGCAGCCACAGAAACAACAATCTGGATCAGAAAACATCTATGAAGCACACAAATTGATGCAAGTAAATGCTTCTCTAGTTCATATTAGGAGGGGTAATTACCCCTAGCATCCCTCTGAGATACTCAAAAGTATCCTTTAGCAATGACTTAGTGAAAATGTCTACAACCTATTCTTTGGTAGGCACATACTCCAGTCTGACTTCTTTCTCATTCACTTTCTCCCTTAAGAAGTGAAACTTGATTCATATATGCTTAGTCTTAGAGTGTAGCACTTGATTCTTTGATATGTTAATTGCCCTTGAGTTGTCATAGTATATGGAAATAGGTTCTTCATATACTACTCTGATATCTTTTAACATCTATTTCATCCACATCACTTGAGTGCAGTTATTTGTAGCAGCAATATACTCTTCCTTAGCAGTAGATAGAGAAATGGAATTTTTATTTTTACTCAACTAAGACACCAACTTCTTCCCTAGGAAGAAGGTACCACCACTAGTACTCTTCATGTCATCAACATCTCCTTCCCAATCCACATTAGTATATGCATTCAAAGTAAGATCATCACCCTTAGGATACCAAAGTCCAAAATCAACTGTTCCTTTTAGATACTTGAAGATTCTCTTTACAACAGTCACATGAGACTCTTTTGGATCAGCCTAAAATCTATCAACCATACATATAGCATTCATAATGTTTGGTCTATTCTGAGTTAAATAGAGCAATCCACCAATCATTGACTTGTATCTTGTTTGATTTTCCTTAGGAGAATCATCGTTTTGTGTTAACTTGCATCTGGTCACCATGGGAGTACCAACAGGATTTGAGTCTTCCATGCCAAAATTCTTCAGCAATTCTTTCACATATTTGGATTGAGATATGAAAATTCCCTTGTCTAACTAAGTAACTTGCAATCCCAAAAATAACTTCATCTCTCCAATCATACTCATCTCAAATTCACTCTTCATTTCATCAACAAACTTCATACATAGATTATCATCTCCTCCAAAAATCAACTCTTTGTCATGATCCAACTTGAAATAAAAGTTGTTGTCAGCAATACCTTTATTGAATCCAAGCTTTAGTAAGTATTTGTCTAGTCTAGCATACCAGGCTTTGGGGGCTTGCTTGAGTCCATATAGAGCTTTCTTTAATCAGAAAACCATGTCCTCCTTGTCAATCAATTGAAATCCATCTGACTATTCAATATATACTTCTCCAAGCTCACCATTTAGAAAAGCTGACTTTACATCCATTTGATAGACTTTATAGTTCTTATATGAAACTATTGTCGAATAAAGTTTGCACCCTTCCTAAGCTATCAACTATAGCAACCTATCGACACATGGGAACACTTCGAGGTTGTGGGTGACCTGGGAATGAAGTGAACCTCAAGATTATGGGCTGGTTCCCCTTAAGATACTTTGAGAAAAATTGAAAAATGATAAGGGAAAGAGTAAGAAGGATGAACTCAAATTTAAAACCTATTACTAACAGGTGATACACCAAAGATAAAATATGACAACACTGCAGAAAAATCACAGAAAATCTCAATAGAACTAAGAAATCTCACAATACAAAGGTTTATGCTTATAAAAATGAGTCTATGTAAGGTTCCGACTATTCTAGTGCTTAAAAAAAGGAAAACAAGATGTCTTCACATATATAAATGCAGTAGAAAGAGATCACTAACATAAACCAGCTTTATGACATAATATTCTTTGTATTTAGTACTGAAGGAATCTGATAAAATAGAGGATTACACAAGATTTTATCATGCAACTCACAAAAAATACAAAGACAACAAAGAAAATCTGAAAGGAAATGACTTTCTATTAAGAAAATGAGCAGTCCCTGTGTTACAGGTCTGTAATATTATAAAAAAATGAGTTACAAAGTCTGAATAATGCTCTTTCAGCAGTCTCCTAACCAAGAACTGCTTTACAAAAAAGGAAAAAATGCCATATATACAACCAAAGAGTGTCGGTCCCTGCCCTAGGGTTTCAAAAAAATGAGTCAGCTCCTGAATACGTCGGCCCTAGAAGTCCTTGGAATGAAGTCAATGAAGCATTCAATGCGCATCCCTCCTCCATGTCAGCAAGAGATCGCTCCAGGGATGTCTTAAGATCTTTTATAGCCGTCACCATTAACTTGCAGCCTTCGAGTCCACCATTAATATTTGTCAGACTCACCTTGAATGCTCTATGACATGGTAATTAATGTCTCTCCACCTCTCCAACTGACATCCCCAGCTGCTATGGTGACTCACGGCTACCTCTCCTTCGAGAAGCAACACCAAATCCATTTGCTAGATTCAAACATCATTACTGACTGATCACCTCCGATATGCCCTAGCACCTTCTGATTGGTCGAGTTTGTGCCAAGTGGATTCCAAGGCAGTCAAAGGTTGCTTCAGAAGGATCGCATGTTGGCGAGACTTTGGATGTTGGGGAGAAGTCATAGCGGGAGGATAGAGTCATACCGATATGCCAATTCATTCGGCAAGACACACGACGGTCAACAAGACCTCATGGCAAGCTTACTCCATAATTGGCGGGGGCAGGGCCAAGATGGAACTGGAACTGGGATCGAGGGGAGAAAGGGGGTGGCAGCGAAGACAGATGAATCCCACTGGAACCGGGATCGGGACCAAATCCGTCACTGAAATTTTCTTCAAGTTTCATTTTCAGATTCCGACCCGGTCCTGCCCCCGACAAAACTCAAAAGAAGGCGAGGGAAAGGATGAAAAGGAAAAAAGACAAATGGGAGAAAGCAACCCCGACAAAACACAAGGAAGAAAGGAAAAAGAACGGTAGAAATGGGATCAGGGCCGGGATGGGGGCAACAACAAAGAAGCAGTGGAACTGGAACCGACACTAAATCCAGACCTGAAACTTTCTTCAAGTTTTAGGCTCGGATTCTATTTTGATCCCGCTCCCGGCAACATTTGAGACATGAAGGAAGAAAAGAAAAACATAAGGGTGAACCAAGGAGGAAGAGACAACCCTCGACCCTAGGCCATGAAGAAAAGGAAAGAAGAAAGAGCGGGACCGGGGCTAGAACCGGAACAAAACCAGGAACTGGAACTTTTGGAAAAGTTCCAAGTTCGAGTTCGACCCAATCCCGGGCCTAGGAAAAGAAAGAAAACGCACAAAGAAAAAGAAAGGTGGGATCGGAACTAAAACCGATCCCGGGAAAAACACAGCAGGGGCGGGAGTGGAAACAAACCCGAAACTAAAACTTTCATCAAGCTTCAAGTTCGAACTCCGTCCCGAACCCGGCTCCAACAAAGGAAAGGAAGAGGGGAAAAAGGACAATGAAGAAAAGAAAGGGAAAAAACTACCCCACGGTCAAAACGCAAGGTCAAAGAAGAGAAAAGGACACACAAAAGCGCAAAACCAGAACCGAAACTGGAACGAAAATGGAAACTGGAACTTTTAAAAAGTTCCAAGTTTGGTTTCGGTCCGACTCCGCCTCCGACAAAGGCAAGGAAGGGGCCCGACAAAGAAAGAAAAGGTGGAACCGGGGTCGGAACTGGATCAGAAAAAGGAACTAAAACCTTGGAAAAGTTCCAAGTTTGGATCCCGACCCGGTTCTGCCGCCGGCAGAACAAGAAAAAGGCAAGAAGAAATCAAAAAAGGAAAGAGGGAAAGACAAGGCAAAACATAAAAAGAAAATCCCACCCCCAAACTAAAGATATGCACGCTGGGCTCAACCCTCTTGGGAGCCACATTTAATCCACATGCCGAAAATAGAAAAACATCATTTCCCCCTGCATCTGCACAAGAAGAAAACAAGTTAGAAAATAGGTAATCTTGATGCAAGTGCCCCTCCATTTGGTCTTCAAGAACATCTGAAAGCACAGGTTACCTTGCCTAATTGAGCCCATAGGTGAAAAATTGGTAACAACAACATAAGCAAGAAATAATCTAATAGCTTCAATTCTTGCAACAGGGGCAAAGGTTTCTTCAAAATAAATACCTTCCATTTGTGAATACCCTTTACATACCATCCTTGCTTTATTTCGGACCACTTCACCTTGTTCATTCAACTTATTTTGAAAGATCCATTTAGTACCAATCACATTTTTATCTTTAGGTCTAGGAACAAGTATCGATGTATCATTCTTTTCAATCTACATCAGTTCTTCCTTCATAGCTTCCATCCATTGTTCATCATTGCAAGCTTTAATCTTGACTTGATTTAATCTTGAAAATCAGGCAATACTCTTTTGCAATTTTTCTTCTAGTTTGTACACCTTTATTCTTGTCTCTTATAATTTGATTTTCAGAATGATTTAGCTTCACATACCTTAGAACTTTGGGGCTCTCTCAAACTTCTGGTTCTTCTATTCTTTCTTCTACACTTGCAATTGTCTCTCCTTCCTAATTTACTTGATTTACCAGAAAAAATTGAAGTTTTTTTACCAGAACATATGGCACAATTTGAAATTGATTGTGTCTGAGCATTCTTCCCTTTGTTTGTGTTGTCTTCCTGGTCATCTGAATCATATCCACAATATCTAAATTATTTAGCAAATTCTTGATCAACTCTGACATTTGCACTCTCAACCATTTTTCTCAGTCTTCTATTATAGCATCAGTATGCCTTGCTTTTAGTAGCGTAACCTAGAAAGATTCCTTCATCGCTTCTTGCATCAAACTTTCCTATATCCTCATCTCTCTTGGTATAACACTTGCTTCCAAAGACCTTGAAATATTTAACAGTAGGCTTATAACCAAACCATAGTTCAAAAGAAGTCTTACCAAAATTACCATTGACACATAGCAGTGCTTACAACTTCACTCCAATAGATGTGAGGCACATTTCCTTCTATCATCATTGTTCTAGTAGCATCTAGAATTGTTTTGTTCTTTCTCTCCGCAACTCCATTCTGTTGATGGGTTCAAGGAGTAGATAACTTTCTTCTGATTCCATGCTCTTCACAAAAATAATTGAACTCCCTGGAGGTGAACTCACCACCTCTGTCTGACCTTAAGCATTTTATTTTCAGGACTTTCTCATTCTCTGCCATAGCTTTGAAACTTTTGAACTTCTCTAATGCTTCACATTTTTCTCTTAAGAAAGCAACCCATATCATCTTGAAATAGTCATCAATAAGCAACATGAAGTACCTTTCTCCATGAATACTTCTAAATCTGGAGGGACCACATAGATCAATATGTACCAACTCTAGTAATCCATTTGTATGATGTTGTTTACTCTAAAAAGAAACTCTAGTCTATTTTCCCATCTGACATTCCTTGCAAATTGTGCTAGTAGGCTTCACTAGCTTAGGTAGATCTCTTACTACTTGAGTGGAACTTACTTTGATAATGTTATCAAAATTCACATGACACAACCTCCTATGCCATAACCAACTTTCATCTTGAGCAATTAAGCAACTTTCACTAGCATCATTTAGGTGAAAAATATTACCTTCTATCGTTTTACCTAAAGCAATTACTTTTCTAGATCTTCCAAGTATCCTGCATCTTCCATCTTTGAACTGAAGATCATAACTCTTGTCCACCATCTGTCCAACACTCAGCAAGTTATGCTTCAAGCCTTCAACATAAAGAACATCATCAGCGTTATACTTACCACCAAGACAAATAGATCCTTTGCCACGAATCACACCAGCATTGTTATCTCCAAATCTTACAACCTCACCGTCATACTTCTCTAGACTTACAAATTTGCTTTTGTCACTAGTCATATGTTGTGAGCATCCGTTGTCAACAACCCACTCATCCTTTTCTTCAATTTGAGCTGCAAGAGCTTTCTCAACTTTAGTAGATTCAGTAGCCACCAGACCATTTTCCTTGATAGCAAGGAACACCCATTCATCTTCATTTCCATTATCTTTATCAGACTCACCATCAATCACTCCTTCTTTAGCATAGTAAAATTTCTTTTGGAATCTAGATTTGTTAGGCTTAGATCTAGGATCTCTTTTAGGACACCTTGATGCAAAATGACCTATTTTACTGCAAGAAAAACATTTAATAGGAAACACTCCTTTATACTTATCTTGTCCTCTACCTTCTTTCTTCACAATCAATGCTTCCAATTCTTCTACCTCTCTTTCTTCATCTTCAAGCTATTTCAATTCTTCATCATACTTGGATGAATTTCTGGAACACTCTCCTGGATCATATCTTTTCTTGTTTCTTCTGGATACAATAGCCTTGAATGAAAATTTAGTCTTAGGAACAAATTCATCAAATTCATTCAACTCAAAGGAAAAAAGTTTACCAATCAGTGTATTTCTTGTCATATTCATCAATGATCTGGTTTCTTCAATAGCATGAGCCTTTGCTTTGTAAGAGGGAGGCAATGGTCTAAGCACTTTAGCTACAATTTATTCCTCTTCCAGGGTACCACCAACACATCTAATACCCATGACTAGTTCATTTACTCTCTGCATAAAAGAAGAGATATTTTCATCTTCACCCATCTTCAAATTTTCATACTTGCCTTTCAAACTCTGTAGCTTAGCCATCTTCACATGTACATCTCCTTCATACAAAGTTTCCAGATTCATCCAAATCTCATGAGTTGTCTTCAAACCTATCACATTTGTCATTTATGAATCTGTTAGAGCACTCAACAAAGCTTCCATAGCCCTGACATTATTCTTAGCCTCTTTAATCTCATCAGCAGTGGAAGGACCATTCTATGTAATAACATATGGATTCTTTGTAATCTTCCAGAAGGATTCTCCAATACACCTCAAATGACATTCCATCCTAGCTTTCCATAGTGAGTAGTTTGTTCCATCAAATCTAGGGTTGTCCTTCTTGTATGATTCCATCTCAGATCACCTCAAGCTTTTAAACTTCTTCAAAGGAACCTACTATGATACCAATTGTTGGAAAAACAAGGATAGACAATTGAGAGGGGGGGGGTTGAATTAGTTGTCATAGAATATTAAACTTTTTAAGCTTTACTTAACCTCAGATTTGATGAAATAACAATAAACCATAAAAAATTAACACATTAGAAACACAGAGAACACCAAAATAATTTTACGTGGAAACCCTGTTAGGGGAAGAACCATGGTAGATGTTAGTCCAGAATATTATACCTTGTTAAAAGTATAATGAGAATAATAATGGGAATACACATGCATTTAGGCACACTTCCTAGAGCTCAATGCTCAAATACAAGAGGGCTCATTGCCCAACAATACATAGTAAATTGGATTAGATCCACAAGGTGTGAACTAAGAAAATAGCTTCTACACAAGCCTAATTACAGTTCCAGTTAAGCACAAAAAACCTTCTTCACACTTTGCTCAGCCTTCTTCTCACTCTGCTCTGCAATCAAATGATTAGATCAATGTTTGTGCACTTTCTCTTTTTATGGCTTTCCTTTTCTTTCACACACACTAACTTCACTCAAAAAACCACTCTTATATATCTACAACATGAAATACATCAACTTAGTCTACCAAAAATATAAAACATATTTACAATGTTGGCCCAAGTTTATAAATAAATTTTAATGCACGAATCAAACACTATCGGCTAATATTATGATGAGACCCAAAACAATGTCTTCGAGTGCACCGAATATTCAAATTTTGATCTTCAAGGATCTACAACATGTTACAACCATCATGTCAGCCAAGAACATGAAAACCTGAACACACATGAGAAAAATATTTGACTACAAACACACTGATCAACGTGGATGTACAACAAAGATAGAGAATGATTTAGAAGCATCCACAAATAACTAGAACTAATAGAGAGGCATCCACAACAACATAAATTATCAGAATTCAATAATTTTCAATCAGGAACATTGACAAAACCCACAAAAACACTGTTAGAACACAACTATTCATAGCACCATCAAATCTTCACGTGAACCTCTAAAACTTCTGGTAGATGATCTAGATACTCTCAGCAATAAACCCTTTAGTCCACAACAACTGATCTTCAACGTATAGAACAAAACACCTTAATGACCTTCACTGTTCCATTGGCAACCTACAACTCTGTAAATCTTCCTTCAACAATTTTCTCAATATCCTCAACATATACAACCTTCACTAAAACAATTCTAATAGTGTTGACATCAATGAAAACCTCATATCATCAACACATCCACAACATCCAACAAGTTTTAGGTTGAAGATCAAGTGGAGAAATTTTTTTGTCAAAGTTGCAAAAGTTGTCATGTTTCTTGCAAGATTGGGGAAAATAAGCTACAAAATTTGTTTCCAAATTTTGGGAGTTGAACACCTAGGATCTAGGAGTGTAGAGATTGAAGAACAAAACCCATAAATTGATTTTCCAGAACCCTCACCATGACCCATTTTCCACTAGGCGAATGAGTCCTTAGTGAGGCCTGAAAAAGCACTTTTTGCAATAGGTACACATCATTTTACCATCTTAATACATACCTTTTTACTATTATATTAGTTAGATTTTTTTTTTTATGTCTATTTATGCATAACTGAATGAAATAACAAGTGAAAAAGGGAGGTTCATAATCTTGGTGATTCATTTTGGATCACCCCCTCGTTTTTCCCAGCTTTTAATTTTTACCTTTTCTTTAAGTCTTTGATGTTGTATGATTGAGTGATCTTTGTCATTGCTACATACATATGTTTTGGATGTCTACTTTAGTGTGATTTTTTGCTTGTGCTCATCCTCTCACTAAAGTGGGGGTTAAATGTAGTGTAGAAAAATGCATCCCTTTACATTTTCACACTTAATTTGGAATTAATATTAAAATGGACTTAATCGTGCCTTATTTTTGGCGTTGTAGAGTGTACCTCTTTACACTTTCACACTTATTTGGGGATTTTTAATTAATTAAGCTTAATTTGGCTTAATTTTCCCCTTTAATTCAAATCCATGCCTATTTTATCACATTTTCCAAAGAGGAAACCTGACATTCATTAATGCCTAAGCATAACACTTCTCATTGAGCAATGTGTGTCCTAGGTGAGTGGCCTAGGAACCATTCGCTCATGGGTGAATAGGTCCTCCTTAGACCTAGGACCTAAATTTAAATTATGTTTTTGGTGGTATTTTAACATATTCAAAATCTATATTCAGATGTCAGCTTGTGTTATTTGAATTTTGGGAAATTAATGTCACATGCTATAAATATGAGGTCATTTCAATATGTTTCAAATAGAAATTTTTATGAGAAAGTTTGAGGTCAAGAGAACTTTCATGAGAATTTCAAGAGCAACTCAAGGCATTCAAGAGAATATTTTTTGAAGATTTATTGCAGCAATCAAGATCCAATTGTCACATCAAAGTCTTCTTGCATCATGCATGTTATTGGAGCTAATATGGTGATGTAGGTTTCATGATCCATTCAAGTATTCAAAATATTGTTTCAAATCAAGATTCAATGTTCAAAATCCACATCCATTGAAGCCATTTCATGCAAGTTGTAGATCTACATTCCAAGGTTCATTCAAGGGTTTGATTTAGGTGGAAGAAATCTTAAAGATCTCTTGAAGAGAAAAATTGAAGAAATTGTCAAAGTTGCAAAAGTTGTCATAAAAGTTGTCATCTCATGGAAACTTGATTGCCTTATTTGTCTTTTCAAACCTAAAACTTGGGAAAATTGAGATATTCAGATCTTTAGCAGAGGCTCCCGAAAGTTGCAAAAAAACCCTAACTCAAGACCCTTTCATCCTTGGGTGAATGAGTCCTAGATTAGCTTCAACAACTAACATTTAATGACTAGCACACTCCATTCTTCCCTCTCTGATCTATGATCTAATTTCTGGTTCCATTAGTATTGAGCTTAATCTAGTAGATCCAAGTTGTAGATTGCATTTTGGAGTTAGTTTACTATTTTTAATCTTTCTCCACAAAGTGTTGTTTAATCAAGACCCCCCTCCTTGCAAAAAAAAGGAAATCTACAGATTCACACTTTAACTAGATTCACCTTGTGGTTGCTAATAATTTTAGGGTGTAGATCTCATTTCCTAATGAATTGAAGAAGAATAGCTCCCTAAGTGGTTCATACGTCCTATTTGAATCACCAACCCTTCACCTATTTTTCTGTATTTCACATTGATATGTGGATTTCTCTATTATGCATAACCCATGTTGCAAAAGCATGGATTGATGATCTTGATTCATAAAAAATATGCTCAAATGCTCAAATTTATCTCAAAAAGTTCATGAATTTCTTATGAGAATTGTGAATGATTTTGATGAAGGTGGAGGCTTCTTTCATTAAAATGTAGATAACTAATCAACAGTGGATATTAAAGATGAAAATTGATTTCTGAGAGTGAATTAGGGAGATCAACAGTGGAGGATTAATGAGAGCTCAAAATATCCCTAATTTCAAGGAAATTGGTTAAAGATATTTTGAAAAATGAATACTCTATTTTTTGAAAATAGAATATGCTTTTTGCTAGTTGGAGGAAAATTAGTAATTTAATTAATTAATGAAATTATGTAATTATGAGGTGAGAGGAAAATCAAGATTTAGCTAAATAATTCAAGATAGTTTTTGATTAGAGGTAAAAGCGGGTTTTGATGGGGGCCAAAACCTAGTACAAGGAAAAGCAAGCTGCAAATAAAATAAACCATAAACCAACAACAACACCATAGCAACCTCTAAAAGATAAACATGACTACACATGTTGCACCAAACATACATGCAAGGGCTTGAAACCCCTTTTACAACCTAATTTTAACTAGGACCAAAAACCATTAGAGATACAAAGAAACCACCTACATCTGTTAGGCATCAACAAACCTACTGCTCATGGAAAACACCATAAAGTCAAGAAAGATAACCAGATCAAAGGTGTAGGACACCATCAAACCACTAATCAACTCATCTTGCTAGAACATAGAGAGAAACTTAGAATACCACCTAGCCTGCAACAAAACATGAAAATCCAAAGAATCCAAATCATCCATGGACAGTTCCAGTAGCAACAACTCCTTCGAAGCACTCTGGTCATAGGAAACCAACTCCAAAACCACCTCTATAGGAATAAATTCCCCTCTATTGGAGAGGATGCTACAAGCCGCAAGACCATCGCATCCAAAAATCACTAGCACCCTCCACCTCCACCTCCATAGGAGAGCTACCCACCTCAATAAGAATAGCCGAGGGAGGTCCACCTCCATAGGACCAAAGGAGAAATCTAACACAGTAGTTGAGCATGCAACCATAGTATCCTTTGGTAAAAAATGCACTAGAAATAAACTATGGAAGAGGAGAAGAGTCTCAAATAAATACCATAGGTCCACCTTAACAACATTCACATAAGAACTCATCTGGGTTTCCATAGAAAAAAACCCAACAATAAGCCAATTGCTCACCCACTTCTGAGCCTTCACAAAAGGCCAAAACAACTGAGTCAATAGTATACAAACATGAAGTAGCTTAGCCCAAGAGAAGACCACAATCCCTAACATCAGCCACCTAGGGGGCAAGAGGAAAAATGACATCCTTAGCAAAGAAGGTCCAACGACACTCAGCTAGAGATAACAAGGCCACAACAAAAATTTAGCCAGAGAGTACAAGGCCACAGAGAGCACATCAGCAGAAAGAACCACATGCCAAAAGACCACCAAAGGCAGAGTCCCAGTCTCAAAATGAACAAGAACACCTAATCCCCAAGAGGAATAGGGGGACCCAAATAGGATGAAAATTAGGAGAAGGGCCATCAGGAAAGAACACCAAGCAACCCCAACATGCTAGTTAGAGCCAAAAATAAGCCAAAACTCTCAACAAACACCTAGAGGGAAACACCACCACTCCACAAAGGGGATAGAAAGAACCCAAAACATTCCAAGAACAAAAACCCCCAAAAAAGAGCCACCCAACAAATGGTAGGTAGATGCAAAGGGAAACTAAGAAGAAGCCAGAAGCAGAACATACCAACAAGAAAAACCACCAAGCCTTCCTATTATGTCGAATAGGAACAGATAAATCCCATTTTGTAGCTAGAAATCCTCAACAAAACCTAAGCACACCCATTGCCAGGTGGGCAGCTAGAAGAAAGATGGGGATGTCAGATACCAAGCACCATCTAGTTCAAAAACCTAACCACCATCTATCTCAAAAAAACCAAAGGCCAATGGAAAAAATCTAATCCATCACAGCCTCCCCACAAGGAAACTATGCCCCAAGCAAGAAAATCCACCACAGAGCTAGGCAATGGACACAACCTCCACAAAATGTACAACTGCCAAAGAGCATCCAGCAGGAGCGCCATTATCTCTGTCAACATCACCATCCAAGTCTCCCTCATTATCATTACTAGCTTCTGCATCAGCTGCAGATTTGAATCCACCTCCTCCCACCCTCATCGCTACTCTGATGCTGCCAAATAATTCAAGATAGTTAATCATGTAGAGAAAGAAAATTAATATTTAATTAAATAATTAGAATATTATTTAATCAAAGTGGAAAAAGAGAAAATTGAATTTAATTAAATAATTCAAGATTATTTAATAAATGTGAAAAGAGGGAAATTTGAATTTAATTTTGATGAATTAATCAAATAAAATTAATTACTTAATTAATAGAGGAAATTATGGATTTTAGTCAAATAATTAGGAATTACCTAATCAAAATGGGAATTAGGTGATAATGAGGAATTAGGAATGTCTATCATTGCGCTACACTCTATGGTCATGAGTTTTTGTAAATAATATTGGTCATATTCTTCGAGGGTTGGTCATACTATTTTCTCCAAGTCTACATGTGGTTGTACATGTAGGTAAAGGACTAGTTTTTTAGCCACATTCCCATTAGAAATGATCATGTTGCTAGACCTACATCCTATAAATTCATATGCAGTGGCTAGCCATGGTCTTCCTAGGATCAATGGGTATCCTACAAGGTTTTCTTTAGGTTGTAGAACCATAAAGTCGGCTGAATATTCTCATAAATATAGGGTGATAACCAAATCTTCAATAATGCCTTTTGGCTTGATAGTTGACCTATTTGCTAATTGTATAACAATAGGTGTCGTCTAGAGACCCATCAACTAATTTTTTTGCATGGTTTCTCTTGTCATAATATTTATAGTTTCCCCTATGTCAATCAGTGTGTTTTTTATAAGTGTTCCATTAATTTTCACATCTATAATAGGGCTCACAAGGTCTGCATATTTTGGAACAATTATATTACCCAACATGATGTCAACAAGTTATCCTAAGATACAAATAGTCTAAGGGCCCTTCCTTTTTCTATCTGGCTTTTTAAGACACAACTCTCTCACATTTTTTGTGTATATAGGTACATCTTTAATTGCTTGAATCAAGGGTATCTTTATACAGGAATTCCTAAGTTGGCCCTTAATAGGTTAGATTCAAGTTCAATATAGGGTTTATGTGTTGTTAATCTCTCTGTAAATGGTGGATATGGACTTGTGATATTCTATTGTGTTTTACCTTGTTTAGGTTTCTTTTTTTTATTATCAATATTCTCCATTATGGGATCCTCATTAGTAAGCTCTGTAATGTGAGGAGATGATGGCCCAATAAGCATCCTTCTTGAACAAAGGTGGAAATCACTTATCTCAACCCCATAGGTTGGCTATTGAATGGTCTCATTAGTATAAGCCTATTGAACATGCTTTTGTTAGGGTTTGGTTTACGTTGATCTGGAAACTGAGGTGCTCTAGGATGCATTGGGGTTGTAATAGTTGGGTTTGGAATTATGGTGGGTTGTTGTGGCTGCAAATATTGATGTAGATGTGGGTATCTAACATTTTGGTTTTAGCATTATTGGTTCCCAAACCACTTTGGTGACCATTGGTTCTATTGGGTGCTCACTGAGAATTGTACTTTGGGGCTTAGTAAGGTCGTGGTGGCCATATCCCTTGTTGTGTAGCCCAATTAGGTGATTGGGTTATTGGCTAGGATTTATTTTGCATATTACTCCAAGGGTGATTATTCCAATTAGAGAAGTTTGTATTACCCTAGGGAAAGGATACATTATAAGATAAGGGATCTTGAGGAATACCTTGTCTTTGTTGCCATGTCTTTCACTAGGAAATATAAAATACTTGGCCTTCCTCATCCTTCAATGTTCAAAATTTTGGTCTCCCTTGCTTCTCCTTTGTAATGCTAGAAATTTTCTTGCATTTGTAGCTTACCTTCTTTTGGAAAAAGTGTGGGAAATATTTACTGAGAATTTCCTCCACTTCCTCTTGTTTCTTCTTCATATGCAAGGTATCTAATTGGGTAGCTAGGTGGATGATTATGTTTTCCTTCATGTTAGACACAAGGTTATTGAGTTCCACACTAGAGACTAGTGGATGTTTTATTGGAAGAGAAGGTTCTATCAACCTTTGTTTTCTTCATGGATGACCTCAAATAGTTTATGTAAACCTTACAAATTTCCTCAAAAGGAAGTTGAGAGATATTCCCTTCCCATATGAGGTTTAAAACATCCATGTAGTCCTCATGTACTCCTCACAAAAGTACCAAATTTAATGATTCAAGAGAGATCCTATTATGATGTGATTTCCCTAGATAGAATTGAAACCTTTCCACATAATTCTCAAGTGGTTCAACTTCCTTTTGTGACATCTTGAAGATGTCATCTCTCTTCCTATCTATCCCTCTACAATAATCTTGGTACTTCTATAAGAATTTGGCTTTCATTTTCTCCTAGTTTGATAATACATTCCTTTCTAACCCCATAAACCAGCACAAGGTGATGCAAGATCAGAGGAAGAAAAATAACTCACTCAAACTTATTAGACAAAAACTCAAAACAACCTTGTTTGATTACTCATCTCAAATTCACTTTTCCCTTCACAAAACCTTGATTCCAAAGCACTCAAACATAAAACAAGGCACCAAATCATTTATTTATTCCACAAAACATCTTAGCAACATCACAATGTTCAACCCAAGCCCTTTCATCAACTTAAACATTTCAAATGCATGAATTTTCCAAAGTTGACTATCCAAATCAGCAACTAGGTCTCTTTAGACCACACAAACAACCATCTATACAAACCCGGGCCCATTTCTCCTTTATAACATTACAAAAAAATTTAAATAGGTCTTCACAATCATATAGACCATTCTCCAAACTTTATTCAAGACTTTTTATCAAATACCAATTTGCAACCCTCTTGATTGCTCTTCCAAGCATTGTAACAATGCTAGGGAATCACCTAATCAACCAAAATATTAAACACTTACACTTGAAACATAAATAATCTTTAATAACATAATATAATTGGCTTACAAACCAATTTTCAAAGGATTCCAATCAATATAAATGGAGTTATGAATTTTGAGAGCGTGCTACCCTGTCAAATCTGAACTTGACTATTTCTACCAAAATGAGCATAACTTCCTTAATATTTAATGAAATGAACTCAAAAAAACTCCAAAAGAAAGATAACTTGTTCCTCTATCCAACCATATAATATTTATTTCATTTGGAGGCCATACTTGCATGTAAAATTCGTTGTAACACGACTGTTATAGAGAAATCTAGAAAGTTGCAGTCAATAAAACCACCATAACTTCCACAAATCAATGCCAATCTGCATGAGAAAAAGTTTATTTGGAATTTTATTGAGATTAATAACACATGAATACAATTATAAATGTACTTCTTCCAATACAATGGTCGTACAACACCAAAAACCAGAGAATTTTTGAGATAAAATGTAGAAAACAGTGTCTTTTATTCATTCAAATCAAATGTTCAATCACCCACGCCTTCAAAATGATTTACAAGGAATTTATAAAGGAATTAAAATGTATTTTAACCTTATAAATAATTTCCAACTAACTACCATTTCCTAAACAAAAAAATGACCTTTCAACTTCTTAAGGTTGCTTTATGCAACTTTTACAATTTTTGCAATTTTTGTTGACAACTTTTGCAACTTTACAAAGTTGGACACAATACACATCCAATGACCTCTAAATGACTCATACATGTGATAAATGGTCTAAATGACCTTAATACATTGAAAAATCAACATGATTGAATCAACCTTCAAAATTTGTTCAATGGAATCATGATGTTGTAAAGGTGCTCTTGCACAAAACTCCCGACCAAGAAAAGAATCCAAGTCCACTCTGATTGATGTTGTCAACAGCCTTCATTCCTTGTATGCTCTACCTCATATTGAAATTTCTTCTAGCCACATTCATTTTCACCTTGGGTTTAAACTTTTCCATGCAAATTAGCATCCTATCTTGCTCCCCCTTTGAAGCCAGTATCATTATGGTTTGATTCATCTCAATGTCCTGCTTCTCCCTTTGTCCTCTAGCATGTAACTTGATCCTTTTCCAAAAGATTAGTAACACAATGAAATGAAACATGTTTTCTATCATCATACCTCCATAATTCATCAATTCTCTGCAAACCTCCAAGGTCAATTCATTCACAATTTGTTCTTTAATCAACTCAACCTCTGAAATCAGGTCTCTTATTTTTGTCATACCTTCATCATGCTTGGGGATGTCTGCAATACTTTGAATTTTTTCATCCATGAACTCTTCTTTAGCATCTTCAAAGACTCCTTGTTCTTTCATCCTCATTTTTCTTATTCTCTTCTTGATTATCTTCCTTATAGGCCATGAAACTTTCTTGTTTACCTTCAAGTGCCAACTTGTCTCTTGTTTGATCATCTACTCCATCTTTATCATGGATTCTTGAAACTCTTTCTCCAACCTACTCAACTCTTGCTTTATCTCATAAATCTCTCTATCAACTTTTCTTGTCTCTTCTTCTTCTTTCTCTATTCCTCTGCCTGCAAATGCCTTCTTAAATTCTCCATCTTTCAGCAAGTCTCTCCTTGCTTCAACTCAACTTCTCACAACTCTCTCAACCTCACCTAGGTCCTTTCCACTTCATTCTCAACCTAGTATTTTGGCCTCCAACCAGGTTCTCTTCTCAACCTACATACAACCACAACACAAACACAAAACCACAAAATTTCTCTAACCCAGTTCTTTTGTTGAGCTCTAATACCAATTTGATGCAAGATCAGAGGAAGAAAAAAAACTCAATCTTATTAGACAAAAACTCAAAACATCCTTGTTTGATTACTCATCTCAAATTCACTTTTCCCTTCACAAAACATTGATTCCAAAGCACTCAAACAAAAAACAAGGCACCAAATCATTTATTGATTCCAAAAAACATCTTAGCAATATCACAATGTTTAACCCAAGCCCTTTCATCAACTTAAACATTTCAAAAGTGTGAATTTTCCAAAGTTGACTATCCAAATCAACAACTAGGTCTCTTTAGACCACAAAAACAACCAACTATACAAACCCAAGACCATTTCTCCTTTCTAACATTACAAAAAAATGTAAATAGGTCTGTATAATCATATTAGACCATTCTCCAAAATTTAATCAAGACTTTTTATCAAATACCAATTTGTAACCCTCTTGATTGCTCTTCCAAGCATTGTAACAATGATAGGGCATCACCTAATGAACCAAAATATTAAAAAATTACACTTGCAACCTCAATAATATTTAATAAAACAATATAATTGGTTTACAAACCAATTTTCAGAGGATTCCAATCAATATAAATGTAGTTATGAATTTTGAGAGCTTGCTGCCCTATCAAAATCTGGACTTGACTATTTCTACCAAAATGAGTATAACTTCCTTAATATTCAATAAAATGACCTCAAAACAATGTAAAAATAAATCTAACTCGTTCCTCTATCCGAAAATATAATATTTAGTTCATTTGGAGGTCGTACCTACACGTACAATTCGTTGCAACACGACTGTTACAGAGAAATCTAGAAAGTTGCAGCCAATAAAACCACCATAACTTCCATAAATCAATGCCAATCTGCATGAGAAAAAATTTATTTGGAAGGTTATTGAGATTAATAACACATGAAAAAAATTAGAAAATTTTAATTCCCGTACAATGGTCGTACAACACCAAAAACCAGAGAGTTTCTGAGATAAAATGTGGAAAACAATGTCTTTTACTCATTCAAATCAAATGATCAATCACCCACGCCTTCAAAATGATTTACAAGGCCTTTATAAAGGAATTAAAATATATTTTAACCTTCTAACTACTTTCCAACTAACTACCAATGCATAGACAAAAAAATGACCTTTCAACTTCTTAAGGTTGCTTTACGCAACTTTTACAATTTTTGCAATTTATGTTGACAACTTTTGCAAATTTACAAAGTTGGACACAATACACATCTAATGACCTCTAAATGACTCATACATGTGATAAATGGTCTAAATGACCTTAATACATTGAAAAACCAACATGATTGAATCAACCTTCAAAATTTGTTCAATGGAATCATGTTGTTGTAAAGGTGCTCCTGCATCTAATATAATGTAATCTAGAAACTATAAACTAGAAATTAAAATTCATAATATAATTAATTATCTAAACTAACGTGGCTCTACAGTACCTCAAGTGGACCTTTCTTGAGTTGTTGCATCCACATTATCTTCTTCAATTATTTAACTTAGAAAAACATGCTACCAAAATATCTTCTCCATTATATTCCAATCATACACATAGTTCTCGAATAAAATGAAATAAAATCTCCAATTCAAACTAATTCATGTAAATATCTAGTTGTTGGACTTCTCAACAGAGTACCCTCTTATATAGGATCTGTGAGAGTCCACTTATTTGAAAACTATAAACCAAATGAAAAGAAAATGTAGTCTCTTCCATGAAACCAGGAAAAGGACCAAGTCTTTCAATGTAATAGAAAATAAATACTTAGTCAGATCAAGAGTTTAGAAGTATAAGAAGGACTCTACATCATTTAAGATAACCATTATAACTTGGGAACATACCCAATAGGACAACCCTTATTATAACTGATATTCCTTGTTGCAATAGACATCTCTTTCTCCATAATTTATTGAAAAGATGGATCGCCACATGGCCACCCATGTTTATTTCCTCAGATCATCACCTACATCTAATTTTGGAAATATGCATGTGATGTAGAAAATTAATTCCTCTGGTTGTGTTGAACTATCATCCTTGTATTGCGTGTTGAAAATCCTTTAGTTGTGGGTTGACAGGTTCTTCGATACAGGGGTTAGTAATATTTCTAGGCATTTTTCATTATTAATAACTATGCTCAATCATTAAATTCTACTAAAATCATAGACATTCAAAGTACACACACTCATTAACATAATATCATCTTCAAATGCTTTGAAATACTTAAAATATATAAAAAATAGTAATGTGTTTTGAAGTTTAGCAGGAATGAGGTAAAAGAATGGAACTACAACAAGGATATTGGACACTCTTATGGCTCATCGTAATGCATAGAAAGTGGAGAATAACAAAGCATGTCCACTTGAATTATGGATCACATGCATTTTTACCATTTTTTTGTAATTCCTAAATTGTGCTCACATTAAAGTGTGAGTGTGTGTTAATTTTTCCAAAGCATGAATGAGTTATATCTTTTATGGAAAAACATGGTTGTAAAACTAACACCCTTAATCATAAATGACTCCCTCAACCCTATACCCTATACCCTATACCCTTGACCCTATACCTTATACCCTTGACCCTATACCCAATATCCTCAATCCTTAACCTTATGCCCTATACACTCAACCCTGAACACTATCCCTCAACCCTAGGCCCTAAAGAATATATGCTAAACCCTCAATCGTAAACTCCACACCCTCAACCATAAACCCTATACCCTCAAACCTATACCTTATACCCTCAACCCTAAACCCTAAACCCTCAACACTATACCCAATACCCTTCAACCGGAACCCTATATCCTCAACCCTATACCATAAACCATATACCCTATAAGGTATTATACCCTCAAAATTACACCCTCAACCTTATACCCTCCACTGTAAACCATATTCCCTCAACCCTATACCTTATACCCTCAACCCTAAACCCTATACCCTATATACCCAATACCCTCAACCCTAAACCCTATACCGCAAACCCTATCCCTTATACCCTCAACCATAAACCCTATACCCTATACCCTATACCCTATACTTTACACCCACTACCCTTAGCCCTAAAGCTTAAACCCTATACCATCAACCCCATACTCTAAACCCTAAACCCTATACCTTATTGTAGACATGTAAAAATTCCTAACACATTTCAGACATCTTGAAACTACATTTTTCAATCATTGGCATATTTTCCATTACCATTATTGCATTAGTATCATTTCACATAATTTGCATCATTAATCCCCTTTTAACATCATTTCCATCATTTAAACCTATTTCTCTCTATTAATTAAATAATTTTGAATTGTTTAATTAATTCACTATTCTATCACTAATTTTCCCCTTTATCACCCTAGTTGAATAATTTTCAATTATTTAATTAGGTTCATCTAATATTTCTTCTAATCCCATTTAATTAAATAATTCTAATTATTTAATTATCCCATTTCTAATCTTTTTCCTCCAATGGAATTTTCCTTTTTAAAGAATGGCATATTCCTATCCTCCATAATTAAATAATTTCTAATTATTTAATTATCCTAATTTCCCTCAAAATATCTTGACTTAACTTGTCTCAACCATTTCTATCACTTGATATTCAAATCTAATCTCCACTCTTGATCGAAAATATCCTAACCATTCTCCTAAAATGGTGGAGATATTTTGAGTTCTAACTAATCATTATCCATTGATCTTCCTTGATTCACTCTCATTTGTGGGTGTTAAGGATCAATCTCAACCTTTCTTTGTGGGCATTGAATCTCAATATTGACCATTGATCTAATTTTCTAAAATCTATAAAATAACCTTCAATCCTTCACATTCACCACATAGAAATTTTCATAGCTAAGTCATGTCTATTTGAGTTTTGAGCATTTATCATATTATCTAGATCATCTTTGTATCATATTCAAGCAATATTTTGCTAGCAATCATGGAGGCTTCAAGTGTTTGAGCAATCCATCACCATACAAAACCAAGCTCTCCAACAATGGGATGGTGAGATTGTTCTTGTTTTTTTATTTCAATTATGTTTGATTATGCTGACATTAGGGTTTGATTTCATGGATTGATTTGCAATCTAATCTCATTGTTAAGTGAGTTATTATCTCTTTTTTTGAGTTCTTTGATTGAATTATTGATTGTTTATCCCCTTCCAATTTTACCCCTTACATAAAATGGCACACCCGATGGGACCCACATCCTTGATTTAACATTTTTATTAAGTTTTTGGTGAGTTGTATTTTTTAGAGCGTGGCCATCAGAAAAAATATTTCACTATTGCTCACTAGAGTGCTTTTGTTTTGAAATCTGAACGCATTTTCTTCTTCTCAGAGTCACCATTTCTAACTTGGTCATGGTTATTTTATCGTGTTTTGACCTTTTAATAGAGTGTTTTTTAGTTTTGTAGAAACAAGTCCACGTCTGTCTCGGAGAACAACAATTGTTGTAGAAACAAAACCACGTCTACTTTAGAAACAGACTGCTATTGCATTAAACATGATCTCTAATGAAAAACTTACCACTATTTCTTCTCTATTTCTAACTCCTACTTTTTTTCAATCTGGTTGGCACATGTCTACATTTGTCAGAGGAAGGTCATTGTTGTAGATATTTGATCGTGATTGCTCTAGAACAGGGTCACTATTGCAGAATTTGATTGTTGTTGTCTTAGAGGAAGGCCACTCTTGTTAGGTAATAGAGTCACTTCTATCTTTCCAACTTTCTAATTTGAACTTTTCAATATTTCATTTTAGATTTTTGAAACCCTAACCATAACCCTTTTTGTTTGTTGTTGTTTTGAGCTTTATCTAACCTAAATTATGTATCCTTTTTGGGGGGTGAAGACAATCTTATAAACTACTAATACTATTTGTCTTGTAGGGTTTGAATGGTCAGAGGCTATTGATCAAACTACTAACACTTTTCTTGCAACCCCTTGTCAAAGAATCATTTCATTTAAGCATCGTGCTTTCATTTTTTATAGTTCACAGGAAACATTTACTTTGGTGCATAAAACAAATTTGTTTGTCGTGCTTGGAAAGTTGGATGTGTATCCTCTCCCCTTGCATCATTTGACAATCCTAGGTGATGAGAAACATCTTGGACTTTTCATTTTTGAGTCACCGAAAGTGTCTTGTATACGTATCCTCTCCCCTTGCATCGTTTCATGATCCTAGGTGACAAGAAATATCAAGACACTTAGCCTTCCTTGAGACACATCCCATAATGGAAAACTCAAGGTGACCTCCAAGAACGTGTTCAGCTGGTCTATATAAAGGGTGCAAAAGCGAAAGAAATTAGTACTTATTTGGTGAAGTTATACCTTTTATGTCAATTCTAATGTGGGTGTATAGACCACATGTGGGTTGATTAGAGGCTTTAGTGTCTCACGTCTGAAGTATACCACTAGTGTTTGCTGAGTCCCTTTGTATCTAATCCTAAGACCAATTTTTTTGTTGCGTCGATTCATTGTAGTGCATTGGGATAGCATTGTCCTAAGAAGTTACTTACCATGTCCAGTTTATGGTTGAGGCATAAGGTGTCTTGCTAAAGTTCACTCTCTTTCAAGGTTAGGGGTATCAAGGTGGTACATGAACTTGGTATAGCCTATTCACCCATTCCTTATACATAGATTACATCACCCTTTAGAGGGTGAGGTAAGCCTACTTTGGCTAGGTGTTCCTTTAATACTAGCTAGGTTGTACTTGATTGATATGTATTCTTTGAGCTAAACTTCATGAACCTTGTGGAAGAAGGTTTACACAAAAGAATCTTACCATTTATAGTTAGTCATTTCCTACGATTTTTTTTTTTGTATCACTTGCTCTTTCAAAAATATCATCTCAAACATCAGACCTAAACTTTTAGCTTTCAAACTATCCAAAATAATCATCAGACAAAAATAGGAAAAAAAGCTGCACTTGTCAAAAAATTCTTTGTTGTACATCTTACCGTGTCTTTCTCATAATCCTACAGCTATTGCTCAGCATCCACTCACACTTTCCTAGATATTTGGTCACTATTGCATTGCATCTGGTCACTATTGAACAATTGGTAACTATTTCTTACTTTGCTTATCTACTAGTCACAATGTCTAAATAGAGTGGCTTTTTTCAATACTACCGCTACTGCTTCTATATAACCTTACTTTTTTCTAATAATTCTACCATGGCTTCCTACATAGCCACCACTTTTTCCTTCTATGTCACATTTTTCTACTTAAGAACTTTCTCAGACTTGTCAAAATTTGTCTTATACCTTGCCATAACCTTCTTCTTAGCTATCAAAACATTTGTCACAGTATACCCGCACCTTTATACCATCTGTTTACACCTTCAAACATCATCATCCCATCTTTTGATTTTGTTTTACCTAGGGTTTATCAAAATAGACCTCTTGGAAAAAAACATCAATTAGATTTACATCAAAATTTCTTAGTAGTGTTAGACATCATTACTCTTTTAGACTATCCTTTGCATCATCATCATAGATTAGGAAGTTTGACTTATTTTGACTTAGATTTTTGGATTAATTTAAATCAAACAAGAGAGGAAATAATTTAATGAGTTTAATTAAATAAACATGTTTTGATTATTTAATTAAAGAGATTGAAGTAAGATTAAATTAAATAAGATTTTAATTTATTCAATTTAATAGATATCTGACTTTAGAGATTTAATTAAATAAAATTAATTATTTAATTAAAAGAGATGGAGAATGATTTAAGAGACTTAATCAAACACGTGATTTGTTTAATTAAGAGAATAAAACAAATGAATTTAATCAAATAAAGATATTCAATTAAATGGTTAGGTCAGGGAATGATTTAGGATGAAATGATGTCAGTAGTCAGACTTAGATGTGCAATGTCAACTTGTACATTTTGCGTGTCTACATTTTGCCCCTCTTTGAAGCAATGTACTTGTTGCATTGATTCAAAGAATGATCTTGTCATGATCAATAGTCAAAATTTCTCTAATTTTTTGAATGCCCCACTGTTGCCCCAGTGAGAAGAATTGCACTGGTATATTGCCCCCTCGAGATGTTGAATGGGAATGCCAATTGCCAATCAAAATCGCGATAAAATGCGAGAGGAGTGGTTGATGTAGATGAATGGACATTCATTAGCTGTGGGTAGCTTCATGTACTAACTGGGATAGAAATGTTAGTAAAGATAGAAGAATGTGATAGAAGAATGAAAGAATGAGATGATCATGCAAATGATGAAGACTACTTGCCATGGAGTTGGGATTTTCAAAGGGCGAATTTCCTTATGTTTGATAATACACGCAGTACGATGCATCAAGGTATCGAGAACCAGGATGGCGTTGTACCTAGTGTGATGGACTTTGACTCGACAAATCAGATAGGAGTATTCTTGTTCACACCTGACATACGGAACCCTGTCTAGAAAATAGTTCAAATATTTCAAATATCTCAGACCAAAACATAGGAAGGCGAGCCTTTCTATGTGGTCAACAAGAAACTTAAAACACCCTCGCTATAGACTAAACAAAAGCACGCATGACCAAGGTTATATTACAAAGATATCCAACAAGCACAGCAGACAAAAGATAATGATCGTTGCCCCATTCCTATCTCTCTAAATCCTTCGTTCGGACATCATCGAGAGGTCCTTGGAATGAGCACAATGAGATAAATCAAACAAGATAAAGTAAGTGAGCAAACAAACTAATGTTCTTCGTACCGTTAGCCGAGAGAAATGATGTTTCGAAAGATGGGAGCCGAAACTTATTGCCAAAAGATAATGTCCATTGTCGGAACGGATCCTAGGACATGTTAATGACACGTCGTTTCATTTACCCAAAGTGGTTGGTTTGATAAAAGTGCCCATTGTCGGAACGGATCCTAGGACATGCTTTTATCAAACGATGATGAAATTGATTTATGATTTATATGCCATTGATAAGAAAAGAGTTGACCAACTTGCTTGCTGACTGACCTATACTTGAGATTTTGACAGTTTAGGTTTTCACATTTGACTGCTAGACTTGTTTCCGACTGTTTTACCAAAGGTTGAGGGTGATGATGATTTATTATGGATGATTGATTATCGCGAGCGTAAGCGAGATGAGGCAGATGGATTTTTTTCAAATATTTGGATTTTTTGGAGTTTTGCAATGTTTTGAGGCTATTTTTGGTATTTTCAAGGTTTTGCAAATGTTTTGATTTTGAAGTTTTATAATTTTTTGAGATTTTTTGAGATTTTGACCAAGAGACTAACCTAAAGACCTATCCTAGGGGCCTCAGGGGCTGATCAACATATTAGCCTTGCCTACGTTATACACGCAGAGACCACGTAGTTCGACTGACAACTTGACCGATTTACAAATGAAGATATACATGATGAAATGTTAGTTTTATTATGACAGACTTCTATAGGACTGACCTAAATGTCTCGGGGGATGATCAAAGATCAACCTTGCCTACGTTCAAGCTTAGAGATGACGTAGTTCGACAAGATGACTCTTTTTTTTGACTTTTTGACTTGTTTTTTGGATTTGATATGTTTTGAATGTTTTCAAATTTTCTGATTTTCTGATGGTTTTTGGATTTTCTGATTTTCTGGACTTTAAGATCATACACGAATCCCATCTGATGAGAACATGCCCCCAGCGTGAGGCGATAGACTACTCCGATATAGGCAAGACAAACTGACCTTTTAAGTGGGCCGAGTAGCTCTAGGAGGTATTGTGACACAAACGCAAGACCAAGCTATGGTGCAGATGTGGATGGAAGGGTGAAATGCAATGATATGCGATGGGTGAGTGAATGATGCAAAGCAAGTCACAGAGACCAAGATGGATGGAGAGTGCTTATTTACACAAGGTGCCTGTTTTCCAGGTTTTCACCAAGGTACTTGCCCAAAGTGCCACCGAAGTGGTTTTCACTAGAGGACGATTTTTTCTCTTTACTGTTTTCTTGATTTTTTGATTTTTTTGTTTTCACCAAGACGCCTGTTTGCCAGGTTTTTGCCAAAGTAATCATTTTTTCAGGACTTTTTATGATTTTTTGGATTTTTTGGTTCTATACCTTGAAAGATTTAGGCATAAAACTTTTTGAGATGGGAGCTATTCATTGGCTCCTATAGGGGTTCCCCTTCGGGTGTTGATAACTGATATGCCCCTGATTTGTAGCTTGCTGTGATGACAAAGGGTCCCAGCCAGTTGGGTTCAAACTTGCCCTTGCCATTTGGGTTCAAGACATTCTTCTGATTCTCTTTTAGCATCAATTCTCTAACCTGGAAAGTTCTGCTTCTGATTTTCTTGTTGTAGCTCCTTTTGAGTCTATTCTGATACACTTGCAGATGGTTTAAAGTGTCCAGACGTCACTCATCCAACAGTTCCAGCTCGTTCAGTCTTGAAACTCGATACTCCTCATACATGATGAGGTTTTGCAATGATACTCTGAGGGATGGTAGCTTGATCTCAATGGGCAAGATGGTCTCTGATCCGTAGACCAAGGAAAATGGTGTGGCACTAGTGGGTGTGCGGATGTTGGTTCGGTAAGCCCAAAGGGCAGGATTAAGCTGTAAATGCCAGTCACGACCTGTGTCATTGACTGTTTTCTTAAGGATTTTGAGGATGGTTTTATTTGTAGCTTATGCTTGGCCATTGCCTTGGGGATAGTACGGGGTGGAAAAGCGATGTTGGATTTTGAATTTATCACATAGGTCACAAACTTCCTGATTTTTGAATGGTGTCCCATTATCTGAGATAATGGCTTGTGGAACACCATAGCGGCATATGAGATAGTTCAGGATGAACTTTGAGATTTGCTTTCCTGTTATGTAGGTCATAGGTATGGCTTCAACCCACTTGGTGAAGTACTCAGTTGCAGTTATAATGAATTTGTGGCCTTTGGATGAGGTGGGTGTGATTTTCCCAATGAGATCGAGTCCCCACTATGAAAAGGGCCATGGTGTGACGATTGGATGAAGCTCTTGAGCTGGAGCATGGATGAGGTCCCCGTGTTGCTAACATTGTAGACACTTCTTGACGTATTCATGTGCCTCTCTATCCATGGTAGGCCAGTAATACCCACTCCTCAGCAATTTCTTAGACAAGGTCATGCCACTCGAATGAGAACCACAAATGTTGTTGTGCACCTCAGTTAGGGCAGCCGAAGCCTCCTCAGGGTTAAGACATCTTAGTAAGGTTCCTTCTATGCTTCTGCGATATAGGGTTTCTCCTAAAATGACAAAACGAGATGCTTTCTTGATAAAGGTTCGTCTAAGGCTTGAATGCAAATCGGCGGGAATGATACTTATCCTAAGGTATGTGTAAATGTCTTGGTACCACTGATCGTTCGGACCAATGATTTCGCCCACAAATTCTGACTCTGGTACCTTGAATGCTGGTACGAGAAGCTGCTCTACTAAGAAGTCGTATTTTAGAACATTTCGAGGGATCTCTAAGGGTGATCCAATAGTTGCCATTATGTCTGCTGCTCTGTTGTTGGTTCTTGGTACTTGCTCGAATGTGATGTCAACAAAAGATTCCTTGAGATTTTCCACCAGCCTTTTGTATGGAGTTAGCTTATCATCCTTTGTTTGGTACTCATTGTTCACTTGATTTATGATAAGCTGTGAATCTCCATATACCTTCAATGTCATAATGTTCCACTGTACTGCTATCCTGAGACCTATAGTTAAAGCCTCATATTCTGCAATGTTGTTGGTACAAGGGAATGCTAGTTTGTATGATCTTGGTATACAATCCCCTTGTGGAGTGATGAAGAAGATACCAGCTCCTGACCCATGTTGTGTGTAGGAGCCATCAAAGTATAGTTTCCAATGAGTAGCTATGTCAATGTTGAAAATGGATTCATCTGGAAATTTTGAAACAAGTGGGTTCTCCGCATAGATAGGTGCGTCTGCCAGTTGGTCTGCAATGACCTATCCCTTGATTGCCTTGTGCTCCACATACTCAATGTCATATTCTGATAATATCATTACCCACTTAGCCATTCTTCTCGTAAGCATTGCCTTTGAAAGAAGATACTTTAGGGGATCAATATTAGCTATGAGTTTGATCTTGTGTGCCAACATGTAGTGTCTAAATTTTTGGGATGCAAACACCACTGCTAGGCAAGCTTTTTCAATGAATGTATAATTTAACTCATGGCCCACCATTGTACGGCTGATGTAGTAGATGGCTCTTTCTATTCCATTTTCATCATGTTGTGCTAGAAGAGCACCAAGGGCTGCTACAGTTGCTAAGATATAAAGGATCAATGGTTTATTCTGAATTGGAGGCCTTAGTACTGGAGGTGTTAACAGATATTCCTTGATTTTGTTGAAGGCTTGTTCGCATTTGTCATCCCATTTGTACATTACCCCCTTGTGGAGTAAGTGAGAGTAAGGGATTTGTTTGTCTGCTAATTGTGCTATGAACCTGCGAATTGACTGAAGCCTGCCTTGGAGACCTCTAAGTTGTTTCAATGTCCTAGGAGCTTCCATTTCAAGTATTGCTTTCACCTTTTCCGGATCAATCTCAATGCCTCTCATTGACACTATGTAGCCCAATAGCTTTCCTGATTGTATGCCAAAGACGCACTTCTTGGGATTCAAACGAACCTTGTATTCTTCTAGTCTGTCAAAGATAGCACTCAAGACCGATATATGATCCTTCCTCTTTTTGGATTTTCCCAAGATGTCATCGACATAGTCCTCAACTGTTTTGTGGATCATGTCATGGAATATTAGTGTCATGGCCCTTTGGTATGTGGCCCTCGACGTTCTTTAAGCCGAATGGCATTACGTTCCAGCAGTATGTTCCCCAAGGACAAGTGAAAGATTTTTTATGTTGGTCTTCCTCCGTAATTCTTATCTGATTGTAGCTTGAAAATCCATCCATCAAGGAAAGCATCTCATGCCCCGCAGTCATGTCTACAATCATATCAATGTTAGGCAACAGGAAATCATCTTTTGGGCAAGCCTTGTTCAAGTCCCTAAAGTCTGTACAGATTCTTATGCCCCCAGTTGGTTTTGAAACCGGTACTAGATTGGAGACCCACTTAGGGTAGGCGATCGTTCGTATGAATCCCGCATCTAGTAGTTTCTGGAGTTCCATCTTGACTAATAGAGCAATCTGTGGGTGCATCTTTCTCAACTTTTGTTTTACAGGTTTAGCTTCAGGATAGACTGCCAAGTGATGAACCACTACCTCTGGATCCAATCCTGGCATATCAGCATAGGTCCACGCAAAATTTATCTTCCTCTCCTTTAAGAAGGTAGCCAACTCCTCCTATTCTTTGCATAATAATGACTCTGCGTAGAATGTAATATGAGGAGTTTCTTGTGTTCCCAAATTGATGGGGTTGCACTTTTTTGCTAGCATAGCTGACTTTTCTTGGTGTATAGCTATAAGAGGAAGATTGAATCCCCCATCCTCAGGCACCTCAGAGAGGTTTTCACCATTGGATGCGTCCTTTCTTTTTACTTTTTCAGAGTCGGAGAGTGCCACAAGGTGGTTTTCACTCAAGGACTTGGAGATTATTCTCAATTTTTTATTTTTGCGACAGAGGGATTCAATCATTTCTCCGTAGTATGCATGTGTATCCAGCTCTATGATAAAACATGCCTTATGATGCCCACATGGAATGTCATCCCTAAGTCCCATGAATTCTGAGAGCGCCTCATCATTTTCAAACATGTCAAGAATTGGTGGTCCTCGTTGGTCGTAATCAATCAGTTGGGGATAGACTAATCGGATTTCATTGCTTTGGTTTTCAGACTCATAAGACAAGGTGCTAATCATAAGGACATTAGTATCCTCAAACAGCAAAGGTAATCCTATTTCTGGTGACTCAGTTAAATCAGTGGGCATTCCTAAAGTCATGGAGGATTGTGGAGTAGCTACGGATTCCTGAGGAGGCGTTCGGTTCTGTCTACCATGGGCACCTCGACCAAGTACAGTTACCTTAGGAGTAGGATGACCAATGCCAAGATTTTTTATTTGCTTCTCAGGTATAATGGGTATTACACGCCCATTATTATCTTGGCCTAACCCTTGGTTCCGGTTATAGCCCATTGAGAGCATCATCTTCATACCTTTGTTTCGTTCATCCATAGGCAATTCAACTGCCGGTATATCATCTCGATAGAGGAGATGAGATAGGTCCCCCTCTAATGTTTCCTGACCAAGATCTCCTGCACTTGTGAAGGTGGGGTTTCGTTCATAGGAGCCTTGAGATGTTGAAGCTTCTTGTGATTGTGGTCGTCCTCTTGATCTAGGAGATTGTGGTAGCTCTCCTACTACAAAAGCATTCTTAGGCATTGAATAGTTTCCACAACCATCATCTTGTATTATGACTTTGATATCAGAAAAGGCGGGGATGGCGGGGGTGGAGGGTGTCTCTGTCACAGAAGTGAGAGTGGCGGGATCCACGTAAGGTGTTGATGGGCCTTCATCGTTCTTGGGTACTTGCGGGATCTTGTAGTATTTTGCCTCTAGATTTTTGCAGTAGGCAAATGGCTCAGGATCTCCGTGGATAGTAACCTCTTGACCTTCATGTGTGAATTTCACACATTGATGAAAGGTTGAAGCTACAGCTTGCATTGCATGTATCCATGGTCGCCCTAGGAGAATGTTGTATGGTAAATCAAGTTCCAAGACCTGACAGTTTGTTTGCATGATGGCGGGTCCAACCTGGACAGGAAGCTAAATGGTGCCTTGGGATACCCTTTCCTGGTCATCGTATGCTCTTATTGTGATGCCTTTTCCTTTGTCAATTGAGTCCTCTGAAATGTTCAAATTCTTTAGAAGCTTTAAGGAGAAAATATTTAAGCCTGCACCTCCATCCACCAAGACTCTCTTGACTTTCTTTTTATTTACGTACACCTCCAGATGAAGCGCACGGTTGTGAGATGGTTGTGCGGGGAAGTCTTGTTCAGAAAATGTAAGAATGTTAGGTGTGGTGATACTTGTGACCATAGCTTGGAATTGTTCTGCATCTAGATCTGCGGGGACAGTAGATGACGCCAAAGCTTCTTCTAGAATCTTTTTGTGTGCAGATGAGATTTTGAGTAACTCCATGATGGAGATATGTGCAGGGGTTCTTTTCAATTGATCCAAGACATTATAGCCACTAGGGTTAGACCTTGGATTGGATGTGGAATTTCTGCTTGGTTGGGATGGTGCTGCAATGGTAACCTTTCCACCTCTTGTGGTGACTCCACAATTGGCTTGGGCCCCTTTGATAGTGATGACTCCACAAAACTCATCTAAACAAGCGACAACACCCTTGTATGTGTGGTTGACATTTTTATAAGCCCCTTTTCCTTTGTCTTGATCTTTGTTTCCTTTGTTACCATGATTCAACATCAGATTCGTGTAAATCTTGAGATCTTTGTTTCCTGATGGTGCTTCCACATCTATGATTCTGTCATCTATGAGGTCTTGAATTTGATTTTTGAGCCTCATGCAGTTGTTTGTCGTGTGTCCCTTGAGTTTGTGGAAGTCGCAAAGATAATTCTCATTATACCATGGTGGCTTGACCGATGGTTCTTGATAATTATTATGTGTAGGGACCGTTATCAATTTTTCATCTACCAATCTTTTCATGATTGCTTCAGCAGGTTCCCCAAGGAGTGTGTATTTTCGTTTGGGGAAGAACTTGTTTCGCTGTGGTCCTCCCTGATTATCAATGTTGTTTGTGTTTTGGTTATGGGATGGTTGGACCACAGTATTGACTTGTCGATTGCTTTGATTGGTATTTTGGTGTTGTTGTTGTTGGGATGGTGGATTGTTCTTCTGTGGGGCACTAATGACAACTTTGGCGTCAACGACACCATCATTGGTTACATTATGATTCTTTGCCCATGTTCGTGGTTTGTCATGATAACTGGATGATGAGCGGCCTTCTTGATATGATGAAGTTTCTCCCTATGTGGCAAGGGCTCATTCGATATTGAGTGCCCTAGGGATCAACTGGTCGTAAGTGGTGATGTTTTGCACTTTGAGGTGGAAGGCCAAGGGCCCATCAAGATTCGCAATGATAGTTCCCACTTATTGCTCTTCAGGCATGGACCACTTGCTTCGATTAGCTTTGGATCGCCATCGTTGTAAGAAAGCACCGAATGATTCATTTTTCCCTTGTTTGAGAGCTGATAATTCCTGTAAGCTAACCTCCATGGGAGTGTTGAAGGAATAATTCTGTATGAAGGCATCTATGATTTCCTGGAATTTTTTGATTCCAGAAAGTCGAGAAAACCAATCAATAGCATTTCCAGCCAAGCTTCTTGGGAATAATCTCATCAAGTACGTTTCGTTGTAAGCCACCTCCATGCAATGTACTTGGAATTCCCTGATGTGATCTTCAGGGTTACCCGTTCCGCAATATTTGTCAAATTTAGGGATCTCAAACCCTTTTGGGAACGGTTTCATTTCTACACTCCTATCAAATGGATAAGGGCATAGGTTTTTTTGTGATTTTGGTGTCCTTCCTGATTGAAGTTCAAGCACTTGTTGTGACAAAAATTTTATTTGTGCCGTGACATCCAATTTTGGATCAGGAGGTGGAATGAAGGTGTTCTGGGGGGGTGGAGTGGGTGTTTGAATGGGTGGAATGTTTGCTTGTTGTGCCATGTATGCTTTCAACATTGCTTGTTGTTGATCTTGTTGTTGTTGTGCTAATAGAGCTTGTTGTTGTGCTTGTTGTTGTTGGTCCAACAATGCTTGTTGTTGGTCAGCTAGGGCTTGCTGTGCTGCTTCTTGTTGCTCTTGGTATTGCTCTAATGCTTGTTGATATGTGAGTTGTTGGGCTGCTTGTTGTTGTGTGAAGTACTGTGCTTGTGCTTGGGAATCTTGGGCATCTTTTGCAGCTTGAGCAGCTTGTGCGGCTTGTGCAGCTTGTGCGGCTTGTGCAGCTTGTGCGACTTGTGCAGCTTGTGCGGCTTGTGCAGCTTGTGCGGCTTGTGCGGCTTGAGCAGCTTGTGCGGCTCGTTGTTGTTGTTGCACCAAAGCTTGGGCTTGTGCCACTTGTTGTGCTTGTTGTTTTTGCAGTGATGTTTGAGCTTGACTTTGTTGTGAAGCTTGAGAAGCATGTGTGGCTATAGGTGCTTGCTGAATTGTTTGATATTGTTGGAGCAATTTTTGGTATGCTTTGAATGCAGTATTGTAATGGCTTACTTGGCTTGGTCGCAATGGTGGTGGTGGTGGGATCGGAATTGTGTTGGATGGAGTGGTGGGAGTTTGAGATGCGCTTAGAGCGATGGTGGTGGTGGGAGGTTACGATGTAAGGGGTGTGATGGGGGTAGTGGAAGTTTGAGGTATAGTGGATGTAGTGGTTGGAGTGAATGTGGTGATAGGTGCATTTGGGATGGGTGAAGTGATAGGAATGGTGGGACTAGGTGAAGTGGTAGGAATGGTAGAGATGAGCGAAATAGTGGGTCTTTGAGAGACCATATTTTGATTAGCTATCATGCGTTGGTTTGATGTGGATGGTGTGTTTGAAATATGTGATGTACCCCCTTGGTTGGATGAATTGATTTGGATGGGGTGATTTATGTTAGGGAAAGGTGGAAGTTTAGGTAAAGGGGAGATCCCTAAACCAAAATATGGTGTTGACGTGGTGGGAGGTGTGAATGGTTTGAAGGGTGGAAAATTTTCTTGTGCAAATGAAGAGACAAATCTGTAAGGTCTCTCTATTTCAGATGAGCTTGCTTGTACCAAAGGTCTAGACACTTGCGTGTCAAGGGAAAATGATGAGGTGGTATGGTAAGGAACCTCAGATGTATCGATAAATCCAAGTGGGTTGTAAAGTGGATTTTGATGCGTGTTGAAGAGGGTATCATCCTCATTGATAGTAGGTTCTATGGTGGTAATGGAAGTGGTCGATTGTGGAAGGGTGTTTTGGTCATTTGGTACAAGAAGCTCATCCTCAATAGTGTTGAGAATTGATGGATTTATTTTAGTCATTGCGCGAAGAAACTTTTGTAGTTTTGGTTGTTTGAGCATCTCAAGAACTTCTTCCTCACTTAGTTCTGTTGGTGTGATGTCTTCCACCAAGACCTCTTTTTGTGGATCGTGTGTAGTGATAGTGAGGTCTGGAAGTGGTGTGTTTTGGATTTCTGGAATGTTTTGGCTTAGATCACTTGTGGTTGATGTTTCTTGATTTAACTCCATGTTCCTCTTGTGTTGTGATCTTGTTTGAACCATAAAAGAGCAAACTAGGATGTGTAAAAGATCAAAGATGTGAAGATGAAAGGTGTATGATATATGGATGAGAATGGAAGTTTTGAATTTGTATTGAAAATCTTGATGTGATGCTAGGTACTTTGGGTTTGCTTTGATTGATGTTTGTTTGATGTTTAGACTTTGAATTCTGTCTTTTGAATGTTGATGTTTGAGCAAGAGATATCCCCAAGATGTTTGGATGATGATCTAAAAAAGATAACTAATGCTCATAAAGGATAATTTGATTTAGGAGTGAGAATAGGATGTGTCTACTCACAAGCTAACCAAAAGATAATCCAAATTAGTGATGGGAGAAGGATGCATCTATCCACCATTAATTTGAACAAAGTGATAATTCAACTAAGCATGTGCAAAAGGATTCATTCACACACAATTGAGTTGAACAAGTTTGATGTTTGATGTTTGAAGAATTCAAAGTCTCATGTTTGAAAGGTTTTGATGTCTACCAAAGGAGCCTAGCATAGTTGTGTCAAGATTTTCTCAAAATGTTGGTGAGATGTTTATGGTTGATGATGTTTTTGATGGATGAATGTTTGTTTTGATCTTAGAATGACCCTAGTTTAGACTTTTGTTTAACAAGACCAAGGTATTGAAGAACATGTTATGCCCTAAGCAAGGTATCCAATCCCTTGAAACAATCTTGGATTTTGTGTGTAGTAAAATGAATATAAAGTGGGGTTGTCTCTTGAAGCATGTCTATAGAAATTAGCCAACAACTTTTCTCTAAAATCATATAACCTTTTGAGTCTTTGTTGATGTTGTTTTGGGCTAAGTTTCTTTTTCTTGGGTTTTTGTATCTTGACCTTGCGAGAAATCATTGAAAAGACATGTGTGGGGCTCAATTGCTTATCTTTGCTTTTAATGACTTCTTTTTACCAAATACACTTTCTTGATTATGTTTCAAACTAAAGATGTCCTATGTCAAAATTCCTTTTCTTCCCACAAAGTGTTGTGTGGGAGTTCCAAGAAATTGAGGCAAAGGGATTTCCTAGGTTAACCCTAGTTAAAGCAAATGACAATATAAATTCAAGTGCTAAGAAACCTCTAAAGACATAATCCCAAGGGCAAGCAACAACACTTAAATTTTTCAAAAGGTATTTTCTCTATCAAAAGGGGTTTGAAATTTGCATGATCATGTTTAAGTGTTTGTTTTCCAATGTTTATGAACAAGCATGTGTTTTTGTAACCCAAAAGCATGTACAATCCTATGGATGTGATAGACAATGTTTATTGAGTCCCCACTTGGACAATTCTAGCTACACCTACTTTTAGCGGATGGTTAGATGCTTGACCCCACTAGCTCCCCTCCACGACACTCACTTATACGGGGCAGCCAAGAACCAACACCCATGAAACTCCCATGGCATGCTTTCCATCTCTACTAAAAGCCGTAAAATTGTGGGGCGGCTTCAGAACGACCGTTCTTGCACCAAAAAACAGATATGATTTTGGCCTTTTCTAAACAAGGGTTTTAATAAGGACTTTTCATTCGTAGGAGTTGACCCAATGTGGCAAGAGTCCCCTTTCGGATCCATCTTGTCAGAGTCAACCGCATGATATTAGCATTTCTTCCAATATCCACATTTATATCCCGGCTGGAAATACTCTTGGCTTTAGAGTGTTACCGGTTGAGTTGTTCGCTTGGGTGAGTACTTTTTCCCCAAGGCAGGCCCTCTAGGATAAACAAAAGCAAATGAAGAACAATATTCGTAACTCGATCAATCCTTGTAGGCAACAAGGAGAGAGAATATACGCAAAAAATCCCCCACTCACACTCACACAATAGTTTGTTCAATTTTAAGCCCAAATCGAAGTGTGAAGGTGATTGCTTTATCTCAACCCAAAGTCATGGAAAAGACCTTTTGATTCTCAAGATCGCTATAAAGCACAAGAGAAGTGCATATGTAATTTTCCAATGGCTTTAGTCTAAGTAAGCCTTTCACAAACAAACAAAGCTACACTTGTTCTTTTTAAACCCTCAAAGCAATGTGTGAGTTCATTTTAGAGCACCAAATCACAAGTGAAAAGATATTTGTTCAATTGTTTAATCCATAAATGAAATCTAGTAAGTTGTTGATCCTAAGGTTCTTTTTAATCCTTTTGCAAGAAATAAACAAAAAGAATCCTTTTTAAACCCAAATGAAAGCTAGTGTCCTAAAGAAAGAAAAGGATGACAAATTCTTGAAGAAGTGTTAAACAAACACTTAAGTGTTAAAAAACACTTTGATTAGACAAAATATCATCCCCATGCTCCTCTTTCTTTTGATTTCAATTTCCAACTTGAAAAAGTGATCAAAATGTTAGATGAGATAAAAAAAAACAAAAGGATATAAGGGTTAGAAGAATCATTAACCAAAACACCCTAAAATTTAGCCAAGTTATCATGTGTTTTTACTTTAAATGCAAATTTGAAAATTTTAGCTAATTTATAGCTAATAAACACCCACACCATTGGATAGCTTATGGAATTCTACCCTATTTCAAAAAAAAAAGCATCAAAAAAGACCTTCGTATGACCAAGATATGGTCATTTTAAAACTAACTCATGGGCGCTAAAACATTGATCATGGGCGCTAAAAGAATGATTAAGGGCATTATAACAGTGATCACGGGCGCTATAACAGTTATTATGGGTGCTATAACAGTGATTATGGGTGCTAAAAGAATGATCAAGGGCGCTATAACAGTGATCATGGGCGCTATAACAGTGATCACGGGCGCTATAACAGTGATCACAGGTGCTAAAATGAGGATTTATGAACAGAATTGTAAAAAACGACAAATTTTTTTAAAAAACATGTTAGAATCTGTCGATCAGCCCTCCTTCTAGCGCCAATATGTGAACCCCAATTCGAAGTGCCTACAAAAACACAACAATAAACAATGTTAGAGAGTCATCTTGTAAGCATGAACAAGGATTCCCCATGAAATCCATTCACAAAGCTAAAAATAGGAAATAAAACAAAGAAAACAATGAAGAATATAATGGAAATATGAAATCCTAATTTAGCATGCAAACACTTGATCCCATGGGGGAGTTGGTGCAAATAGGTGTGTGGAGATTTTCCCTTTGCCAACTCCTTGAATGCAAATGTTGATTGAAGATGATTGATCCACTTGATAAGTCCCTCAATGAGCTCCAAAATCTGCAATAAACTAGTTAAGAAGATGGATGGAATTTGAGAGATATTTGTGCATAATAACTTTGCATAATTGTGGATGATAAAATGCATGGTGAAACATTCTATTTATAGAATGTTGAAATGGAAACAAAGCCAAAATAGAGCAATGTGGGACAAAGATTTGGCCAATGGCAAAATGCCACTTGTCCAAATGTGATTGGGTGAGGAATGTGCAAGTTTTGACAAATGTGCCAATAAATGCATTTTTTGAATTTGAATTTTGAGAAAAGACATGTAAGAGGGGGAAAGAAAATTGCATTAAATGCCACTTGGCTCAAGGCAAGGACATGTAAGAAGAAGTAAATGCCTTGTTGGAAGGACTTGTAAGAGAGAGTAAATGACATGTTGGAAGGACATGTCATTCAAATTTTGAATTTGAAATAGAAGAATATTCCTCCAAAAGATGCTTTGTTGAGGGAAAATGAAGATTTAATAAATCAATAAATTGATTTATTTGTGCAAGTGGGAAAAGCTAGAGGATTTTGAAGATTAGATTAGATTTAATCAAGATTTGATCAATTTAATGTAGATTAGGAAGTTTGACTTATTTTGACTTAGATTTTTGGATTAATTTAAATCAAACAAGAGAGGAAATGATTTAATGAGTTTAATTAAATAAACATGTTTTGATTATTTAATTAAAGAGATTGAAGTAAGATTAAATTAAATAAGATTTTAATTTATTCAATTTAATAGATAGACTTTAGAGATTTAATTAAATAAAATTAATTATTTAATTAAAAGAGATGGAGAATGATTTAAGAGACTTAATCAAACACATGATTTGTTTAATTAAGAGAATAAAACAAATGAATTTAATCAAATAAAGATATTCAATTAAATGGTTAGGTCGGGGAATGATTTAGGATGAAATGATGTCGATAGTCAGACTTAGATGCGCAATGTCAACTTGTACATTTTGCGTGTCTACAGTACCCAATCAAAACAATCCTCAAGCACAACAAAATAATCCATCCCTTCATACATAGTGACAACGTATCTACCAACAAACACAAACTAACATCCCTCAAGATCAAAGCATGTATCAAAAAAATACTCAAGATCAAACACAAGCACAATACATGCAATAATAATCTCAATACTATGACCCTTCATACAATGCACAATATCAACAAGGGTTGCAACAACAATATTTAGATCCTAATGTTATGCAAAATCAATATGGATATTTATACATTTAAAACCCCCAACAACAAACAAACACCCATCCTCAACATAAAACCTGCATTCCACAACAACAAACAAACACCCATCCTCAACACCAAACCTACATCCCACAACAACAAAAAAACACCTATCCTCAACATCAAACTTACATTCCACAACAAACTAACATGAATCCACAATATCAAATGCCTAATTCACCACAACAAAAGCTCAATGCACAAGAAATCCCAATCCACAAAACCAAACATTCATACATAAACAAACACAAAAAACGTTTATCAACAATATCAAACCCCAATAAAAAATATCAAAACCCCAATAAGCAATATAAAAACCCTAATCAACAATATCAAAACCCCAATCCACAACAACAAAAAATCAATCCACAATATACACACAATGTTCCACAAGGACCCAACCCTCAAGTATACACACAAAATATTCCTCAAGGTCCTACATCCACACAAAACCCATCATATATGGGACAAAAATGCTATAACATGATTAATCCTCAAATGAACAAACCTAATAATGATATAACATTACAAATTCAAAGCCTTAGTCAAAGGATATTGGGTATACAACTTTGGAAACCCAAGAAAAGCTATGCATTGCAAGATATATGTCCATATCCATTTGATCACAACATATCAATGATCCCCTTTTCGAAAAACTTTTAAATTTTGAAATTTGATAAATACAAAGAAAGAGGGGACCCAATTGAACTCATGTGAGAATTTTCCATAGCTTGCATGAAGGTTGCTAACAATGACTCGTATCTATTGAGACTTTTCCCAAGAAGTCTAGGAGCTGCAACTATTGAATGGTTCTCTTATCTACCACCTAGAATTAAAACTTTCAATGAGCTATCCAAAAAATTCATCAACCACTTTTCGTATAACATTGAACAAGACATCATGGTTTTTGATTTGTATAAGATAAAACAAAATCAAGGTGATTCATTTTCTTCTTACTTACAAAGATGGAGACATAAAGTGAGTAAATGCAAATGGCTTGTTATTAAGAAACAACTTGTTGAAATCTTCATCTCAAATCTTTAAACTGGCATAAGCTATCAATTGACTATGCTATTCCCTAACACCTTTGAAGACATCTTCGAAAAGGGTTGAATAATTAAAAGAGATCTCATTGCAAAAGGTGTCATCAAACTTTACAACAATAAAGGTCAAGCATCAGGTTTAAATGATAAGCCTCACACATGGGATAGGAACATAAATGATGGAGTAGTTGATACTAAATTTGTTCAAAATATACAATCTCCATCTAATAATCCTCAAAACAACGTGCAAAATAATCAATCAAACAATCCTCCAAAGAATCAACAAATAGATCAAATATAAAATCCCCCAAGAAGACAATCAAGATTTAACAATAATGATTCCAATCAAACACAACACAAATTCACTCCCTTAGGGGAACCTATCGAAATGGTCTTGAAAAAATTACTCCAATCAAAACTTATCAAGTTTCCTGAGAAAAAAACAATATGACGAATCATAGTTCAAACCCCCTTGGTACAATGACAATGATTTTTGTAAATTTCACCATATAAAGGGTCACAAAACACATAGTTGTGTCAAACTTAAACATATTATACAAGACCTCATTGAGCAAGGTGAGATAAATGTAGATCAACAAGTAACAATGTTTGATCATGGAAAGAAAAAGGATTTTGAAAAGGAAAAGTCCTATAACAAAGCTAGTTATATCTATGATGGTGTGTTGGGATACATTGAAGGATCTTATGATTACATCAATCATGTTTCTAAATCTCCTAATGAGAAAATGGAAATTATTCGAGACTTTTCAAATGGGTGATCAAAATTGTTCTCCTATGTCTAGCAATGTACCACATCAACATACTCCCCTTAGGTGTATATCAGATCACAATATTCCTCCTTCATTTGAGTATATGATAGGCCATGTTGAAGAAGTTAATCCTAAAGAAGCTCCTATGTTGTCTTTACCGAACTCATCTTCTAATGATGAACCCTTCCAAGAATTTTCCCAAGGGCTATTTGAAGTAGATGATACCAATTCTAAACAAAGTCCAATCTAAACACAATCATGTCCTCCATCACCTTCCATATCCATCCAAGATTTGTTATCCTCATCCCAAAATTTTGAAACTACCCCAACATCCTCCACTCATAATACACCATCTACCCAAATTTCATGTCAAGAGAAAACTCCTAAGCAGGATGAGTGTTGCTTTGAGATGAGTCAAGATCAAGATTCTATTTCTCCAAAATACTACCTTCATCTAATGAGCATTTTCCAAGTTGTAAATGATAGTTCTCCTGCAATAAGCTGAAATAGAGAGCCTACAACTTCTCTAAAGTATTATTATGACCTAATGACCATTTTCCAATCCATTCAAGATTTCATGACAGATGATCATAACTTTACACCAACAAATTCAAAATCTACCCATGAGGTACCTACTTCTATTGGACATGTAGATGATCCTAATTCAAAAAAAGTATCTCCTACTTCAAGAATATTTGGAAATGATGAAGCTATACTCAATTTCATAGGATCTCACATGATAATATACCAAAGAAAGATCATGAAGAAGGATTTTATATCAACTTTGGAATAGCCACATCTTCTAAAACATCACTCAAATCTACTATTTCTCAAGTTTAGGTCGAATGTATTAAGAAGGAATCTACACCACATAAGGAGAAGATGACTATTCTTGACACTTCTTAGTATCAATATATTAGTTGTTCGACAGCCAAAGAATCTAATCATAATGGTGACACCTCAATGGTACTAGGGGCAACCTTATCTAGTGCAAATATCAACATGGGAGTCACTAAGGGTTCTTATAATGAAATTGATACTAGTACTTCCACCATTCTTGTCATAAATTTCCACCATCACATCTTTCCACCTGTTAATGCAGGCCAACAAAAAACAATTTCTCATAAAGGAAAATAGAAAATTGTTGAAGCTAATGAATCAAAAAATCAAAATGGACGAATGAAGCTTAAATGGATTCTGAAACAAGAAAAAGTGAACAATCCATGTCAAACTCCATTAGTCAAAGAAACTATGCAGCAACAAAAAGAAAAATTTAGTTATCAAAGTGTCCATCAATACAAAAGAAAGCTTCAAAATCAAATGATTAAGTTGGTCCTAAATTCGCGCAAGCTTCCACATCCATGTTTCACACTTCATCATCCCAAGCTTGGAAAATAAATGATTCATTATCCAAGTCATCAACCATTCCATCCTTATCTTATATCCCTTATCGACATTCACCACCAATCCCAAGAAGGACATCCAAATCACACATCAACCGTGTACTAGCAACTAATCTTCATTATATAGAATCTAATGGCACTTTATGGTGATGTGCGCACTTAGATAAGGTTAATCTTGGAATCAACAAAGATGGAAATCACATTCAAGAGTTATATGCAAGCGCCCACATCTTAGCACAACAACTTCACCTTTCAAGATATCGTTGGAACATCATGATAATAGCATCTATATTAACACCCATAGAGGGTTCAACATGATCAAGATCAATATAAAAAAATAAAAAGAAAATAGTAAAGAGAAAAATTTTGTCCTCTAGTGAAAACCACTTCAATGGCACTTTGGACAAGTACCATGATGAAAACCTAGAAAACAAGAGTTATGTGTATAATCAAGGATCAATGTACATCGTTCCAGGTGGAAGTAGCTTATCTCATCCATAATAAAATCCATGATCCATATCAAATCCATCCACTTTCAAAACCTTTCTTGAACGTGACAAAACTGGGGGAAAATATTTTGGTTTTTCTTTATTCTAAAATCTTGATAGGATCTTTTCCATCAACTAAATCCTATTATGTACCGCACTATTGCCTACACCTATCACTATCCAAATATACAACTATTATCCAACCATATCCAAATACAGATCCCTTATCCTAACATGGTACAATTACTACGAGATACTCCTTGCAAGTAAGATCCTCCATTCTAAAAGTTTTTTCACCTATCACTCAACCCCGTTTATCTACTAATGATGTTTATACATTGTTAGAAACTAGGGGCAAGTACGAGCACTTTACTATAAAATAACTCCCTAATCTATGTCCTCTAACTCATTTTATGACTTAAACAAGTTTAAATGAAAGAAAAATTGATCCAATATCATCTACAAAATATTGAGCCATGGCTTGGTTGTTAATCCTTCAAAAACCAAAAACATCCAAAAAAACCATCAAAATTGAAAAACATTAGAAAAACGATCAAAATCCAAAAAAAATGTAAACATCAAGACCCCAAAAACATTGTTGGTCATCTTCGTGTGAGTTGCTTTGATTCCAATAAAGTGAACTACGATGTCTCTGCATGTATAACGTAGGCAAGGCCATCAATTGATGAGCCCCCAAGGCACTAGGTCAGTCCCCTTAGGTCCCCCTCTTGGTCTCTAAATCTCTCAAAAAACACCAAAAAAATCAAAATTTCCTGAAAATATAAAAAATAACCTCAAATAACCTCAAAAGTACAAAAAAATTCAAAAAACCCCACAAATCGTATTATCGTTATCACCTATCGATTTATAATAAACAAATAATCATCCTCACCCTTTGACAAACCAATCAACAAGCAAAGAAAACATTGAAATCTCAGAAACGTTCAAGAGAAAATTGTAAGGACTTGATCACTATCAGACTGAAACAATTAATAAGTGTTAACTACCTACCTATCAAAATCATCATCAACATCTTGAAATGTGTCTTAATAGACAAATTGTTCCTATAGACACGTAAAATATACATGCACCTAATCCAGATTCACTAATATCATTTCATCCTTAATCATCCCTCTACTAACCATTTTAATCATCTTCATCTAATTAAAATTCATCATTTTCCCTCTTTAATTAAATAAATCATCTTTTGTTTAATTAAATCTTAAGTCATCCTCCTTAAATTAAATAAATCAATTTTATCTAATTATCTTCTAAAGTTCTTTATTTAATTAAATAAATCAAATTTATTTAATTAAATCACTAATGCATCAATTTCCTCCCATTTGATTTAAATAAATCCAAGTATCTAAGTCAAAAGTCAAAATTAGCTAATCTTCATCTTAATTAATCAAATCATGATTAATGCTAATCATAATCACTCCAATTCTCTAGATTTTGCAACTTGTGCACATAAATCAATTTAACTAATTTATTAATTCCTCCTTTTCATTCAAAAAAAGCATCTCAAGTGGAATATTCCTCCATTTCAAATCTCCCTCCCAAATGTCTTGTCCTCCAACATAGCATTAACTCATCTCTTACATGTCTCCCACTTGGCATTTAAGACCCTTTCTTCTCCCTCCAACAAGCCAACTTTCAAATTTCAAATCCACCTAATAGCATTTATCATGCACAATGACCAAAATGTGCTCAACCTTCATCCTCTCACATCTTGACAAGCGGCATCTTGTCATTGGATCATGTTTTGTCCCACATCCTCCATGTTCTTCAATCCTCCATCATACTTTCTTATAAATAGAGGCTTCCTCTATTGTATTAATCCTCCACAATCTTAGTCATTTGAATCCACATCCATCATCCAGGAGCTTATGAAGGATTGGGAAAGGGATTTTTTTCACATCAAAGAAGCACCAATCCACTATGGGATAGGGTTTGATCATGTTTTCATGTGCTTTCATTTAGTTGTTTTTATTTTATCTATCTAATTTGCATATTTTAACATGATTAAGTATTTCATAGGAATCTTGGGTTTGCTTATTTTAAATTGACTAACTAAACTAATGGTGGTCATTGTTTGAAGTAATGCAGATTTAGGGTCCACAAAATGGCACCCACCGTTGTTTCAACAATTGCTCTATCGTAATGTTGGCTTTACTTGTAGCTTGTTTTGTGGAAGTATCTTTCATTATTTATACGGTGCTTTTTTAATACCATTGTCTCTTCCCATTCAGACTAGTTATATCATGTTTGGGTATAAAGTCGTGCTATTGGTGGAATCGATTTTTGTGCTTTGATTGCAATCTATCATTCTATTAATGAATTCTTTTGTTGGTTAAACTACGCCTAACGGATAAGTGCAAAAGAAGTTAAAGTTTTTTTCAATAGACTTTAATGGCTGATCAATCTCTTTTATGATTTGGCATTTTCTTTTATAGCTACATTTTACACTAGGTAGCCTTTTACACCAACTCAAGAAGCTCATTGAATGATTTATTTGCATAACACAGGATTTATCGACCATCTTGCTTTCCAAGATTTCGACTGTAATTATTTGTTTGAATCTTTAGCTGACATTGAAATTGGGATCTACATTTTTTTTCAAAGTTTTCTTTACTGTGGAAATCTTTGGAAATATAAAGTCTAACTAGGGAAATATTTTATTGGAGATCTGTTGTTTTTCCTTTTACATTTTCTTCGTACTAAATCCACTACTTTCTTTATCGTCCTTATCAGAGTGATGGGAATAGGGACGCCCTTCAAATTTATTATTATCATTCTAATGTACCTTGTTTTCTTCAGCAGTATTATGAATCTGACATGATATCTTATGCACCACTAGATTTACTGTTAGCTAAAATAGCTCGAGACTTTTCCTTAATTCCTGAATAGCTATGACTTCATCCCACCAATCATTTGGTTGGGTTTATGGTGCCCGTGCGCCCATATGCCTTCTTCATTCTTGCTTTAATGGATTTCCACACCCAATTCCAAGGTTCTCATTTTTGTAGGCGAGCAGCAAGGATGTTGGGAAAAGGTTTGAGAATTTGGCTTTACGCCTACTAATTACATTTTCTTGAAAGTTTCTAAAGCCTTTTTTCAATGAGCCCATTTTGTGCACACCTGCCAATTGCATTTTCTTGAAAGGGTCTAAATCCTTTTTCAACGAATCCATTTTGGGTTCATGTTGCAATTATTGCAGTGCATAAAAACCATGCCTTTGAGTCCTTCTGTCAATTAGTTCATGTGCCTTGTTTATGCTGTTGCATACCTGAGTTTTTTTTTTTTTAAAAGGATGTGCCATTTACTCAATTGGAAGAATTCAAACCTTCCTTGTGGGCTTCTCCAGAGGAAGCAAAGTATGCATTTCCCAATCCCAGGACTACACATTTATCACACACGTCCTGCAATCCTTGTTGTCCATGAGATAACATCCCTTTGAGGCATCTTATCAAGTAGTAAAGAAGCATCATCACTCGAGTTTAAAAATGTTCCTTGTTGGCCACTCCAGGGAAAGCGAAATGTGCATTTCCCCATCTTAGACCTGCACATTTATCTCACACACATACATTTATTGTATAAGTTTGTGGATGTTTCTCGTGGTACACTGCATACATTGCTTGTGTAAGCCTACTGATTTAGTCCAGCATGAATTTGTGTTTGTTGCAAGGGATGTTCATAGTGAAATCTTTCTCCCAGTGGAAGTGCAAGTAATAAACAAAGACAACTTAGATTTTGGAAAATATTTTAAGGTCATACAAATAAAATATACTTTGTTTGGAGCCTAAATTTTTTTCTACTACAGGACTGAATGATCTATGCATTCAGATATACATATGGATAAAATACTAGGATAAACATGGGAAGTTAATTTTTGATGTACTTCTTAAGGATGAAGTATGAGTTAAATTTTAGATGCAATTAAGATATTCTAGGAAAAACCATAATTATAGAACTCCAATAAACTTGATTATAGGCTTTGAGACCGACATCATCCACTCAAAATACTCAAACCGTCCAGTGCATAAACTTTGATTAGTGCAAGAGAGTTGTTATTAAATGTGGCGATCTTGTTGAAAATCTCTATCCTTCATGTATTGATCACACCAAAATGATGAATGGGCATTACCTTCTAGTTTGAAAGTTTAAGCGGGAAAGGTAAGAGTTTCAAGATTCTTTTTTCATGTCATGTAAATTTAACCATTTAGCAGGTTTAGTGTGAAGTACATTTTGATCAAATCATCCAATAAATTCATTCAATTAAGCTTTTAAAAGCTATTGCATTGTATGGGCGTCCATGTAATATTGCCTTGCCTTTGTTTCCTCAAAATTGTTGTTGCCTTAATGTCATTCCAACTTGCTGCGCATTAAATTCTCTGGTGAATGTTCAGTGATTTACATGTCATTTTTATTTTTCAAGATACAATATTCATTTCTTATACATACTCATAAATTGCTCATCAATAGAAGATACAGTTCACTCTATTTGATATCGATTTAATACTAAATCAAGTGTTGCGCATCATCATTGTTTATGGTTTGGCAGTTCAAAATATTTGCATTGTCTAACAAATCTATATATACGAAGGGAAGGACTGGTGATTTGATACCTAACTTAAAATGCATAGTTAATGCATTCATGTTTTTCAAGATAACTGAAATAATTTGATATGCCATAGTCTTGCAATCTTCATAATTGTTGTTGCATGGGGGATTGGTGATTGATTGCAATTAGGAGGAGACACTTTTATTGTTGGTAGATTTCAAAAGTAAAAAATCATTAAATGTAGATTTAACGCATTAAAAGTCACTAAGTTCGAGGTTTGTGGGAGCAATATCTTTTGTAAAGTGGGTGTTTTTTTAATTTTCTTGGCTTAAATGACATTAATCATTGCTACAGTAAAGTCTTTATTTTTGAAACAAATTTAATACCCATTAATGCATTGGATAAAACTTAAAGTCTTTATTTTTTTATCAAACTTCAAAGCTTTGGGAATATAGTGATAAATGATTTGCATATCTTTAGGTTTTTTCTTGAACATTTAATCCACGCGTTTCTTTGTATTCTTATTATAGGTGCAATATTATGGTGTATCAAGATAGGGAAATCTAGAAAAACTAGTAAGTAGATTCAAATTGAAGAAGTGGGCCTTAAATTGGAACTTGAAAAAGCATTTTAAATGCTTGTTTTAATTACTTAAAACATCCAATTGCTGCATTTGTTTTCTATTTTAGGCCAACTAGATCAATTTGGGTTTAAAATTAATCATTGATTTTTTCAAGTCGGATTAAAATTGAACATTAGCAACTCACTAGATTTTGATTTTTTGGACTAAAATTGAACAATCAACTCCAAACACTTCATCTTGGTGCTTAAAAGGAATAAAATTCTTGCTTTGAGGATTTAAAATGAACAAATACTTCTATGTTTTGTAATCACTTATCCAAAATAATATCATCTAAAAGACATATGCACTTCTCTCGTGCCTCACAACGATCTTGAGAATCAAAAGGATTTTAATGATATTAAGTTGTGTAAGTAATTACCTTCACATTTTGATTTGGGTTTAAAATTGACAAATCTTGTGAGTGTGAGTGGAACATATCGTTTGTGTTCTCTCTTTGTTTCTCAACAAAGATCGATCGAACTACGAATGTGTTTGCTCACTTTTGCGTTATCTTAGAGGGCCTGCCTTGTGGGAAAAAGTAATCACCCAAGGGAATTCAAAGTCCAAACAAGATGATAATGACTCTGTGTATTGATCCAAGTCAAGGTAACACCATGCAAAATCAAAGTTACCTAAATCAAGGCAATATGTTTTCCAACCACAACAATGTTCAAATGCCAAATCTAAACATCATCCCAAATCAGAACATTGTCCAAAATCAATTTGTCCATGATCCTATGCAAACACCACAAGTACACATTCTAAATCCACTTGAACAAAAGAATCAACTATATCAAGGGAGTCAAAATCAAAATCAGGATCAAATTTTGCTAGATCAACTTGCTTCACTTTCCAAACTAATTGACTTATTGAGCCAAGAGACATCTGCACTCCAAAATATATACAATTTTCCTTTGGTTAAACCATGTCATCAAATCATTGAGTTGTGTCCACAACCACATCAAGAACAATATCTCCAATGTCAAGAGGTTGGATATCAAGATAAATAACATCAACAAAAAACCCAACCTCCACATCTCGAAGATCAATCACCACATCTCAAAGATCAATCACCACATCTCCAAAATCAATCACCACAAGGTCAATTTAAAGTGCAAGTCTCACAGGGTAACAAACAAAAATAAACCACTTAGGAAACTAATCAAATTGGTCATGCAACAGTTGGTGCAGGACAATGTCATTAAAATACCCGTCTATGAGAACTATCAAGAACCCTTAGTGAAACCGCCATGGTACAATGAAAATCACCTTTGTGATTTTCACAAAATAAAGGGACACACAACATCAAATTGTATTCGACTCAAAAATATCATCCAAGATCTTATTGATCAAAGAATAATAACTATTGGGGACAATGATGAAGATTCAACCACTGGTGATAGCATTGACAATCTCCCCACCACAATTGTTGAAAACAATGATCAAGATCTATCCATCAATGAGCACATTGAAGATGTTTCTACCTCATTCAAAGATCAAATCAACATATATCAAGATTCACTTTTCAATCATGATCAAAATCCACCAACAATACCCAACAATGATCCAATTCAAGAAATGTCAACATCAATTGACCCTATGGTTGCAGACATTGACAATCTCTCTTCCACAAATGTTGAAAACAATGATCAAGATCTATCCATCAATGAGAACCTTGAAGATGTTTCTACCTCATCCAAAGATCAACTCAACATACATCAAGAGTCATTTTTTAGTCATAATCAAGAACCCTCAACAATATTCTGCAATGATCTATTCCAAGGAGTGTTAGAATTATTTGATCCTATTGACATAATCCATGATCCATCTGTTGGTGATTTTTCTTGTAAACCAGGTCGGTCTCCTATTCTACCTATGGAATAGCCATCTCCAATCAAGGGCAGCTCAGAGGACCTGGACCAACTGACAAGATTCTGTCAAAGACTGAGATCTTCTGCACTTTAGGCTCTGCAGAACCAGGGTGGGTGTACCCACACAATGCCTTAAAGAAGACCAGACATTTCTTTTTATAGCAGATAACTCCTGATGTCAAGCGTTGAGGACCTCAAATGGGGCTAGATTCTCAATAGCTCAACCTTGAAGCAACGAGGAGGCAGGACACATACTAAACAAAAGATATTCAATGATTTGTAGATTAAAAGGTTTCTGAGAGGAACAAGGCTGCAAGACAGATCAGTGCCTAATCCATTGGGTCATGGAGTCACACACAAAAAATGGAATTCATCTGCAAACAGGACTCAATCAGTGGATTTTGTTTTGCTAATGCCTTACATCAGCTATCAGTGCCTTACACTGACAATCCAGCTCTTGTATCAACTAGATTCTTCTTACCAAATCCAACCTGCAAACAAATAATCACTGCTATCTATTCAAAGGATTTAACTGCTTCCTTGAAGCAGACCTATCAGCAAATAACACAGTCCCATGAAGTATGAGAAGATGAACAAAAAAACCTTATGCATTTATTTGAATGATTAAAAGCCTACAAATGTGGAGACAATCTGATGATATGCATGAAATATAAGCATCTTCATGTATTCATGCTTAATTGATTGCATTTACAGAGGAATTCAACATTACAGTTTACAGACTCAAAAATGACCTAAGACCAAACCCTAATTTGTCTCAAACTAATCCCAGACTTAGAAAAATGTGGAACCAGAACACCAAGGTTCAGAACCCCTCACACTGGCCATGAAATCTCCCTTTATAGGAACAGGGAGAGCAACAAGCAACCGGCCAGGGTGACATTACACATCAGCAAGTGACTAGGCCAAACCCTAAACAGCACGCAGGCTGAGTCACCAATCCACCACCAACATTAGGACTACATTGAATGTTCACGTCAAGTGAATCCATGAGAAAGCTCGATGCAGATCCGATCAGGTCAAATCAGGCAAGACAGATATGGGCGACCATGGCGACTAGAACAAGTCTGTCAGCCAACATCAAATCATCCCAAGAATCCATGCACCCATACCTCTGAACACGCCATCCTGTCATAGAGTCACCATGAATGCAAATTCGGCAGATCTAGCGACCCTCCATCTATTTCCATCAAGTCTCAGTTCTCTGGTCTTCGCACAAAAATGAATATCGGTCGTCGATCAATAGTGATCGGGCGGCTGTCTTTTAAATCTTCATTATTCGTTGAACCCAGCTACCACATGTGACTCCTATGCCCACCGTTGATCAGATGCCAGTCAACTGGGGACCGTCGATCTCCGTTTAAATGTACGCACTATGGTGCGAGTTCAGAGGTGGGGTCCTTGTGACACATGGCGGGCGGACGCTCTCCTCATAGAGCATAAAGATCAAGCAAGTCACATGAGCGCCCAGGCGCTGGCCGTCAGATCATAACGATGGTTGCCCGTGGGCCATTGATCTCTGTCGAAAAGAACATGAGCTCCACCGTCGGCAAGACATAAAGAGGTTGGGGAGACCATAGGCCAAGAATCGTATGTTACATCGAGTGCTCATCATAGTCGGCAAGAGGCCACCAAGTTGGCGAAACATCCTAGCGAAGTCACTGAGCATATCAACCAGACATAAGGAAGTCGGGGAGACATCTCCCCGACCTCAACCAACATAGGCCGAAAAAGATTTCGGGGAGACAAGCCAGGGTCACCAAGAGGTAATCCCGAGCAACAGGGGTCACAGTGAATTGAACGCGGGGCCAGTGAAAACGGTAGCTAGGGGCCGGTAACGAATGGAAAACAGGGCTCTGGGGAAACTTAAGTTAAAATGAACCGGGCGGACAGGTCACCAACAAAAAGAACAAATGGCCAGAGGAAAAGGAAGCCGCAGGCCCAAAACGATCCTGCTCCCGCCTCCACAAAAGATGGTGGACATGGAGCCAGAACCAAAACAAAAACAAAAAGCCGTGGGGGCGGAGACAAAAGGAAAACCGGCGCAAGCGGAGCCGAGGCCGGAATGAAACCAGAAAGCGAAAAATGAGCAAGGTTCTGAAACTAATTTCCATTCTGATCCTGCGTCCGCCAGAGGAAACAAAAGTCGAAAGGAAAAGAAAAGGCGCAGAACTAGAGGCGGAATGAAACCCGAAAGAGGAGCGAAAGGAAAAATCCTGATCCTGATTTCACTCTGATCTCGCCTCCGCCAAACAAGGAAAAACACAAGGCAAGGAAGAAAAGGAAAATCTGGCCACCTGAGACATGAAGACTTGGCACGCTGAGCTCAACCCTTGTGGGAGCCCACTTAACCCACGTGCCAAAATGAAACACACCCCATAGCTAAAGTTATATCATGAAAAACAAGAGTACACAACTAGACAATGAGAGAACCAGAAATGGCACTAACATAGGCTTCAGTTTGGGGATGTATGCCCCTGGTGGGCATAGCAAGAATTCAAATCATTGGGAGAGCAGACCAGAGAGACAAAAGGCCAAAAACAGACCAGGAGCTAACCGGACAGGGTTAGCAAATGCAGCAAAAAGGAAGAGACCAGGAAACCAAACCCTAAAACTATTGTTCATGGAAAAAATATATACTTCAGGTGAAGTACCCTCATGAATTGTCCATGAATAGGAAATTCAAGAGTCACTTGATTCATTCCTTTGTTTCTCCTGATGACACTAGGCCACCAAATGAAAAATGAGAGCCAACTTTTACCTCTGTCAAAAACTTGATTCTCTGTTGCCTTCCATAGACAAAATCTGATAACATTGTCTTGAATTGTCCACAAACTAGCTTGGTCACTGTCAAGTTCAACTAAATTACTATCCTTTCCAATGCCACCAGCTACATTGTCAAACTGCAACATGCAATCAGACATTGATTTGAGATCACAATCATCATGGCATATCTCCCTGAAAAATTCATGGTTATGTTTTACTGAATGCTCATTTGCTTGGACTGGGAAATAAAAACATTCATAGTCCACTTGATCCTTGACATCACAAAATTTGTCATCAAAATCAGTCTGTAGTTCAAACTGAAAGCTCTGATAAACAACCTCTTCATTAACATGTAAATCATCACTGCACATGTCAATGGAAAAAAACTCATATTCAGGAGTATCTGTGTACTGGTTACTGCAACATGGGCACATCTTCTTCATCCCAGTTCAATGGTGTGCACTGATTCATTATTCACACCAGCATTTAGCACAAAGCCAAATACCCCAAGTGAGGGCTCAAGTAAATCAACATCATTAGGGACAACAGGGAGACAACCAAGTGCATTGGTACTCAGAAGATTAGGAGCATTAAATAGGAAGCAATTGTATTCAGCTTCACATTCCTCAACATGACGTTCATCAGTATGCCCATTCCTCAGCTGCCCCACACATGGATCAAGTGTTTCTGCAGTGTCAATGCAACCTGTAGCTTTATCTTCATATGGGTCATCAAGCCATTTCCTGTCATCAACAGACAGGGATATTGAGTCAGGACCCATGTACATGTTACAATGAGCCACTTGATTATTCCAAAAGGAATCCATCGTTTCATCTTCATGCTCTTCATGCACCATAAACCTCTCCATATTTGCTTCATACCAATAGTCATGTAGAGAAGTGTCATAAGCACACTTGTTAGCACCATCATCATACTCAAGAATATGTCTTGAATCAACACACTGATCATACACATGTTTGTCTTCAAATTGTGCATCTCTCTCACCATGAATATGCTTCAGTGATTGTGAAACTAAGTCACATTCCCTATAGTCACCATAAGCATCTATACTAATGTACTCTTCATCCGAGGAGTATGCTTCCATATTATCTTCAAAAAAGCAATCATAATCCTCAGAACAACAATCAGAGATGTCAGCCTCACCATTGCTTTCATCACAAGACAAATCATCAGTATATGAACTATACTCAAACTCCTCAGAATGAGTACTTGAGACTTCACTTTCATCATCATCATCACTGATCACACCATGGCATGGGATAATACCCTATTCCTCGTCTGCTTCTCCATCCTCTGAGATACTACAAGAAAAATATTCTTGCATGTCTACTCTGTCATCATCCCATGTGTCATCAGCTTCATCACTGCTGCAAAGATTTGAACATGTATCAACTATGGGCTGAATGTAATGCTCATCTTCTGACATGTTCCCTTCACTTATTTGCATTGTTGTCTAACTTTCTTTAGGAGGAAAATTGTTGTCTTCACTCTGAGAGTCTACATTTTGTGCATAACCATACTTAGCTGATTCAAGCATCCTTATCCACTCAGGTACTTGATCAAAGCTACGGGGCTTCAGATCTTCCAAAAAAGTATTCAACCCAGGTTCATAAATCTCACAGAACAAATCAATGCACACAGAATCATCAGGTCTGAAATCTTCTGGAATTTCTACCAAGTAGTCCAAAAGTCTTGAGAACAACCTATATGGTGATTCTCCTTCCTGCCTCTTGAGATCATACAATTTTTGAACTAAAGATTGTTGACCCATTCTGTAATCCCTTTGAGGGCATGGTACAACTTGTCTTCCTTGCATATTTTTACTTCCCATTTTACATGGAAACCCTCATAAACTGATATTCAATCATTACTAACCTCATACAAGGTTCTCAGTTACAACATTCATGAATCCAAAATATTGATTGAATAAAAATGCCCTAAGATTATTAGAGGCACAAAACACACTTCACTAAATGTAATAGACATTACATATTATGCACTTTGAAGTATGTATAAAACTACTATTATCCTTTCCCTTTGGTAGTGCTAAAACACTAGATAGGGAATCATCACTTCTTTCTAAAGTGTTCAAAAATGTGAAGAATACCTGGAAACATTGCAGCTCTGGAACATTCTTCAAATCTTCAATGGGTTTACCTTAACAGAGTCACCACCTCTTTGCAGAGGACATAACTTCAAATGGTATGAAGCTCACTTACATGTAAATCTTTCTCTGAGTTCCATCCGACAGAGCACCATAGATCTTGTATCTTTCAGGTTCACTACAACAAAACTTTTCTCCAGGCCACAGATTTTTCAAGCTTTGAACAGAACCAACATGGAAAATGATATGACTCTTTGATAAGGCAAGATTCTAGTTACTCCCTAGCAAAGTTGCCATCTTATTGGTGACTCAGATGGGAAAATGAGAACTCACACTAGCCAACTTCTGATTACAGACTGTATTACAACTTGTTTATCCCCAACGGAGTCGCCATCTTGTTGGTGATTTTTCTTGTAAACCAGGTTGGTCTCCTATTCTACCTATGGAATAGCCATCTCCAATCAAGGGCAGCTCGGAGGACCTAGACCAACTGACAAGATTCCGTCAAAGACTGAGATCTTCTGCACTTTAGGCTCTACAGAACCAAGGCAGGTGTACCCACACAATGCCTTAAAGAAGACCAGACATTGCTTTTTATAGCAGATAACTCCTGATGTCAAGCGTTGAGGACCTCAAATGGGGCTATATTCTCAGTAGCTCAACCTTGAAGCAACGAGGAGGCAGGACACATACTAAACAAAAGATATTCAATGATTTGTAGATTAAAAGGTTTCTGAGAGGAACAAGGCCACAAGACAAATCAGTGCCTAATCCATTGGGTCATGGAGTCACACACAAAAAATGGAATTCATCTGCAAACAGGACTCAACCAATGGATTTTGTTTTGCTAATGCCTTACATCAGCTATCACTACCTTACACTGACAATCTGGCTCTTGTATCAACTAGACTCTTCTTACCAAATCCAACCTGCAAACAAATAATCACTGCTATCTATTCAAAGAATTTAACTACTTCCTTGAAGCAGACCTATCAACATATAACACAGTCCCATGACGTATGAGAAGATGAACAAAAACACCTTATGCATTTATTTAAATGATTAAAAGCCTACAAATGTGGAGACAATCTGATGATATGCATGAAAGATAAGCATCTTCATGTATTCCTGCTTAACTGATTGCATTTATAGAGGAATTCAACATTACAGTTTACAGACTCAAAAATGACCTAAGACCAAACCCTAATCTATCTCAGACTAATCCTAGACTTAGAAAAATGTGGAACCAGAACACCAAGGTTCGGAACCCCTCACATTGGCCATGAAGTCTCCCTTTATAGGAACAGGGAGAGCAACAAGCAACCAGCCAGGGTGACATTACACATCAGTAGGTGACTATGCCAAACCCTAAACAGCACGCAGGCTAAGTCACCAATCCACCACCAACATCAGGACTACATTGAATGTTCATGTCAACTAAATCCATGAGAAAGCTCGATGCAGATCCGATCAGGTCAAATCAGGCAGGACAGACATGGGAGACCATGGTGACCAAAACAAGTCTGTCAGCAACATCAAATCAGCCCAAGAATCCACGCACCCATACCTCTGAACACGCCATCCTGTCACAGAGTCGCCATGAATGCAAATTTGGCGGATCCAGCGACCCTCCATCTACCACCATCAAGTCTCAGTTCTTTGGTCTTCGTGCGCAGCGCACAACTGAAACCCTGATCGCGTGAAAATGAATATCGGCCGTCGATCAACATTGATCGGGTGGTTATCTTTTAAATCTTCATTAGCCATTGAACCCGGCTACCACATGTGACTCGTGCACCCACCGTTGATCAGATGCCAATCAACCGAGAACCGTCGATCTCCGTTTAAATGTATGCACTACAGCGCGAGTTTGGAGGTGGGGTCCATGTGACACGTGGTGGGCGGACACTCTCCTCGCAGAGCATAAAGATTAGGCAAGTCACATGAGCGCCCAGGCGTTGGCCATTAGATCATAATGATGGTTTCCCACGGGCCGTTGATCTCTGTCGAAAAGAACATGGGCTCCACCATCGACAAGACATAAAGAGATCAGGGAGACCACAGGCCGAGAATCGTATGTTACATCGAGCACTCATCATAGTCGGCAAGAGGCCACCAAGTCGGTGAAACATCCCAGCGAAGTCACCAAGCATATCGGCCAGACATAAGGAAGTCGGGGAGACATCTCCCCGACCTCAACCAACATAGGCCGACAAAGATTTCGGGGAGACAAGCTGGGGTTACCAAGAGGTAATCCTGAGCAACAGAGGTCATAGAAAAGTGAACGCGGGGCCAGTGAAAATGGTAGCTAGGGGCCGGTAACGAATGGAAAATGGGGCTCCAGGGAAACTTGAGTTAAAATGAACCAGGCGGATAGGTCACCAACAAAAAGAACAAACGGCCAGAGGAAAAGGAAGCCGCAAGCCCAAAACGATCCTGCTCCTACCTCTGCAAAAGAGAGCAGACATGGAGCCAGAACCAAAACAAAGCCAAAAAGTCGCGGGGGCGGAGACAAAAGGAAAATCGACGAAAGTGGAGCCGGGGCCGAAACGAAACCAGAAAGCGAAAAATGAGCAAGGTTCCGAAACTGATTTCCATTCTGATCCCGCGTCCGCCAGAGGAAACAAAAGTCGAAAGGAAAAGCAAATGCGCAGAACCAGAGGCAGAATGAAACCGGAAAGAGGAGCGAAAGGAAAAATCCTAATCCTGATTTCACTCTGATCCTGCCTCCGCTAGACAAGGAAAAACACAAGGCAAGGAAGAAAAGGAAAATCTGGCCACCTGAGACATGAAGACTTGGCATGCTGAGCTCAACCCTTGTGGGAGCCCACTTAACCCACGTGCCAAAATGAAACACACCCCATAGCTAAAGTTATATCATGAAAAACAAGAGTACACAACTAGACAATGAGAGAACCAGAAATGGCACTAACACCATCGACCAATGATCATGTTGAAAATGTCTCTACATTTCCTTATGAGTTAGAGGACATATCTCAATAATTTATTCCAAAGCATGATCAACATCTTTCACCAAAGTCTAGCAATGGTCCTTTCCAAGACATATTGACATCCTTCGACCTCATGGTTGCAGATATTGAAGGAATCTTCAACTCAACATTTGATCCAAGTCTACTCAAAGATCAAGAGGATATTGAGTCACTTCCCATTCCTAATGGAGATATCCAAGAAACCTTTATAAGCAATCCATCCTTTGAAATTGAACCATGTCAAGAACTTGATCCAAAGCATGTCAAAAGCAATTCTAAAATCATTCAAGATCAAGAATTTGTATCTCCAAGCTACTACAATGATCTAATGGACACTCTCCTATCTATACAAGATGTCACAAATGATGATCACATCCACATAGCACATACTCCTCCATCTACCCATGAGATGCTTTCTTTGGATGGACACATAGATGTTCTTTATTTAGAATGGGATTCCTTTACTCCTAACATTTTTACACAAAGAGAGCAGATTATTGATTCCTACAGTCAAACTGAGTTGTCAACGTCAGGATCAAATATATCTCAAATTCAGACTGAGGACATCATGTATGAAGATATCCAACATTATTCACTCAAAGAAACAAGTCAGATAGAACAGGACATTCCAGAGGTAGTAGAGTAGAAAATTGAAATAACATCATCTACAGTGATCATTTATTAGAGAATGCTTATTGAACAAGAAATCTAAAAACAATCAGAATCAAAGAACAAAGGTGCTACTACCACCATATTGGGGGCAACTATGTCTCAAGCAAATGTCAACATAGGGAAAATGAAGAATCCTTATGATGAAACTAATGTCAATACTACAACCAGCCATGTCACGAACCTTCATCCACCCATCACCCCATCCACAAATTGGGACCAATATCAAAAGAAATATGTGAATCAAAGTAAGAAGAACATCGTCAAAGAAAAAGAAGCTGAGAAGCATAATGGACAAATCAAATACACATGGATATCAAAGAATACAAAGAAATATTATCCGTATCAAACTCCATTAGTCAAAGAAACTATGGGGAAAAATTAAAAAAGGAAAAAGTATCCATCAAAGATGTCCCCAAAGGAAAAATAGGCTTCGCAAGCAACGTACAAAGTGTATCAAGCAGTTGGTCCTAATTCCACGCACACTTTTGTATCCACCCATTATTGCTCATCTTCCCAAGTTTGGAGTTCCAAACTATCAACCAATCCATCTCATATTCCTAAACACACAGCACCATCCATGCCTCCATGCATGATATCATATTCTCACATTGACCATGTATTGGTAGCCACCGTTCATCATAAGGATTCAAAAGGCACTCTATCATGATGACGCACAAAGACAAAGTTAACTCCAGTATCAACAAAGCAGATCAGGAATCTCAAAAGTTGCTTTCAAGTGCATGTATCTTGGTAAAACAACTTCTTCAGGCAGGATATCAATGGTACATCATGACAGAAGCATCTACATCGACACCACTAGGTGGTTTAGCATGAACTTAAAATCTTTCAAAAAAATCAAAAAAATCAAAAAACATAAAATCCAAAAAAATTAGAAAAAGGATTGAAAACAGTAAAGAAAAAAATCATCCTCTAGTGAAAACCACTATGGTGGTGCTTTGGACAAGTACAGTGATGAAAACTTGGAAAATAGGTGTCATGTGTAGAATCAAGCATCTGCATGCACTAGTTCAAGTGGAAGCATCTCATCCCATCCATAATAAATCTAGCATTCTATCCATCTTATCCATAATAAATCCATTCATCCATGAACATGTATCCAATCCATTTTCATTCATCCATAGTCCAAATTATCTTGATCTTGATGAAAGTTTGGTGTACACTTTACACTTGCTTATGGTAAATGTCTTGACATGAGTCATTTTCATTAATCCTATCCTATGCAACATTATTTGAGCCATGAAGCATTATCCAAATGAGCATCCTTTGTTCGAGCACCTTGCCTTATTGCAAGATAATCCATATCCATCCATCCATACACCTATCCAAGCATCCACCCATGTAATTCCATACATTGCTAGACATTAGGGGGAAATATTTATATCTTGCTTCAGGAATAAATTTTGACATATATCCTCCAACTTATGTGGTGCTCCAGAAATTGGCAAACGTGACACCAAATTGGTCAAACCACTTGTGAGCAAGAATCCAAATCACTAGCCCATGTCATATTTTGACAAGAATACATTCCTTATCAAGCTTCATCTTTCATCTTTCATCAATCCAAATGGTCAATATCAGTCGCATCTAATGTTCACTTCAATGTCACATCAAATCATTAAAAACAACTTTTGTTCCAAACCAAGCTTCAAAATCCTGATCAATAAAATCCAATCAATCCATCATCATCTCAGGATATCCTTCCCATTCCTCATGTTTCTTAACACAATCCTTGCACATCCTCATCATCATCAATCCTGATCAATCAAATCCAATCAATCCATCATCATCTCGGGAAATCTTTCCTAATCCTTGTGTTTCTTAACACTATCCTTGCATTGTTGTGTATCCTCAACAATGTTATCATCATCAATCCATCGATCTGATCAATCAAAACTAGCTTGGTTTTCAACAAAATCCCAAAATAGAGCACTGATATCATCACACATATCCAAGTCATCAAAATCCAAAAATCCAAAAACATCCAAAATAATATCAAAATCCAAAATAATTCATAAAATCAAGAAAACATCAAGAACATGGTATTCAAACTACGTCATCTCTGAGCTTAAACGTAGACAAGGCTAATATTTGATCAGCCCCTGAGACACAAAAATAGTTAAATAACCGAAAAAACCCAAAAATAGCCTCAAAACATTTCAAAACATCAAAAACATCCAAATATTTGAAAAAATCCATCTATCCCATTTCGATTTCACCCGCAATAAGTCACTCATCCATAATAAAACAATCGTCGCCTTCATCCTTTGGCAATACAAACAGAAACAACCACAACAATTAGCAAAAGAAAACTTCAAACGTAAAATCAAAATTGAAACAACAAACTTTTAAATGCAAAATCAAACTCTTGATCCACAAACATGTCATTCAACCTTATATCAACAGCCTTTTGAACAACCTATCAACTTGCCACCATCCACTAACATGTCATAGGATGCATCCTTCCTACAATGGGAATTATCTATTGGAAAAACACTTTGGATAAACAAAACGACGTGTTGCCATCCACTAACATGTCCTAGGATGTATCCTTCCTACAATGGGCATTATCTATTGGCAATCATTTTGGTTCTTATCCTAAACAAAACACATCCCTTTGGTTGGAGGTATGAAGAACATTGTCTTTTTTGTGTACTTGATCTTTTCTTTTGATTTATCTTATTGCACTCATTCCAATGACCTCTCGATGATGTCTAATCAAAACAATTTAGAGAGAAAGGAATGGGGCATTGATCATTATCTTTTTTCTGTTGTGCTTGTTGGATGTTCTTGTAATATAACTTGGCGAATACTTGCTTTTTTAGGTATGTATGGAGGGTGTTTTGGGCACCTTGTTGAGTATTGCATTGATAGGTTATACCTTTCTGTGTTTTGGTCCAAGATGTTTGAAACTTCTGAAGTGCATCCTAGCAAGGTTTTTGTATGTCAGGTGTGAACAAGAATACTCCTATCTATTTTTCAATTCAAATTCTATCGCACTAGGTACAACACCATCCTATTTCTTTATACCTTGATGCATCGTGCCTACGTGTGTTATCAAACATAAGGTAAGTAGCCCTTTTAAACTCCCAATTCCTAATAAGCATCATCATCATCATCTTTGATAAAGTTGGCTTGTTGAATCCTCTTGTCATCATCTCATTTCTTCTTTTCCACTCTAACATCTTACCAGGATAGTTAATCACCATCACCAATGCATCCATCTGACATCCACAAACCATCAACATACTACATATCATATCATATCATATAAGAAACATTGATCATCTCACATACATTTTCATCATCGCTTAATATAGATCTGTTAGTCTAAGAATCTCATAAATCATACATTTGAATAAAACATCCATTGCATAATCATATAGGCATCATCACATCATCAAATGTTGTGCATCATCATTTTAAGTTGTTTAGGATAATATATATTGGTTATTCTAAGCATCTTGAAACCATCGCATTTGCATCATCATCATAACCATCCATACGTCCATCTTGAACCTCTTTGTCATGATATCGACCCTCAAATCAAATTTTTTGCTCAATCTCTCGAGGGGGCAATGTACTAGTATACTTCTTTCCGCTAGGGCATCCAAAAAAATTAGAATTTTTTTGAATTTTGATCTTGGCAGTTTATCCTTTGAATAAATGCAGCAGGTACATTGCTTCAAAGAGGGGAAAAATGTAGACACATAAAATATACATGCACCTAATCCAGATTCACTAATTTCATTTCATCCTTAATGATCCCTCTACTAACCATTTTAATCATCTTCATCTAATTAAAATTCATCATTTTCCCTCTTTAATTAAATAAATCATCTTTTGTTTAATTAAATCTTAAGTCATCCTTCTTAAATTAAATAAATCAATTTTATTTAATTATCCTCTAAAGTTCTTCATTTAATTAAATAAATCAAATTTATTTAATTAAATCACTAATGCATCAATTTCCTCCCATTTGATTTAAATAAATCTAAGTATCTAAGTCAAAAGTCAAAATCAACTAATCTTCATCTTAATTAATCAAATCATGATTAATGCTAATCATAATCACTCCAATTCTCTATATTTTGCAACTTGTGCACATAAATCAATTTAATTGATTTATTAACTCCTCCTTTTCATTCAAAAAAGGCATCTCAAGTGGAATATTTCTCCATTTCAAATATCCCTCCCAAATGTCTTATCCTCCAACATAGCATTAACTCCTCTCTTACATGTCTCCCACTTGGCATTTAAGACCCTTTTTTCTCCCTCCAACAAGCCAACTTTCAAATTTCAAATCCACCTAATAGCATTTATCATGCACAATGACCAAAATGCGCTCAACATTCATCCTCTCACATCTTGACAAGTGGCATCTTGACAAGTGGCATCTTGTCATTGGCTCATGTTTTGTCCCACATCCTCCATGTTCTTCAATCCTCCATCATACTTTCTTATACATAGAGGCCTCCTCTATTGTATTAATCCTCCACAATCTTCTCCACAATTGCAGTCATTTGAATCCACATCCATCATCTAGAAACTTATCAAGGATTGGGAAAGGGCTTCTTTCCACATCAAAGAAGCACCAATCCACTATGAGATAGGGTTTGATTCATGTTATTGTGTGTTTTATTTAGCTTCCTTTTTTCCTTTGATTGCATACTTAACATGATTCAGTATTTCATAGAGATGTTTTGGTTTGCTTTACTTTAAATGATTAACCATGTTAATGTTTTTTGAGCATTTACAGATTTTGACATCCACAATTCCTACAATAGACATCATTGATGGATAATATCCTAAAGCATCAAAAAATTCATGGTAGGTGATATTGCAGCATTGTTTATCTATTTTGGTCTTTTCTTTTGATTTATCTTATTGTCTCATTCCCAAGATCTCTCAAGGATGTCCATAAGGATTTAGAGAGGAAGGAATGGGGCATTGATCTTCGATTTCGTATGCCATGCTTGTTGGATATTTTTGCAATACGACCATGGTGAATAATTTCCTTGTGTGTGTGGAAGTCATTTCAAGAAACTAAAGTGGCCTTGCATGTTTGGTTCCTCATACCTCTCAATGCATTGGTCCAAAATTCTTTGAACTTCTAACCCATACACTCTAACAAAGTTTTTGTATGTATGGTATGAGCAAGAATACTCTTTGTTTGTGGATTCAAATTCCATGTAATAGATACAAATCCTCCTTGGTAATTAATACCTTGGTGCATCGTATCTATTTGAATCATCAATCATTATCAATCATTCATCCATGCATTCATCCACCTCTATAATCATAATCTATGGATTTTCAACAATTAGATCAGAATCATCCAGTTTCTTCTATCCTCTAATCCTACTAACATTTCTTCTGACTAACAACTCCATCATGCATCACAACATCATTAGTATTTCTTACATCCTACATCCACGAACTCATCAGTAGATAATATCTATCATACCATATAACATTATCCATTACATACATGCTTCATTGCATATCATCCACATTATGCATATCATGTCAAAGCATCAGAAAATATTAAAAAATGAGCATATCATAACATCATCATATCCATATAGTATCAAGAAGTCACTAACATTGATGCATACATCATCATTACATAAGCATAGCATAAATCCATCATTATCATAAAAATAATGCATATCATAGATCATCTCATAACACATCACATGCAACATCAAAAATGAAAATTTCAATACATCATCATCAATAAATAATGTGTGATACATGTCATCTAAATAAAAAATATACATATATATGAGGTTCAACTGGTCGATGAATGTATATACAAAATCATGTCTATGTCAAGTCCATATGAAAACAAATCAAGCAAGATCAACCCTACTACTATCCATCAGGCAGAAGTCTCTATTGGTCCTCTCTGATGGGTGATCTTTGGACACTCTGAGGAGTTGAATGGTGTGGTTGTAGGAGAGGGAAGAAATGTTGTACCAAAATTCTACTAATAGATCCTCCACTTGATCTACTCGGCTTTGTGTTGTAGTTCTGCTCCTTAAACCAAACCTAGGTTGTCTATGTGCTCTAGGAACCTGAGCCTCATATAAAGTTTGGTAATATGTCCTCTCCTCCATCAGTTGATCCCTCTCTAACTAGTACTTTACTCGAGGGATGGACAAGACCTATGCTATCTCTAGTTGTATGTGGGTTCCCCGCTCTATGTCTCGCTCTTGTATTACTGCATCCCTCTCCCTGCGGGCCTGATCTTGCTTAGCAATAAGAATGACTATTTGTGTGTTTGTAGCCTACCTATGAGCAATATCAACATCCCTCTCACCTACCCAAGCATCTCTATCTTGAATGGCTTGGTCACACTCTATGCAAGCCTGATCTCTCTCGGTGATGATCTGTGTGAGCCGAGCAGCTATGTCTCCATCCAGTGGGGGTTCATGTGGTATTGTATCTATACCCACTACTACTAATCATGCTAATGATTGGGATCCTATCCATCCCTTTTCCCATCCCCCTGATCTTGGCCATCATGTTGCTCATCATCATGTTGTTTCCTTTGATGCTACTCATGAGCAATCCACTATCACTACCTAGCCTCTCTGCTCTCGATGACACTCCCTCTCCTCCTTTGGCCTATAAATAAACCTCTGACACCTACTCCTCCTGTGAGAATAGTAAATTTGACTAGCCATCACTAGGCCCAACATGTATCAAAATATCGAGTCACCCTTGGATCTTTGGGTTTGATTGCCCAATCCCATCTGAAATGTATAAATGTTCTAAAGTCTGCCACTGCTCTCCTGGAATCCACTCGAGGTCCCCATGCAATGACCTCTTGGATGGTACATCCATAGCAAGCATAATAGTCATCAAAAGGTGTGGTTTGTCTCTAGTCCCCAAACTGGTGGACTCTGTCTAGAAGATACCTCTCTAGAATGGTATCCACTCTCCCTATCATATACCAAGTCTATCGACAATACACCAAGTGCTCATGTTCATCGAACTAGACCTCACAATCTAGATATGGCCTCTGGCCTCCATAAGAACTTTGTCATGTCATAAAAAATAGATCTCCAATACTATAGTTTGTCAGGTTTTTTGGTGTTTTTTCTAGTAGAACCTTGAAATCCTCTAAAGGGTAGCCAACCCTCATGCTTAATAATTTTCAAAGTTAGTGGCCAACAAATGAGTAAAGGGTTTTGAGGCCTTTACTCCTACACTTTAGGCTCTATGAGACCTAGGAGGGTGTTCCTTATTGTGCTCAAGTGATATTTTTCTTATTGAGAACACATCTATACATAGATCAATTCCTCTTAAAAGTAGATAAACGTAATTCACTAAAGATTTGGCAGACCTCTAAGCAAATTACCATATATTTTCTAGGAATTAAGTGATACTTCAAACACATACAACACAGTTGAGAGTTTTTTTAATGATTTTCATTCTCACCCTGAATCTCTAGCTAGGTGCATTACCAACTCATTTATCTTTACAATAAACTAATGAATAGATCAATGCTTCATCTATTGGGAAAATGGAGTCAAATTTGTAACAACCAATAATATATTACCCATTTCACTCAGAACTTGGTGGACTATCATCATAATACTTTGTAATATGACAACTCACATTGTCTAAAATGTTACTTCTTACCAAATCCTATACTCTTCCTCACAAACCTATGAATCCATTCAAGCATCTTAGTCAATTCTTTGAATTGAAACAACAATGGAAACATACATCAATTAAAGCAACTAAAGATAAACAAAAGACCATTGGTAATTTCATTTATAATTTGCAAGAGAATTACATAGGAGAGTGTACATTTCAGAACTAAGATTATCTTCCATGTATGTGGCTTCTATAAAACTATTTTAAGATCATTACATACAAGACTCATACCCTAGAATTTCTACAGTCTTATTCAGCAATACTTCTTTACAATATGCTCCTTTCTTGAGCTTCGCTATTCACCTCATGAACCATTACGAGACTCTAACTTTAAACCTCTATAATGAGCCTTGAAATACATTTTATAGACAAGGGAGCAACAAGCATCCGACTCAATTATAGCTACATTACATTTCAAAATTAATTTCATCTCCATTTGAGATATTCCCTGACAGTTGTATGTAATCATTTACAATACTAGGGAAAACAAAACTTTACACCATTTGTCGAAGAAGAACTAGTCGGTACCACCAAAAGCACCATTAATTGTTGTTGAGCCTTCACATTCCATGTCCATAAACAAATTCTTCATGATATTGGCCAAAAAGCACCCAAGTTAGCACAAAGGACAAAAACCCACATATGCAAAAAGCCAGAAAAGTTACCATAGCCATATTATCACCAAACACAAAAACTAGGACCTAGATACGCTCCAACTCAATTAGAACCAGAATACATAAACCCACTTCATGTCTTACCACAGGCTAGAGAAGCCACCACTTCTTCTTCATCAGTGTACTTGCCAGCAACAGAACAAGTACACTCTCTTGGTCTCTTTACTAAAATTGGGGCAATTGCTACCTCCTCACCATCCAAGTTTGGCACTTCAGTCATAGCCATAAGCTACTGGCGGTAACCTGAATTAGTCTTAGTCTCACTATCTGAAGGATCACTTGAGACTTTAATAGGAGAATGGTGTTTACCCAGATAAGCTTGGTGGTACTTATTCTTCCTTGTTGCTTCCCTCACAGTCTTCATAGGATTCTTTTCTTTGGGCTTGGTCTCTCCTCCCAGGACAACTTGTCTCCTCAACTGATAGTTGCTCTTCAGACTAACCTGAACTGATTTCTTATGGCGGGCACCATTCTTACCTTCCTTGGAGTTAGCATAATTGTAGGTGTGTTGTGCTCAGTCTCTCATACATCATTTTGTGACTCCTGAAAGCTGAAGACCTTCATACTAGGGAAGTAGAAACAATGGACTTACTCATTTTCACTGAAGGAAAACTAAAAACAACAAGAATTCACAATTGCAAACCAACCCTACACTGGTTCCTGTACAATTTTGTAGAATAAAAGCTACAACCACTCTCTTTGCAGACCTAGGAAATTTTAGCTTCTAATTGCAATGGTGAAGGAAAAGGCTACCAACTCCATTTATTGAACAATTTGATCATGTTGATCATCAATGCTCAATGAAAGACACAAGAGTGAGCAAATGATCAATCGTTTGATGTTGCATCATGACCATTAATCTCCTAGGTGCATGAAAATCTGTGTATTATCCTTACTGATTATAGGAGAGTAATCATTCACACACAATAGTATCAAATTTTATTAATCCTGCAAGTATCTTCTACCATTAATGCTCACTCGCGTAAAGCAAAACAACTTTCATGCACACATTTCTATTTTTGAACAATAGCCATTGATCTTTGGATGAAGTGGTGCATCGGATGACTCAGATTGAGTCAATCACATTCGAAATTCCACCGTTGTCGTGCGCCACTCCATTGGCCAATGAGATTTTTCCAAGTAGATTCCAACAAATCCACCTACGGGCACTACCATTCATCACCAAGTGAAAGAGAAACTCCACATGTCACAAGCCCACAAACCACGCGACTTTTATTTGAGCAATATTTTAATCCAGTGGGGTGAGCGGGGAATGGCTAAGATTACTTCCCACATTCCATTGCGGTTGTTAATCTGAAGTTCCATAGCATTTTGCTTGATAGTGGATACAAGGCCGCACACCCACCAAGGGACACGTGTCCATAGCCTGTTGACCCCACGACTTTTATTAAAACATTATTTTTATCGCACGGGGTTGGCGGTAAACATGCAGGATCAATTCTTGAGATTGAACAGTCAAAAATATCTGCACATGCAACAAAGTTAGTTTTAAAGATGGGGCCATAATAGGTTGATGAGACTTGACCCTTAGGATTACAGACTTAAAAACTTAAGTCATTTTAACATAAAATTTATCACCCGACCTAGGAAATATGAATCAAATGACCAAATATTTGTTGACCGATAGCCTAGACCAAAGGGGCCAGTGTGAATATGCATTCAATGGCCTAAGTTGTGACTTAAGTGATTGGCGACTGGGAGTAACAAGTAAATGCAAGAATAGGATGTCAAGGAGTTTATGATGGTGCAAATTTAGAATGAGGGTTTTTAGACCAAAACTCTAGCTCTACCCTTGGACACAGAGGTTCAAAATTATGATGAAGCAAGCACCTACTTAAAATTCTACAAAAATATTAGAATCTCTACTAGTGGCTCATGCTCAGGGATGCGTACCCATAGTGGGTATGGTGAGAATTTAGATCTCAGGTTGAAGCAAACCAGTAAAGAAGGATGAAAAACCCAAGAGATTTATCGGACAAAGCAAGCAGACACAACCAAAAGCAAACAAACAAAACCTATATACAATATTTACATAGTTACATTATTTCTTCCTCTTCTAAGAAGCCTTTGCTTATATTAAGACTGCCTCGTACAATTCCATAGGCTTCAATCTTCAAAATGGTGGCCCTAGGCCCCTAAAACTTGAAATCAACTCTTTCCTCTGTAAAAGACTTTGTCCTGCATTATTTGTAATGGATCAACATTTTTATTAATCATTTCCAAACAATAAACTCCAATGTGATTAACACAATCAACTCCACCTACCATATTTTCAAAACTTCCCTACCCATCAGGCTGCTCAAATACAATCTTATCTGATTGAATTGGAAAGGTGAAACATTCATATTCCACTTGATTATTAACATCACCAATTTTGACATCATATTCAATTTGAACATCAAACTGAAAACCTTCATAGATAATTTGGTGTATGTCATGTAAACAACCCCCATATGTATCAAAAGAAAACAATTTGTATTCAATGACTTCATTAAACTGGGCATCATGACATAAACATATGTCTTAGCACTTTGATTTAGATATACCAAAGAACATCTTAGTACCCAAGAAATGGGCATCATGTGCACCATCATCATCCCAAAATTGAGTAAATGTACTTATCTCAGGCTAAGTAACATACTCTGATTCATTTTTCATATCCTCATTCAGTTCAATACAAAATGCTTCAAAAGTAGGCTCAAACAATTCAGGACCATCAGAATCAACACCAGGGCATTGGCTTGCATTGGTAACTTCATGTGCACAACCAATTGATGAGAATACTAACCCAAAAGTAGGAGACTCATTATATTTAGAAAAAATTTCATTGACAATTGAATTAGCATCCTTGTTCTCTTCCACATAAGTGCTCACCTCATTAAATGAAAACATGTCAATAATCATACTGTGAAGATAAGGAACATCAACAAAGAACTTTATTTCATATTTACCAACATCACCCCCATTTTTGCTTGCATCATTTGGCTTCTCTACACATTGGTCAAAAAGTCTTGTAGTATCAACACAATCTGGAGACTCATCAAATTGTTTCTCATTATCCATGCAATTAACATGCTCTACTGATGCCAGACCTGAATCACACTCCAAGTATTTATCATAAGCAATTTGTTTATTTACTTGTGAACAAGTGATTTCATGAACATTTGTATCATTGTATCCTTCATGTGAATGAAGTACTTCTGGCTCATCCCCATAAGAGCAGTTACAATCCTCAGAGAGACAATCAAAAACTTCAATCTCATCATGATCCTTAACCACCCACAACATTTGTATCAAATGTAAAATGTTCATAGGAAATGCTCCCAAGGAATTCATCACTGTGTGGCCTTGTTTTCTCACTACCACCTTCTAACCCTGTGTCAGATGCCTCATCAGGGTTCTCAACAAAGAGTGGGTTATTTCTACACCAATAAAGATCATCATTTTTTTATCTCAAATATTGACGGATGTTCATCATATAAAGGATTCTGCCTTACTGTCATTATTGTCATACAATCTTCTGCCTCCTCGGTATGAAATTCCAAATCCTTCAAGTCATCATTACACTCAAAATCATTATAATCACTTGAAGAGCATAGAGACACATTTTCAACTTCATCTTTATCATCTGCAATTAATATCATTGACTCACATTCTGAAAACTCTTCACATGAAGAAAATTGTTCACTCTCAAGAAAACATACATTCGCATTGTTATCAACATATCCCCTACTTGAAGCAAAGGATTCCATCTCTACTTCATAAGAAGAATCATAATCAACAGAAGAATGACTAGACTCAATGTCATCACAATTACCACAGCCAAAAAACTCACCCATGTTGAGACTACATTCAAACTCCTTAGGCTAATTTCCTAAACTTCCATCTTCAATACCTTGATCATTAATTTGTGAAAAAGTACCAACAACATTTGCACCACTGTCATTGATCAAATCATGGCATGGGATGACCTCTTGCATCTCTCCTACATCTTCAGTATCTAAGACATCCCAGGGATGAAATTCATGCACATCTACTTTGTCATCACACCATGTATTGTCATCTTCATCACTGTTGTGTTGATCTGCACATATGTTACTTGTAAATTGATTACAATCATTATATTCTCCCATACAACAAGATGGATGTTCATATTCTGATACAAAATCCTCAGTTGTTTGCATTGTTTTCTGATCTTCCTAAGAAGGAGAGCTATCATTAACATTTTGAGGTATCATATGTTGTGCATAATCACACTTAGCTCACTCCACAATATTTATCCAATCAAATACTTGGTCCAAGTTGTGAGGCTTCAATTCTTTTGGCAAGGTACTCAGCCCTGACTTGTAGATTTCACAAAACAAATTGATGCACCTTGAAAATTCAAGTTTGAAACTATTGGGTATTTCTATCAAGGAATCCAAGAACCTTTAGAAAAATTCATAGGGAGATTCTACCTCATGTCTTTTCATTTCATACATTTTTTTAACAGAAAACATTTGATCAACTTTGCTCAAATTTTGTTCATGTTCATCTTGGAACTCACCATCATTCTCATATTGTGGTGATGGGGAAATCAAGACAGTAGAGGCATTATCACCTTGAAAAACATCTCTATTGCTTGATCTATTGGCTCCACTTGCATGAGATGTGCTAGGATAGACAACATTAGTAGCCAAATACCCTTTCATCATTAAGTATTTCAAATTGTTCTCAATATCCATTACAATTTGATATGCTTTACACAATGTTATGGGCCCTTTGTCTCTTAAAAAATAACTCATTTCTTAATCAAATGCACCTAAGTAAATAACCAACCACTCTACATCATTTGGTCTTATACTCTCTAGAATATCCCTTATTGCCCTCGAAAATCTGAGATTGAAGGTTGGGACTAGCTCATCCTCATCTTTCGTGGTGTTCATAAAATTTTGTCTTACTAAGACTGGGTCAATTCATTCGCCAAATTTCTCCATAAATACCACTTTAAACTCATCACATGAATTTATTGAGGATGCTGGTAAATAGGAGAACCAACCTCTTGCATCTCCTTTCAGAGTTTGAACAAAAAATTTCATGACAACATCCTCAAAGTCTAGTTCATAATCTCCCATCATATCAGCAAACTCCTGTAGATGCTTGCTTGCTGATTCAAATGTCTCACCATTGAACTTTGGTACCTTATCTCTAATTTTAAATGGTACAACATTTGGGCAACCAAAAATTCTACTAAATTTTATAGCTCTATACCTTTTAGTACTGGAACTTCTTTGACATGACAGAGGTTGCCCAGTATGCATTTTTACATTTAGGTCTACACTAGGATGCACAAGTTGATAATGCATTTTCTCACACCTTTATAATGTCCTTGAAATTTACCTCACAATTCCACAAGGCAATTCAAACTTCCTTTGCAATTATGATCTTAAGCCTTTACAATGTAAATCTTCTATCTATTTTTCTTAAGATCCTAAACTATAACATTCTTCTCTGTCATAATGCATGAATTTCAATTTATGCTTTAGAAGCATGTAAAATTACCACTACTATTCCCTCCCTTAGTGCTATTTCACCTAATTGGGAACCATTCACATCTTAAGCCTTGAAAACTTCCCATAAATTACTTGAAATCATATAATATCTTCTTTAGATTTATGAGAATACCTGGAGATTTGTGGTAGATGTTAACTTTTCTTCTTTGCAATTTGCAGATTTTGAACTTTTATATATTCCTTATCAGGTTCTATAGTCAGACTTGCCACCTCTCTTCATAGAGGATTAAACTTAAAACAATATGAAGTTCTTTCAAAGGTAAATCTCATTTTGGGTCTCTCCAACAATGGAGTCACACTCAAATCCTTTGAACTTTGCTGCAACTAAATCTTTTCCAGGTCACAAAAGTTCAAGTTCACTGAATAGTTGACTCTGTGATGCAACAATCTGCGACTGGAGAATGAAAATTGTCTCCAGTGGAGTCGCCAATCCTATTGGTGACTCAAATGGGAAAATAAGACTCCACAATTTTCAATATATGGTTACAAATTGTTTTAAAACTTAAATGACTCTTAAGGCTAGATGATCTTCTATTGGATATTTCTCAAATTTTCCCTAGCAGAGTCACCAATCATATTGGCATTTTTTCCAGCAGAACATTGAAATCCTCTAAAGGGTAGCCAACCCTTATGCTCAATAATTTTCAAAGTTAGTAGCTAACGAATGAGTAAAGGATTATGAGGCCTTTACTCCTACACTTTAGGCTCTGTGAGACCTAGGAGGGTGTTCCTTAGTGTTCTCAAGTGATATTTGTCTGATTGAGAACACATCTATACATAGATCAATTCCTCTTAAATGTAGATAAACGTATTTCACTAAAGATTTGGCAGACCTCTGAGCAAATTACCATCTATTTGCTAGGAATTAAGTGATACTTCAAACACATACAACATAGTTGAGATATTTTTTAATTATTTTCATTCTCACCCTAAATCCTTAGCCAAGTGCATTACCAATGCATTTATCTTTACAATAAACTAATGAATAGATCAATGCTTCATCTATTGGGAAAATGGAGTCAAATTTGTAACTAGTGATATATTGCCCATTTCACTCAAAACTTGGTGGACTATTATCATAATACTTTGTAATATGACAACTCACAATGTCTAAAATGTTACTTCTTACCAAATCCTATACTCTTCCTCACAAACCTATGAATCCATTCAAGCATCTTAGTCAATTCTTTGAATTGAAACAAAAACGGAAACATACATCAATTAAAGAAACTGAAGATAAACGAAACACCATTGATAATTTCATTTATAATTTGCAAGAGAATTACATAGGAGAATATACATTTCAGAACTAAGATTATCTTCCATGTTTGTGGCTTCTATAAAACTATTTTAAGATCATTACATACAAGACTCATACCATAGACTTTCTACAGTCTTATTCATCAATACTTCTTTACAATATGCTCCTTTCCTAAGATTCGCTATTCACCTCAACCATTATGAGACTCCAAATTTGAACCCCTATAATGAGCCTTGAAATCCATTTTATAGACAGGGGAGAAACAAGCATCCGACTCAATTACAGTTACATTACATTTCAAAATTAATTTCATCTGCGTTTGAGATATTCCCTGACGGTTGTATGTAATCATTTGCAATACAGGGGAAAACAAAAATGTATACCATTTGTCGAAGAAGAACCAGACGGTACCACCAAAAGCACCATTAATTGTTGGTGAGCCTTCACATTCCATGTCCATAAACAAATTCTTCATGATACTGGCCAAAAAGCACCCAAGTTAGCATAAAGGAAAAAAACCCACATATGTAGAAAGCCAATAAAGTTACCACAACCATATTATCACCAAACACAAAAACTAGGACCCAGATACCATCCAACTCAATCAAAACCAGAATACACATGCCCACTTCGTGTCTTAGCAAAGGTTGGAGAAGCCACCACTTCTTATTCATCAATGTCCTTGCCAATAGAAAAACAAGTACACCCACTTGGTGTCTTTACTAAAATTGGGGCAACCACTACCACCTCATCATCCAAGTTTGGCACTTCAGTCATAGCCATAAGATACTGGAAGTAACCTAAATCAGTCTCAGTCTCACTATCAGAAGGATCACTTGAGACTTCAATAGGAGAATGGTGCTTGTCCAGATAAGCTTAGTGGTACTTGTTCTTCCTTACTGCTTCCCTCACAGTCTTCACAAGCTTCTTTTCTTTGGGCTCAGTCTCTCCTCGTAGGACAACACGGCTCCTCAAATGATAGTTTCTCTTCACACTAACCTGCATTGATTTCTTGCCGCGGGCACCCTTCTTACCCTCCTTCCTTGGAGTTAGCATAACTCTAGGTGTGATGTGATCAATCTCTGGTACATAATTTTGTGACTTATGTAAGCTACGTCTTCTAGAAATTCGTATTGGGGAAGAAGAAATAATGTAATTACTCATTCTCACTGAAGGCAAGCTGAAAACAACAAGACTTCACAATTGCAAACCAACCCTACACTGGTTCTTGGACAATTTTGTAGAATAAAAGATATCATCACTCTCTTCGCATACCTAGGAAATATTAGCTTCTGATTGCAATGGTGAATACAAAGGCTACTAGCTCCATTTATTAAGCAATTTGATCATGTTGATCATCAATGCTCAATGAAAGACACACGAGTGAGAAAATAATCAATTGTTGGATGTTGCATCACGATCGCTAATCTCCTAGGTGCATGAAAATATGTGTATTATCATCAATGATTATAGGAGAATAATCATTCACACGCATCAAGATCAAATTTTATTAACCCTACAAGCGTCTTCTCCATTAATGCTCACTCGCACGAAGCAAAATAGCTATCATGCTCACATTTCTATTTTTGAACAATAGTTGTTGATCTCCAGATGAAGTGGTGCATTGGATGACTCAGATTAAGTCAATCAAATTTGAAATTCCACTATTGTTGTGCACCACTCCATTGGCCAATGAGATTTTTCCAACTAGACACCAACACATCCACCCGCGGGCACCACCATTCATCACCAAGTGGAAGAGGAGATCCAAATGTCACAAGCCCGCAGACCCTGCGACTTTTATTTGAGCAATATTTCAATCCCACGGGGTGAGTGGGGAATGGCTAAGATCACTTCCCACATTCCATCGCGGTCATTAATCAAAAGTTCCACAACATTGGGCTTGATAGTGGAGAATGGGCCCCACACCCACCAAGGGACATGCATCAATCACCCGCTAACCCCGCAACTTTTATTAAAAAATTATTTTAATTGCGCAGGGTTGGCGGTAAATGGCCAGGATCAATTCTTGAGATCGAATGGTCAGAAATATCTACACATGCAACAAAGTTAGTTTTAAAGATGGGGCCATAACTAGGTCAATGAGACTTGACCCTTAGGATTACAGACTTAAAAACTTAAGTCATTTTAACATAAAATTTATTGCCCAACATAGTAAATATGAATCAAATGACCAAATATTTGGTGACCGACAACCTAGACCAAAGGGGCTAGTGAAAATATGCATTCAATGGCCTAAGTCGTGACTTAAGTGACCAGCGATCGGGAGTAATAATTCAATGCAGGAATAGGACGTCGAGGAGTTTATGATAGTGTAAATTTAGAATGAGGGTTTTTAGATCAAAACCCTAGCTCTACCCTTGGACACAGAAGTTCAAAATTATGACGAAGCAAGCACCTGATTAAGATTTTACAAAACTATTATAAACTCTACCAAGGTTGTCAGTAATGGAGCCAATAATGATATTTGTATGAATATGGATCCTCAACATCTCTTTGATCAATGCCCACTAGTTGAGTGATTGCAATGTGCTCCCATGCCCAAACATGGAGTAGGTTAACACCTGTCAAAATTATACTACCCCCACGGTAAACCTCCTCCTGCATGTCATGATATAGATGTGCTAGTACGCAGAGTCCCCACATGTATTGGGTCCCCTCCTCCATCATATGCTTGATAACAATGCCTCAACCGATTGAAAATCTCCACAATCTCCTATCTAGCATAAAAGGACCAATAGTCAAACTAGCTAAGACAATAACCATATCATCTGCATCATCCAATAAAGGAGTAAGATCCATTTGAGAGTCCACCACTACTAGATATCGAAGACCCAATAGCCTATGCATGGCATGTGTACCTCTCCTAACATCATATGTAACCAGCTCACCATGAATGTGAATCCGTAGAATCCTTCAAACATCCTAAAATTTGATGGCACACTCACCTGTGGGAAGGTGAAAGGTGGTTGTCTCTGATATCCAACGCTCTACTAGCATTTTCATCATAGCTTGATGTGTCTGAATCTCAGGCATATATGTGATGTGCTCTAATCTAATGGCCTCTAGAAAATACCTCTACAACTCCTGAAACTGAGCTATCCTATCTAGGATCCATGGTTTGCACTCTCTAGCATATAAAGGATGTAGTGTGGCCTACAAACATTTAACCCATGACGTCAATTTTGCTAAAAATATAGTTAGGAAACCTAAATCTACACCTAAATCAAGAAAACCAGTGCTTTCATTTTAAGAAATTGCATTAATATTTCTCAATAGTGAGCCTATTAGTTTGCAAGAGCAATTAGGTTTTGTAAAGGCGGATTTTTTTTCCATGCAAGATCGTCACTTTATGACAATAGCGATAATGTCCTAAAAAGCTAGCACATGTGGTTAATTTTTGCAATAAAATTGCCTTTTTGCAAAAGTGACTATCCTAAAACTACTAAAGTGGTCAAACTGCAATAAAAGCGAGCATTTCTAAAACCTACCACTATTGTTAGTCCTAACTTTCCCTATTAATTATGGAAATGAAAAAATGCAAAAGTGAAAGTTAGAATCTTGCATACCGCAACCCCTACACCGGTTGGCCGCTGGTACTATTGAACTATGTCAAATTGATGTGGAACTCTTGGAATCCTCACCATCATGAATGCACATCTATAGTAGATCACCAAAGCACAATAATCCCCCAAAGTTGAGTGTGTAAATGAGGAGTAAATGGACCCTAATTTCCTATTTAACCCCCCAACAACTCTAGGTTTTTACCCACGACCGCCCTTCTAGGTTAAATTTTGAGCACCTTGGATCATCCTTAGCTTAATATGTGATCCCTAGGGCCTAATATTTTGTCCTCTATGCATCTGAACTAGTCCTGAACCTTGTCGTGAGCCCGACCCAAAATAGTAGTTTTCTATCTGACCTCTCGAGGGGGAAACCCAATGTCCAATCATTCTTTCATTGAACATCGGGGCACAGTGGGGCATCTTTAAATATTCACAATCCTAATATGAGCATCAAATTATTTGAAATAATGCAACAAGTACATTGCATCAAAGAGGGGGAAAATGTAGGGAATGAGGTCGTGGTGCATTGGATGAGTGGTGTCGTTGGTGTTGTGGCCACCAGGGTTCAAGTTTCCAAACTTGACCTATAGCAATGTTGCTACCATTGGTGACTAGTTGTGCGGGTTCTCACCTTGTACTAGGCACTTGTGTCTAGGGCCCACTCCCTCGTTGGGATGGCGTGCTAATCGGCCTTGTGCCCCTACTGGGCTATCGTGCTCATGGGATTGGTGGTTGTTGTGCATCCATGCCAGGGTGGGCCCCCCATTTGTGGCCTTGTTGGTTCATAGCTCCAATCAAAAGTGTTTTTTGATCCAAAAAAAGAGGGGAAAAATGTAGACATGTAAAAATTCCTAATGCATATTACACATCTTGAAACTACAATTTTCCATCATTGGCATCATTTCCATTACCAGTATTTCATTTAGCATCATTAATCCACTTTTAACATCATTTCCATCATTTAACCCTATTTCTCTCTATTAATTAAATAATTTTGAATTTTTTAATTAATTCAATAGTCTATCACTAATTTTCCCCTTTATCACCCTAGTTGAGTAATTTTCAATTATTTAATTAGGTTCATCTAATATTTCTTCTAATCCCATTTAATTAAATAATTCTAATTATTTAATTATCCTATTTCTAATCTTTTTCCTCCAATGGGATATTCTTTTTTAAAGAATGACATATTCCTATCCTCCATAAATAAAGAATCTCTAATTATTTAATTATCCTAATTTCCCTTGAAATATCTTGAATGAACTTGTCTCAACCATTTCTAGCCCTTGATCTTAAAATCTAATCTCCACCCTTGATCTAAAATATCCTAACCATTCTCCTAAAATGGTGGAGATATTTTGAGTTCTAACTAATCATTATCCATTTATCTTCCTTGATTTACTCTCATTTTTGGGTGTTGAGGATCAATCTCAACCCTTCTTTGTGGGCATTGAATCTCAATCTTGACCATTGATCCGATTTCCTAAAATCTATAAAATAACCTTCAATCCTTCACATTCACCACCTATAATGTTTCATATTTAAGTCATGTCCATTTGAGTTTTGAGCATTTATCATAGCATTTAGGTCATCTTTGCATCACATTTAATCAAGCTTTTGCTAGCAATCATGGAGGCTTCAATTGTTTGAGAAATCCAACACCATACAACACCAAGCTCTCTAGCAATGGATGGTGAGATTGTCCTTGTCTTTTATTTCAATTATGTTTGATTATGCTAATATTAGGGTTTGATTTCATGGCTTGATTTGTAATCTAATCTCATTGGTAAGTGGGTTTTATCTCTTGTTTTGAGTTCTTTGATTGAATTATTGATTGTTTATCCCCTTCTACTTTTACCCCACACTTATATCTTCAACCATAAATCCAATACCCTTGACCATTTACCCAATATCCTCAACCCTAAACCCTATACCCTATATACTCAACCCTATAGGTCCTCAACCCTTAACACTAAACCCTAAACCCTACAACCTCAAACTAATATTATGAATTGTGATTTTTTTGTCTCAAGAACATTACATATCAAAATCTCTTCCCTCATATAAGATTGAATTTTCAAATAAACCATCTAAAAAAATTAAATTAGATTATTATTAAGTCCAAATAAATACTAAACCCTATACCTTATACCCTCAACCCTACACCCTTAACCTTATACCGTCCATCGTAAACCCTATATCCTCAATCCTATACCTTTTACACTCAATTGTAAACCCTATACCCTCAAACCTAAACCCTATACCCTCAAACCTAAACCCTAAACCCTAAACCCTAAACCCTATACCTTCAACCTTAAAATCTATACCTTACACCAACAACCATAAAACCAATACCCTCAATCCTAAACCCTACACCCTCAACCCTATACCTTATACCTTCAACCTAGAAGTGATACTTGAAGAGTACAAGGAACTCTTATTCCACTCAAATTTGGGTGAATGGGAAGGATCTACAATTTATTGTTAAAAGTGGAAGTAAAAAAAGTTTGATATCTACAATTTTTTTAATAAATTGAACCTATAGACAACACTACACCCACAACAACAGTCCATGGGATGAGTGAGCTAAGGGTAAAATATTTTGGTAGGTAGATAAGTTGAGTGAATAGAAGTGTCAAATAGTAGAGGAAATTTAAAAATATTATATCTTATATTATTTAAAAATAATTTTTCATCATGTTATTTCTCAAACTAGAGCATTTATATTGTTTTTGTTCAAACCTAAGGAGGTAAGATCAATTATAGTAACCACTCATGTCAAAATAACCATTATGAATACCAAGAAAAGGTAGATGGAATAGATATTATTAGAGGGCATCAAGATGTATTCACCTCACCCATAAGGGAAACCCTACACTATCACATACAACATTTGATTGTGTTAGCTCTCAAAAACGCAAGTTTGAACCACGAAAGGTTGCCAAGCTTTCACAACGTTTAAGGGTAACATACAAGGCCAAATGAATTGAACCTTCTTCTCTTCAGGTGCTTCCAGACCTAGGCGGGTATGCCTATAGCAATGAAGTAGACTTGACCTTTTTTTTATCTCCTAAAGCAATTTACCCACACTGGAAAATAGGAGTGGATAAATGAATCTAAATTTGGTATAAATTTTATAAACAATATCAAGGAAAAATCTAATATGTTCATATGAAAAAAAAACTAAATGAAACTAACAACAAAATGGTAGAGACTAGTTCCTTATTGCGTGCACAGAGTCAAATGAAAATATGAAATGAGTAACTTCTCTCTGGCAGAAATTCAAATTGTTAGGCATATAGGTTTTTAAGTTTATAACTGGTATAAACATGCAGGAATATAACTACTAAGTTCTTCTTAATGATCCAAATGGGATTCACTAATTACTATGATTGATTAAAAGGACTTAATCTTTCTTTGAAAAAACCAATTAATCCAATCACACATATACAACAAATGTGCCCTGATAAACTGAAGTATATCTTTGACATATCAGTTTAAATAACTAGAAAACACCAACTTTGAAGACAACATCAACAATGCTTTCAATTAATACAACAAACAATTGAAACCAGAAAAATGCCGCATAATCAAATGATTTCCATGGGTGTGTGCAAGAAGTTGAGTCCACTTTTTGGCCAAAAAGTGGAAGTGTTTTCCCTGATTTTCAAATTTGACACATTTGACCTTAAAATTTGAAGCACTTAGAGATGGAATCTTCAAAAAAGTCACTAATCATAAAATGTAGTACTCGGAGTCTAGTTTCCAAATATGTAATTTATTTCAATACCCAGATTGTAAAAATTGAGTTTCAATAGGCGTTTCTAAAAACCACTGTTTAAAAGTCACTTTTTTATACCATACCATGCACGTGTACGACATCCATATTTTGACCTAAATTATCATATTTTTCTAAATCCTTTTGGGAAAAGATTTGTGACTCACTAAAGCTTGCTTTTAATATTTTTTTATAATTTTTTATTGAATTTTTTTTTTTATTAAATATTTATTAGGCATATTTGTCATTTTGAAAAATCGTCGTGTACGACACGCATAAGATGACCTAAACTTATCATTTTTTGATTTTTTTTTTTAAACTGAAAAAATTGTGAAGTTTGCTCTTGTGCAATCCGTTCGTCAAAATGTTATGTTGATCAAAAGTTATTAAAAACTAAAAACCTGATAATTCAAGTTTATGGACTAGTTTCATTAGAAATTAATTGAAAAATAGAAAAATAATCAAATTATTAAAAAAATTACATATTTGGAATCTACACTGTCTCATCTATAATGGGTTTTAATTTTGTAAAAATGCAAAATAGGTCTTCAAACATATGTCCAAAGTCATTATTTTCCTGTGACATTAACAGGACCTTTAAGTTGCAGGTCAAACTAGGTCCAAAGCTTAGGTTCGGGTCCCCAAGCCATTTCCCAAACCAAAAAACAAGCCAAAAAACCCGCTCAAAAATTCATAATTTAAAAAACGGGATCCCGTTTCATTAAACTGGATCCTTTCAAAACGGATCCGTTTCATAAAAAACCATTTTATGGTTCTATGAAACGGGATCCGTTTTGAAATTCTTCCAAAAACGAAAATTTCCAAAAATGGAAAGTTTTCAAAATGGGATCCCGTTTTGAAAAATTTCTGAAAATGGAAAATTTTCAAAATTGGAAGTTTCCATTTTCAAATTTTTCAAACGGACCTCGTTTAAAACTTTCCATTTTGAAAATTTTCCAAAATGGAAATTTCTGAAAACGAGATCCCGTTTCCAAAAATAGGATCCCGTTTTTTAAACTTAGGCTTGGGATCCCGAAGCTAAACGGGATCCCGTTTTTTGCAAGCCGAATTCATTTTTTTGCCTAAGGTAAAAACTTCCACGTTTTGTGGACTCAACTTTGTGCACTTACCCCCATTTACATCTCCATTATTTCTTACATGCATCATAATCTCATACAAAAACTATTATGTTTTATGTATTTTCTATTCACAATCTGTCTAACCCCATTCGCTGTCAAAAGTAAGTATTTATACATCAGCTACTTGAAGAGTCGCGTCCCTTCATATTCGCATCTTGGGCAATCCTTGCATTTGGGCCTTTACCACTATTCTTTGGACTTCCGCGAAGACATCGCATAGTCTCCCCGACATTCTGAGTCTCTCCGACCACCAACAGGTTACATATCACATTGATATCCTGCAGTCATACCGACCCTTCAAGTCTCCCCGATGACTATTTTGTATCTTTGCTTATATCGCTATGTTCTCCTGTAGTTATACCGATGCTATGTGTCTCTCTGACGGTTATTCCTTCAATCACGAGTATATCGCTAAGACTCACGCCGATAAAAACCATCGCTATGACTTAAGGGGTTGGCAAAATGTTCCACAGATTACTTTGTGTCTTACTGAAACATCTCCTCAGGTTCAACTTCTGATTGCCGAGACTTAACAATTTTCTTGCCGATGAAGCAATACTCGACATGACTCTCCTAGCTCTTGCCGATGAAACTTGTCTCGCCGAACGTATCTCCAAGTCTAAATCCTGTCGCCGTGACATAGGGGTCGGTAAGACTCCCAGACTTCATTCCAATGGCAACAACGGGACCCACCTTCGGCTTTATTGGCGAGACCAAACAAATGTTGCAAGACATTACACCGATGATTGCTATCTCGGCGACACAACTCTTTGCATTCCGATCGGTATGACTTACAATGGCTCACTATGACTCATTCCGATGAAGATTTTCTCACCGATATGTCCCTATGTCTTCGATCGGTGAGACACAAATGTGATTGCCATGACTTATTCCGATGACCACTGTTTTGCTGATAGGACCCCTATGTGACTGAAATTGCAAACTGCATAATGCCGATATGTATCCACAAATGTAATCCGATCGACAAGACATTCTCAACCTCTTTCCGATGAGTTGCAAAAAGATATACATTAGTATAAAATGCATTATGGATCAAGGAGACCCTCGCCATCTTGTGCCGATATGATTTATACTTTCAAATGCTCAGGAACAAGTGAATTCTAGGGGACCAAATGATGAAAACAAACTAAAACATGGGAAACATGATATGCAAAGCAGATGGTATGAATTTTTTTTGGGAATTAATGAGTATGTGCAGCCATAAAATTTTCAAAATTTTACAGTTCTAACAGATTGATCTCATTCCAAGGACACCATTACCAAATGGGCCATTAGATATAGAAGAGGAATCTTAGAGAATGAGGAAATCAAATGATAGATTTAGGAATTGATTCAAAAGGGGCACATTTGACCAAGTGCCTCCCCATATGAAAACCTAATTACTCTTTCTAAGAATAAGGATGAAAATATATTCTTCTAGGGTAAGTGCAAGAAGATGAGTCCACGAAACGTGGAAGTTTTTGCCTTAGGCAAAAAAATTAATTTGGCTTGCAAAAAATGGGATCTTGCTTTTAATAAACGGGATCCCGTTTTTAAAAAGCGGGATCCTTTTAGCTTCGAGATCCCGAAATTTTTAAAATTCGTTTTCGAAAGGAATGGAATGGAAAGTTTTCAAAACGGGATCCTATTTTGAAAACTTTCTATATTTGGAAACTTCCAATTTTTGAAAAATTTCCATTTTCGAAAAGTTTTCAAAATGGGATCCCGTTTTGAAAACTTTCTGAAAATGGAAATTTTCGTTTTTGGACCGTTTTACAAAACGGGATCTCGTTTCATAGAAGCATAAAAAATGGTTTTTTTATGAAACGGGATCCCGTTTTTTATGAAACAAGATCTCGTTTTTTTAATTATGAATTTTTGGGAGGGTTTTTGACTTGTTTTTTGATTCGGGAAATGGCTTGGGGATCCGAACCTAAGCTTTGGACCTGGTTTGACCTGCAACTTGAAGGTCCTGTTAATGTCACAGGAAAATAATGACTTTAGACATATGTTTGAAGACCTATTTTGTAGAATTTTTTTACGAAATTAAAACCCATTATAGATGAGATAGTGCAGATTCCAAATATGTAATTTTTTTAATAATTTGAATATTTTTTCTATTTTTCAATTAATTTCTAATGAAACTAGTCCATAAACTTGAATTATCAATTTTTTTAGTATTTTAATAACTTTTGATCAACATAACATTTTGATGAACGGATTGCATGAGAACAAACTTCAAACAATTGTTTTCAGTTTAAAAAAAAAAATTCAAAAAATGATAAGTTTAGGTCATCTTATGCGTGTCGTACACAACGATTTTTCAAAACAACAAATATGCCTAATAAAAATTTAATTAAAAAAAAAATTCAATAAAAAATTACAAAAAAATATCGAAAACAAGCTTCAGTGAGTCACAAATCTTTTCCCAAAAGAATTTTGAAAAATATGATAATTTAGGTCAAAATATGGATGTCGTACACATTCATGGTATGGTATAAAAAAGTGACTTTTAAATAGCGGTTTTTGGAAATGTCTATTGAAACTCAATTTTTACAATATGAGTACTGAAATAAATTACATATTTGGAAACTAGACTCCGAGTACTACATTTTATGATTATTGACTTTTTTGAAGATTCCATCTCTAAGTGCTTCAAATTTTAAGGTCAATGTGTCAAATTTTGAAAATCAGGGAAAACACTTCCACTTTTTGGCCAAATAGTGGACTCAACTTCTTGCACACACCCTCTACATTAGGGTGATCCCACAATAGTGGATTACACTTTTTGGCCAAACTTGAAATTGAACTAAACTTTTTAACTAAATTTTCACTTTTGGACACCTATATCTACTAAACCATGATAAATTTGAAGATGATGCAAACTAGTGATTTATGTAATTTTTTCTGTATATTATAGGTGATCCCACAATAGTGGATTACACTTTTTGGCCAAACTTGAAATTGAACTGAACTTTTTAACTAAATTTTCACTTTCAGACACCTATATCTGCTAAACCATGATAAATTTGAAGATGATGCAAACTAGTGATTTATGTCATTTTATCTATAGATTATATGTGTGTGTGTGTGTGTGTGTGTGTGTTTGTGTGTGTGTGCATGATCATCATGGAAAAAATAGGCCCTTAAGTGGCAAAAAATTCCAAAAAATTAGAGTTAGGCAACTTGACGTAAAAATTTGAATAAGTTATCTATATTATTTCAAAAATGTGTAAGAATAGAATCTGTAGCAAATTGAATGTAGTTTCTAAACTACTAGGTTTATTTATTTTTTTAAATCTATTTGGTGAAAATTTGAAATTTCAATGCAGTAGTACTTAACTTTTAGGGAAAAAATAAGTAGGTGTCTGTCTGACCACCCTAACCACACTAAAACGATAATATTTTTTTATAATATTTTAGATATAAGTAGAGGACTCATGTCCTGATGTGATGCATATTTTTTTGTAATTTTTTTCCAAGTAAATAATTCATTATGAATTTTTTATTACAACTTAAAAATATATAAAAATCGTATGTCGACCACCTTAACTTGGTCAAAACTTCATGAAATTCTTTTTAAAAAATCCTATAGTATGCAAAACATAGAATGTGACGCATGTTTCAGATTCAAAAAATGTGATATCGTTTGAAAGCTATAGATGTTTTTCAACTAGCCTATCAATCGGGACTTTAGTCGTAATTCAAATAGAAAATAAATAATAATTATTTATTAAATTCAAAGTTAAGCATAATTAATATTGGTGGAAAGCTGAGAATCTCCTTTAAAAACCCTTTTCGTTTCATCAAATTTGGGTTAAAAAAAAGTCATTAGCCACATACCCTACACATACCCATCATATTGCCACTTTTTGGCCCATCATGATCTTGCACATACTATATATATATATCAAATTGCATTTATTTTTCCATCTCCTTTGAAAACTAGTTTTTAACATTAAACATCATTTTAAAGAGTGATGTTCACCATATAACACAACTTTTTTTTATGAAAGATAAAAATCTAATTTTTTCAAATTTAGATTTGCAACTATGATACCTAGCACATTCATTTGGTTTCATAGTGTTTTAATTAATATTTTTTCTTAATCAATTTTTGAAGTCAAACCAATTACAATTTAGACATAGGTGGACCATATAACACAACTTTTTTTGTATGTATCAAAATTTATTTTTTTGTTCGATCAAAGACATCAATACCAAGCACACACATATTTTTCATTTGTTTCTGATAATCTACTATTTTTCCACATGTGTAGAATAGAGAGCTTGATTTTTGATGAAAAACCTATGTTTAATTAAACTAAAATTATTACATAATAAAACTAAAATATATTAAAATTATATTTGATGGAGAGCTCATTTTTGGGAATATAATACTCCAGTTGGGCTTTTTAAGTTGATTCCATTTTCATCCTCAACTCGAGCTTCGAAACCCAAAATTTTGCAAAAAATTGCACATGGAAGGGGAGAAGGGAAAACAAACCTCCCCTTCACCCCCCTTTAAATAACATTAAAAAAGAAAAACCCATTAAAGGGGGGTTCACTAGAAGCCCCTCACCCTCCCTTCTAACGAACCCCCCCAATTTTTTTTTAGCACCCAAGCAATTTTTGTTTGTTAATGCAATTGTAACCCACTTATGTGGGATCACCCATTGACATATGAGCTTTAAAAAGGATCACTCTAATAAATAGGTATCCAACTCCTTGCATCGATGGCCTCTTGGATCAACTTAAGGGGAATATTTTTTTCACTACAGGTTGGGTACCAACAAGTTACCATTGATTCATTACGCATGTGTGAAATAATATCTTCAAATCCAAGTGGATAGCCTTGCTATTTGGCTTGACCAATACACTTGCCACCTTCATACGAGTGATGAATGATGCACTCAAGCCTCTCATTATTTTCTTGTTAATTTTCTATTTAGATAACATACACATATTAAAAAATGCATAGGAGGAATGTCTACATCATGTTTAATATATACTTTCAACTCTACAACAACATGGGCTCTATGATAACAATTTAGAAAAGTATTCCTTTAGTATGAAAACGATTTAGTACCTTAGATAAATTATGAACATGGATTATTTTATGTGGACCCTAAAAAGATAGAGATAATTAGAGATTGGCCACCTCATAAAAATATCATAGAACATTATATAATTTTAGGATCATCCAACTTTTATTACTATTTTGTGTAACTAGGATTCTCACACTTAGCATGACATATGAATTGAGCATTCAGGTGAGAGTAAAAGAAAATTTCCTTTGGATAGAGAGACTATAACAACCATTCACAAAATTAAAGTAGAGACTTTATTTATGACCTACACTAGTTCTTATTGATTTGAAATACTTCCTTTAAAATTGAGGTTGATGACTCCAAATATGCACTTGGAGTAGTTTTAACTTAGTGTGGTCATCTAATTTCCTAACATGTAGTAAGATTAATTAAGAATTATTTTATTTTATATAGAATGTTTATTTCACTTTTATTTTATTCATTTAAGAGTTATTTTTTTACTTTAGAATTATTTTAAAATTATTTTTATTTTATTTATATTGTTTATTTTATTTTAAAGAGCTATTTTTATTTACTTAAAAGTTAATTATTATTATTTATTATGTTGAGACTTAATTATAATGACAAAACACAATAATAAGGGATGGGGTGTAATTCTATATAAAACACACTGATAGATATATATCTTGATACTCACTGATTTTTAAATAGATATATTCAAGATCTTTTTTATTTACAGTTTTAATAACTTATTTACAATGATGGAGAACCCACATAAATTTTATTTAGTTAAGAAATTTTATTTTCTTTGATTGAAAACATAAATTTTATCATCTCTACATTGTTTAAAATTTTATTTGTGTTTTACTCTATATTTTTAATTTAATTAATCATTTAATTATTTAAAATATCTCAAATTAACAAAACAATTTTATTTTTTATTCATAAACTATTTTAAAAATGTTGTTGACACACCATTCTTGACAAGATTAGTATGTTAAATAAATATATTTAAAATAATAGTTTTATTTTATGCCATTACACTCCAACCTTAAATACTAAATGTTTTAATTATTAATTGAAAAATAAAACAAAAACCCGAGCAGCCTGCAGCCTCAAATTTGGAAGCCGCCTTAGGTGAAACATACATGATAAGCTGGTTACGCCGAAGGCGTTCCCTCAATGAAGTTTGCCAATCCATTTTTCTCTATCGACGGTTAAAAAAAGAATGCAAGACCATCTACAATAGATCTTGATCGTTCATTACTTCTTGTCTTTTTGCCTTCTTTCTTGTTTGCGCATTAACTGTGGATGGGAGTTGGTGCACCCTGTGCGTTGCAGCCGCCTTCTGCCTTCTTAAATGCATTTACTCTGGATGGGAGTTGGTCACAAATATCTTCCTTGTTAATGCAGTTTGATTGTTGACAGAAAGAGAACATTGAGAACATTTTGCAGAATCTTGAGGTAAGTCATTTGCCCTGGTTTGAATTCTCTGCAATTCTTTCTATATTTTATTTGATCTGTAAAGCTGTTCTGGGTAATTGTTTTTCACACAATAGTTTTGGTGGCAAACCCCTTTCAACTTCCCCTGTATAAAGGTAGAGCGGTACAAATTTAGGGTAATTTTTTTTCACGCAATAGTTTTGCATGCATGTCTACTAGGGAAGTCATGACCATGATATTTGACAAAGTTCCTCTATTCTTTATTGTTCGATGGATGTAAATACTGTTCCAAAGCTCCCATTTTGGCATGGGCAGGGAGAATGCAAGCAAAGGTTGTGGAATTTGACTTTAAGCCTGACAATTGCATTTGCTTGAAAATTTGTATTACGTTTGCTTGAAAATTTTTAAAGTCTTGTCAACAAATGCACTGCACAGCCTCAGGCAGTTAGAAAACTTTTGGGAACTTTTAAAACTTCTCTTTTTGGGGATGAATGCTTTCAGAATACTGGTAAAGCGACAATTTGATAATGATTCCATTATGCCCTCTACTAAAATAATACCATTTACATACACTAAACCATTATTTAAATCATAATAATACCAATTTAGTCTTGATTTAACGTGCAATATGGTATGACCTTTAGGGGTGTCCTTGTGCACAGGCATCAGAGAGGTTCATAGTAAGTTTGGGGAGACCAATATCTGCAATAACAGAAGCATGACTCACAAAAAATTGTATTGATTTCATTTAAAAGGCACAACTATAGAAGAACTTTGACAGTTTCTTCAGTGATTTCTAACTGTTCTGTTGAAATCTGAGTGGGTTTTGATTCCTACCCAATTTCTTGAAAACTTAAGAGAGCATACAGATGATCTTTACACGATTGATGGGTCAAACAGCTGGTGTTGGGATGTTGGATGTTCTACTGTCTATCCGTTTACTTCATAACTTAGTGGGATCCAGTGGAGAGGGAACCTTTGTTTCCTCAGCATTCCTTTTGCTTTTTAAGCTTTTTCAAGAGATTTATGGAAACATGTGGTCCTATGATTGGAAATGAAGGAGACTTATAGATAACCAAGCCAACATTATTGGTAACACAATATCAAACATATATGATAGTGTCTACTATAAAATACAGGTTCTTTCAGCCAGTATGGTTTAGTCTAAATGTCAGCTTAACATTTCTATCTATCTCTATTTGGCATTAGGATCTTTGGAGTTTCCCACAAAGCTATAGGTGATCACAGACTATAAGCTCATATGCATCTTTAGATGATAAGGATACCATTTTTCAATAGATCTGCATTGCGAACCTTCTGAAGGGTTCAGTCAAATAATGCTGCTGCTACCAAAGAAGTTGAAGCATTCATTATACTAAATGATGTTGCTGCCAAACAAGTTGAAGGATTCACTAAAATTAATGATGTTGTTGCTAACCAAATTGCATTTTAATTGTTGTAAATGTAGGATTCATATGCAAAGACGAAAGGAGATAGTACTGAGAATTGAGCATTTTATAAATTATTCATTGATCTTTAGACATTTCAATATTGACGGGTTGTTTGTAGATGTGGTTATACTGACCTCCACAAGCTTTTTCAATTATAAATTATGAAAATTCACTTTATCACTTAGAACTTTTTTAGTTTGTAGGATTTGTTTCTTCTGTTGAGAAGAGCATACTTATGGCATATAAGGAGGCTTTATACATGGTGTTTTAGATATAGGAACTGGGTTCAGTTTTAGGGTTTTTCTTTGTTCTATGTTGTTTTGCATAAAATGGTATACATCAACTCAGTGCTTTATGCCAGTGTCTATATTTTGAACTTCTCAGGACTCTAGCTTTTGTAATACTATTATCCTCTTAAATATACCAAAACTTCGATTTTATTCAAAAAAAAGAACACCAGACATCAGAATCTCATGTTGACATATTAATTTACTCCTGGCCTCTAGGGATACAAATTTGAACAATTTAGCCTCTAGGAATACAAAATTTGAACAATATAAGGTAAACAGAAAGAAAAACTCTGATAAAGAATTGGCCTCATAGGCTTCCACAAGAATGGTCTAATGCTTAAGCTTATAAAACACAAGGTACAAAAATTGAATATAAGGTAAAAAGTAAGACAACTCCTTGGAAAGAAATTCCTGTGTTGTAATGTATGATCTACTCATGACGAGAGAAAATCTTGGTTTACAAAATTTGAAGCATATAAAAAAAATCCTTGAAAATAAGTCCTCTTGTCTTGACAGAGACCTAAAACAGCCTTTCGCTTCGCCTTCTATTTCTGTAATTTTTTAAAATCAGCCAACATTGTATAATTGTAATGCAAGAAATATAGATTGCCAGATGATGTCTCTAACTGTTATTAGTCATAATAAATGTCACCCAAAAATCATTTCTTAAATAGCATAATCCATTATTGATCAAAGCCATATAGAAAGTCATAATAAATGCCACCCTTAAGGTAGCATAGTACAACTTTTTCCAAATAGCTAGAGAAAGAGTAAATTGATTTTTATATAGGCAATACCTTATAGGACATATACTTCAGAAACATTTCATATAAGTGAATTCTGCAAAGCTGACCAGTGCAATCAGGGAAAGTGGGAGAATGTAAAAGGGACTCACCAAATTAAGCAAAGAAGCTTTTCCCCAACTGCATGTCCTATAATCTCATTTCTCTGGAGGCCACCAGTCCAAGGTGTTGCATATAAAATCAGCATCTATCTCAGCTATGGCAGCGTCTCCATAGATTGAAATGTTGAGAAACACAGAAGCACCACATGCATTTTGGCAGAGGAATACAATCCAACAAGTAGCCAAAATCCAAATCCATAAACAACCAAAAGCCATGGAAGCAAAAAAAGTAGTGGTAGTGATTGTGCCATGTACTGGTAATGTAGAAGGAAGCCAGAGTAGGTGTATAAACACCAATGCATGAGGGAGGTTGATTCTGAAATTTATCTGCTCGTCCTACATTGACATGGACATGATAGGAAAATGCAAGTGTTGACAAGGGATTCAAATATATCTTAATGACTTACTTTTTGGGTCATCAATCACTGCTTTGTCGGTGATTAGCCCAAAAATGCCTCAGGATCTCGCCTTACCAGTCAAGCAAGTTAATTCTATTTAATATACAAAGTATATAGAAAGTGTTATCTGTCTGTCATTGTCCCAACCTAATATTTTCACTGATTCTATGCTAATTTGTTTTAGTTTAAGCTGTATGTTGGAAAGCAACACAAGTATTTTCTATTCCAGAGAACATGATAGTCAGCCCAGCACCATTTCTAGATGTAAAAGAAAGGTAACAATCTCCTACCTGGTTTCCCAAATAAACCAGGATCACAAATTCAAATCAAATGCACCGCACAGCCTTATCTCCAAACACATCCATCTGCACTATATTCTAATCGCTCTCAGAATATGCCCTCTACTAAAATAATACCATTTTACATACACTAAACCATTATTTAAATCATAATAATACCATTTTACTCTTGATTCAACGTGCAATATGGTATAACCTTTAGGGGTATCCTTGTGCATAGGCATCATAGAGGTTCATAGTAAGTTTGGGGAGACCAATATCTGCAATAACAGAAGCATGACTCACAAAAAAATTGTATTGATGAATATTTTTTCAGCAAACTCTGCCCATTTTTATCTTTCGCATCCTTGACAGCATGACGCAATGTGTGCTGCATCTTAAGGTAACTCACTTGACATTATTTCAGTCAACTTTTTTATGAGAATCTATACATGGCTAGATCACTTTTCTTGTGTCTTATTTTATTATTACGGTTCTGTTAAATGAAGGTGGTTTTATCTGTGGCTTTTTCAATATATAATCCTATTATAATACCTACTGTTACAGCTTTCCTGACAACATCTTTTATTAATGAATGTATAGCAGCTATAAATGCAATGGTTGCTAGACCTGTCCAGGCAACTCAACTTGAGGTAACTCACTTGCCATTATTTCTGTGAAATATTTTATAGGAATCTCTACACTGCCAGATCAATTTTGTTGTGTTTTATTTCATTATTACAGTTCTGTTGTTTTCTGCTAAATTAAGGCATTAATTTTATGTTCATTTAATAGTACTAATTTTTGGCTAACTTTCTTTTCCTTTTTCTTTAGGCTATTTTGCTGGCAGTTTTCCTCGCAACATTATTTACTATTGAATGTATAGAAGTTGTTGCTGAAGCTACAAATGCAATGGTTGCCAGAGCTATTTTCACAATGTGTACAGTACATTTCAAATCATCTTCATATGTTAATCTTAATACATTGTTCTTTATAGAGCTTATTGATTATACAGTAAATATTTCCTCGCATTTTCTAGCCATTTTACTGGTTACTGTCCTTCGCAAAAATACCAATTATACTGGTTCTTGTAATTTAAACACAAAATGTCAAAAGCCAAGGGATTGGCGTGACACAAACCAAATATTATCTAATCTTCAAGATATAGCAAATGTTGCTACACCGTTCAATGCAATGAACAGTAGATCTCGGATCATCTTCATATCTTAAACTTAATACATTGTTCATTACAGAGCTTATGAATTATACTGGTTATTATACTTTGCGAAAATGCCCTCTGCTACTATTCAATAATGACTTGTAGTTCAAAATCACATTTTGTTAATTCAAATGAAAAAATAATATAAAATATATATGCATAACTTCATTTATCTAAAAAAAATTGACACTTCACATTTCACAATTTCTATCTTTCAAATAGAATGCCATAAATTAAATTATTGATCTCCACAAATCTTCGGCGTACCCATTGCACACGAAGGTGCGATTACTAGTCTTAAGAGGCCAAGACCAGAGAACTTGATCAAGAATCTGCTTCCCTAAGCACATTTTGTTTATGACAGGATAAATCAATCACTGTCTAAGTAATCTCAATAGCTGAACTGACACAAATATATATATTTAGACGAAGTTGAACTCAGGATCTCAGAAATATTGGACTGTAATATTACCCTTTTTAAGTTTTTACATGGTAGATACGACAGTTTTTACCTTCTGTCATTCATAACATTTCTTACGTGAGCATAACAATCCAGTGCACATATGCCCAGATGATCGAGCGAACAGCCACTTAACAGAAGCTCTCTTCCAGAGCATTTCAAAATTACTCGGCTTGATTGTGTGACCTTCACTTATTGTACAACTCAGAAACTGAGCTCTTTCTCCGAGCAGAGTTAGAGAAGGATTGCTGATTTTTCATGGAAGAAAGAAAACCAAGTTTGTCATTTGTCCTGGATTTTCTCGCTTAGTGGGTGTTCAATTTGCTCTCTGGGTTCAGGCATCGTTGGAACATGGATCTTCATAAGTAGTGTGATTTACAGCAATGGTGGAGAAAGTGTCTGTATTTCCAGGTGGTCCGAGGCGTAACTGAAGATCATGAGAATTTAGTGCTTGTTCTGAACTAATTCCCTCCGTGGTTGTATGCCCCGTTACAGTCTGTAGGTGTCTTCTTGGAGAATGCATTTTGGGTTTTAGTTCATCCAAGGTGGGGACTGCTGCTACTACTTCATTAGCAGGATCTGTTTGTCGGAGGCATCTCATCTGGGAAGAGATACAAGGAACTTGAATTTGTAAGTCTAAATCTGGATGGACAAAACAACTACCAGATGTAGCAGAGCTTGATGTGCCTTCACCAGAGGATGCAGCAATTGAAGCAGCATTCATCATATATGATGAAGGAATGCCCGTTGTAGATGGGGAAAGCTGGGGGCAGCGCAAGGGCATACAAATTGGTCCGGTCCCTGTTCTTTCTGTTCCCAGTTGGGGCACCTGCATTTGCCCTCCTCGGATGGTGCCTGGATATGTTTGCTCATAAAACTGAGCACAAGATTCTGCAGGAATAGCTTCTTGGTTGAAACTCAACAATGCCTCAAAGTGACTTCTGTAAGGTAGGCTAGGGCTGAAGAGGTGTGACCCATTTTGGGAAGGAAAACTGGCAGCACTAGGAGAACAAAGCAGTGAACCTGGAGAGACAACTGGGGCAGGAATAGAGGTAAAAATATAATGTTGGGAATCAAGGAAATGGTATGCAGGGCATACTGCAGAACAATGAATACCATTCCTCTGGAGCCTAATTTCCTCCTCTGATTTTAAGAATGATGGACACTCGTAATTACTAGAATTGCCCTTTGCAGGTGGTGAGGAAACTAGTGTTGGTTTCTGATTGCCACCTTGACAGGAACGCGAATTATGCCTTCGACCTCGACCTCGAGTGCCTTTTCTTGGAAGGCATCCCAGCGATAAAGCCGCTGCAAGCAAAAAAGCGTTCTGCAATTAGATCTCATTGGTGACTCCACAGCACTTGTTACAGACTGTAACAGTGGCCCAGGAAACCTTGGAGAGAAATATTGCTTTCACTCATGACAGAAATGCAAATTGAATAGAGTTACTCACCTTCCACGCAAGGCTCCAAAAACTGACCACCTTCAGTACTTGCATCTCTCCGTATCATGGTATTTATGGAATCATTTAGACGGGAGCGTAAAGTTTTAAGGTCCATGTACTCTGCCTGCGAAAAAAACATGCTTCCATAACAAATTTGTTAACATAACCCAATTGTTGTTTTACGTACTGATCTTGTAGAAAACATCATTTTAATGTAGCATCATTATAAGGAAGCTATATTGTAAATTAAAATAAAAATATCAAGTCATTAAACAGTTGTTTGTGTACCTCTGAATTTGCTTTGGAGTACAAAATATCCTCTGCTCTTAGAACCACCATAGGCAACTTCTCTTGCCATTCTTTCTTTCTCCTTGTTGTTGGACAGTGAATCTCATTGACAACCCTACAGGGCGTAGCCACAAAGGTAATGCAGAAAACTACTTTAAAATTTATATTTCGCAGGTAAGCATATGTTTGCAATGTAAAGAAGACTTAATTTACCAATTCAGTCACTTTTAGTGTGTTTGTTTATCTGATTATCAAATTTTAGATAGATTGTTTCTCATCTCTTATGTTTCAACTTGATTATTAGGAGCATTATTTCATCAATATTTTAGATCATATTTCTTGATCCATTATTAGGATGAAAGAAATCACAAAAGAGAAAAAGACTTACACGTTCAAATCCACAAACATGATCCATCATTAGGATGAAGAAAGCTACACAAGATAAAAATACTTGTTAAAATCCAAAAACTTATATTTGAAAGCCACACAAGAGAAAAATACTTACATGTTAAAATCCAAAAACTTATATTTTAACATCTAAGTATTTTTCTCTTGTGTGGCTTTCTTTATCCTAATGATGGATCATGGAATATGATCTTAAATGCTGATAGAAAAATACTTATATGATCAAATCCACAAACTCCAAACTAATATTATGAATTGTGATTTTTTTGTCTCAAGAACATTACATATCCAAATCTCTTCCCTCATATAAAATTGAATTTTCAAATAAACCATCTAAAAAAATTAAATTAGATTATTATTAAGTCCAAATAAATTACAAAGGATGCTAAATAGTCCATGTGATTTTAGTAATGGTGGTGGGGGAAACTCATAAGACTGATCCATACTCAAATCCACATGGCCTCAATAAATTGGCCTTGACTCTAACATACATGTGTCGAGGTTGTGAAACAATTATGGTGTACATTCAAGTCGAACCCATGTTTATAAATCTAAACAAGTAGATAAGAGTTGAAATATACATGTATATATGGTTGCCAAATGTCTTACTATGACGATAAATGTAATTTCATGAAGAAGTTAGTCAAATAGTTTAGAAATTAGGCTCCATGGGATTATATGAATTCCAATTCTTCACTTTGTGACTAATAGTATATATACATGTATCATGCTTTTTTTTTGGTATTCTATCATCACATATGCAACTTCTTTGAAATATTTTAATTGCTTGAAGTGTCATACATGTACTAGTATCAATATGTTTGTTTATATAGAACAAGATTGTACAAAATCACTAAACATAATTATATAAAATCATTGACCTATTAAACCGTGTTCATTAAATTCTTACTCCTAACATTAAACATATTTTTTCAACTTCCCTATCAAATTAAATATATTTTTAATGTCTCATACAACATTACAAGTCTGATACATATCTTAAAATACATCACATTTAAATAATATTAGATTATTATTATACAAGATATACAACACACCTTTTTCTAATACTTTTCCCTTGACCATCACCCTTACAAACCTAAAATATAGTTGTAACATTACTGCTTTGATGACAAGCACTCTTGTTATCCCAAATCCATCAAAAGATGCTCAAACCATCAACCACTTATTTCTATGATAGTTTCTCTCTCATTCGAACTCCTGACATGTCGACTAAGCCAAAGTACAATTTGTGATATTAACTATATCCGCCATATCCTACACCCAAAACCTCATTTCAGAACAAGAAAAAATCCACAGTGAAGACACTGTTCATAACATTTTACAGGCAAGTGCAAATACAGGTGAACTACACCAAGTGGCTTTGCCACTAGCCAGACCTCACCTAGCATTCCAGGTTTTGTAATACTTATCACAACTCTCACAGAGCTTGACGTCACTTTGCAGCTTAGCCCAGATCTGTTATACTTCTTCACTGCTCCCTAGTCGTTCTTAAGGTCTTGAGACTCATTCCTAGACACATTCGGGTGTGATCCTTCTTTACAAAAGGGTAAACCTTGACTGTCTCCTAAAATGTCCTACTGGTATGCATGCCACTCCAACAAACAGTCTTACAGTATATAACATAAAGACTAGGAATCATGAGCAACTACTAAATGCACCACCTTTAAACCTAAAATTCCAAGTAAAGATTAGGCCCATTTATAGAAGACAGTATCCATTTGGTGGGATTTAAGAGAAAAAGAAAGCACAAAACCTGAAAATCTCCTGTATTAATGTGCCTCTGAGGGTGAGGTGGTCATCAACATGCCATGCTCTGCGGATACATTCATATGGTCTGGCTCCAGGCCTTGGCATCCTCAACAAAGTGATCTCTGTTTCACCAACTCAGCGATTTCCAGCCAAAATCTCAACGCTTGTCCGAGCAGAACAATTTCAAATGACTGTAAATCCGAAATCCTTCGTATTGAGTCAGGATTGTGCGAAAACCGAGTACATTATTCTCGTTCGGGGGAAGTGGAATTTGTGCATTGCGAGACTTGTGACTTGCATTCACGAAGAGACAGATGTTCTGTTTTCCAATGCCTGGGTGTTAAGAGCGAGGAGAAGAGTTCCAGTAGGCTCCACTTGTCGCCCTCATCGTATGGGAGTGCCCCTAGTGACATTGAAGTAAGCACAGAAGAGCTCCCAGTTGCTTGCCAAGTGTACGCATGGCCTGCACGGATTTCCTTCTTCCCCTGCACAATTCACGCTTTAATCATGATTAGTTCTTGGAGTTTTGCTTCGCTGGGGAATTAAATGGTTTCCTCTGATGAGGAAAGAAAGGTGGGGTTTAACATGCACGCATGTCAGCTTTGTCGTTCGGAGTGCCTGTCGTTAACTCTTTCGTGTCGCTTCATGTGCTTTTCTTTATTTTATTTACTCCTTTTTTGTTTTATACTTATTTTAGGCATCAATTTGTTTTGTTGGTACATAAATCGATGGAAGTTTTTAGTTAAAATATTGGACCACCCATGATCTTTATTTCGAGTGCATAGGGTAATATAGTACTTTGAGAGTATTATATAAATCTTTTTTATTATTAAAAATTTACCTTAGAGAGTATTATATATAGATTTTTTTATTATTAAAAAGTTAACTTTTCCTTTGGAGGGAAGAGATGTTTGGAGGATAGAGGTAGAGAAGAACACTCACATTTAGAGAGTGCTTCTATATAAAAAGGAAAACTTTCTATTCAATTTGATAAAGTTGTTTACAATTGTCTTATTATATAAAGAATTTTAGATAGACAATTTTAGAAGTTAAGTTGACATATTTTATTAGTCAAAAATAGAAAATCTTATCTAGAAGTTTCAAGTATTTTTTATATTTAGGTTGTGGGAGAAATTACTAGAATCTTCCAACAAGAGAGCTAGAATTAATTGGAACCTAGATCCAAAATAAATAGAGCAGCAAATATAATATTTGTTCATAATATAGTACTTAAGAACGCATACACCCATTTGTGTCTCTTTATAATTGTAATTTAAGAGAAAAGTCTATTTTTCATAGTGCATTGTAGCAATAAAGTATATTAATGTATTGAGATTGTGAATTGATAAAGTAGTGTTCTACATATTTCTTGTGTGATGGTGGAATAAGAGAGTTATTTGAATTATTTTGTGTGATATTTGAGGATATTTTTGTTGGACTACATGGTTGGATAATCCTTAATTCGGTCCTCCATTCATGATTGCATCATTAGCTTAGAAGAGTGTTTAAGGTTTTATAAGATTCATGGCATTGGTGGGAAAAAAATATGAAGGTGGAATTTCTCCAAAAGTATAAGAATGCCACATTTTACAAAGCACAACTTTTGAAAGAGAAAAAATTGAATGTTGCCTTATTCTCGTTAATGTGTTTGTTTGTTTGATTATTTTTTTTAACGAAATATGCAAGCATCTAAAAGTTTAATTAAAATAGAATGTACATGCATATAAGATTTGGAAGATGCCTCACGAGAGGCCCAAGAGTGAAAAAAACTCGGTGCAAAAGGCACACCAGTAAAACAAAACAGAATGAATAGAAAATTTCGACCATGGTCGGTCAGCATGTATGACCGACTATCTCTTGTTGACTTCATACGATGACTAGGCGCGGCCACAGATGGAGGAGTACATAAGATTTCCTTCACCAAGAACTGAAGCTAACTTACGACAGTCACAGTCACAGAGAGGGGCGTGGCAGGAGTTACTGACAAAGGTGTCTTGCGGCTAATTTCGAGAGCCAACCCTTTACAACATCTGGGAATTGGTGGCACCTTAATTAATGGTGAAGCTATTCGCGATTGCAATACATTGCCCACAATTGAAGGTGCTTATACTTTGGAGATGTCACCATGAAACTGGGACATGCCTCTTTGCAGTGATCAGAGGTGCATCACAACAACCATGAATAGAGGAGTGGATGAGAAAACTGCTAGAACTGCCTGGTAAAGGAAATCTGAAACTTCCTTTTTGATCGACAAAAACCTATTAACAAATCAGAAAACTTTTACTGCGCGTTGCCATAGAACTTTCCGAGCAACATGGAAGAGCATCTTTCAAACTCATAGGAATTGCTTCCGAATGTTGAGTTACTTGAAAGAGGTCAGTGTGTCCACTTTAGTTGGTTCCATAAGACCTATGGTCCTTTTCTTAGTCTCTTTTGATTTCAGGGCAACTAAAGAATTTTGGTCATCCCTGAGAAATAATTTGGAGCAACCCTCAGATAATGAATTTATCTTGGAACAGCTTTGCCGAAGATTGTATACGCTGGTCCAAAATTTGCAATAATTTATATTGATCTACTTGAACTGACATCAAGGTATTTGTTAAAGAGTTTATTTTTTGAGACCCTGCAAAAGACAAAACGCGTTAGCAAAAGTCTCGTTGATAGGATAAACGTTCATGATCAATGATCTGAGTCAATCTGTCAAAATTAGAGACATTTGTTTCATCCAAAAATATGTTCTCCTCCTCCATTTCAATGGCATATTGGCTAAAGCATCTGCCACAACATTTGCTTCCCTGTTATATTCAAAGACTGAAGTTCTGTAACAGCTCCCAAGCATGATCGAGGATGTACCCTATTTTTCAATTAGAAGACTTTCTATTTATGAAAGCATTAATGATGTTTAAAGAGTCTTCTTCCTCAATAATCTTTTGAATTTTTAAAGAAACAACCAATTTCAAACCAGCCAGCAAGGCATGTGCTTCTGCAACATTATTTGTTCTCGTGGAATTTTGACAGCAACTGCTTTCACAAGACCTCCAAGCTCATTTCTAATCACACATCCTGCACAAGACTTTCCTAGATTGCCTCTGGCTGTTCCATCCAAGTTTAACTTGACAAAATAAAAAAGCGGTGGGATCCAAGCAATTTTGCTTCTATCCACCTTAGCTTTAACTGAGAGAGCACCATGGTTTGGCATTGAAAGAAGAGTCTAGGTCTTAATTATCCTAGAGTCCTAGTCTGAAAAGAATCTATTTGAAAGTGAGGACTTGAAAACTTCCGCCATTACCAACTCAGAGATTGAAACATCAATTTTAGTTATAAGGTCCTGCTTTGACATGAACTTTTTCCTGAAAATCTGACAATTTCTTTCCCACCATATATTCCAAGTTATGATAGTCAGAGACACTAGCCATAACGAAGAGAAGAGGGAATCTTTGTATAATAATGGCCAACCAATAAATACCTTAAGAAGAGAGTTATCCAAGGGTGAGTGACAACTTATTTTTTCCTGACACCATTTCTAGCAGTATTGTGCATAGTCACAATTGGCAAATGATCTAATGTTTCTTCTATTTTACCACAAAGAACACAGTTAAACGGCTAAGCTATTTCCAATCTTACCAATCTGTTGCTTGTAAGTATGTGATTCTGAGAAGCAAGCCAGGAAAATTCCCGACTTTGGAATAATAGCTTGATTGCAACATAATTTATAGGGCCACTTCCCAAGATTGAGTCTGTCTTAAAAAACCAGCGATGCTTAACATTATAATGTCTAAATTAATGTATTTAAAATTATAAAATTATAAAATTAAATAAAATTAAAATATCCTAAATTTACTATTATATAAAAATATTGAATATTTTTTAAAATTTGAAAACATCTCAAAATGAAAAAATCATTCATATTCTATTTTATTCAAAATTAATATATATCTACAATAAAATATTATAAATTTAAGGTTTTATTAAAGATTTTATTGTACAAAAATATAGCAACTTAAATAAATAGTCTAATATAAAGGCCTTTCATAATAAGTGCACATCTAAAATCAATTTAAAATTATAAAATAATAATACAAAGAAAATATAATAAATTTATTATTACACATAAAAATAATTTTTTAAATTAACATATTTAAAACTAGCATATCTATCTTTAAAAAAAGTAATGTAATTAAGAATTACATTTAGACTTAACTTTATCATATAATTTTAAAATAATTTATATAACATTTTTATTATTTATTTATTATTATTTAAAATTTGGTTATAATTATGATTAGGATTTAATTAGGGTAAGGGTTCAAATAGAATTCTAAGATAAAATTTAGAGTTAGGGTTAGAGTGACTAAGGTTAGATCAAGGTTACAATTAGGGTTAGGGTTCAATTATGGATACCTAGGATAAGGGTTAGGGTTAGAGATCAATTATGATTAGGCTTGAATTAGACATAGGATTAGGGTTAGAAATCAGTTAGGATTAGGGTTCAATTAGGGTTAGGGTTCAAAATATTCAATTAGAATTAAATTAGGGTTAAGGTCATGTTAGGGTTAGGGTTCTTGATTACAAATTAATTAGGGTTAAGGTTAGGATAAGGTTCAATTAGGGTTAGGGTTAAGGTTAGGGCTAGGGTTAGAGTTAATGTTTTAAGGTAAGCGCTCAACTGGGGTTAGGTTTTAATTAGGGTAATGGTGGCGTTGATGATGCAAGTAATGGTGGCATTGGTGATGGAGTTAGTGTTAGCATTAGAATTCTGAATAGCATTATAATTATGTTTAGGGTTAGAATTAGAATTAGGGTTATAGTTAAGGTTATGGTCATAAACATGATAAGAGTTTGGGTTAGAATTCAATTAGGGTTAGGGTTAGGGTTAGGTTTAAGGTTAGGATTAAAATTCAATAAGGGTTAGGGTTCAATTAAGATTCTAGGATAAATCTTGGGGTTAGAATTACAATGAAGTTTGAGGTTAGGTTTACAGTTAAATATGGTTAGGGTTATAAAATAAAGCTTTGGGTCAATTTTCAGGTTAAGGTTAAGGTTAGGATTTAATTATGATTTAGGTTATGGTTTCGATTCAATTAGGGTTAGAGTTCAATTAGGGTTAAAATTTAAAAATGGTTAGGGTTCTAAGGTAAATCTTGGGGTTAGGATTCACATTCAATTAGGGTTAGAGTTAGAATTGGATTTCTATTAGGGTTAGGGTTAGGGTTATGATTAGGAGTTACAAGTTAAGATCATGGTTAAGGTTAGAGTTAGGGTTAGGTTTAGGGTTGGGGAGTAGTTAGTGTTAGGGTTAGGATTTAATTAAGGTTATTAAGATTCAACTAATGTTAGGGCTAGGGTTCAATTGATGTTTAATTAGGACTAGGGTTCTAGGATAAAGTTTAGAGTTGGGGTTAGGGTTGGGGTTAGAACTCAATTAGGATTAAGGCTAGGATTATAATTATGATAAGAGTTTAGGGTTAGGGTCCAATTGTTGTTCAATTATGGTTGGGGTTTTAGGATAAAGCTTTGGGGTTAGGGTTAAGGTTAGAATTAAATTAGGGTTAGGGTCAGGGTTAGAGTTAAATTAGGGTTAGTTTTGTAGTTTAAGATTACGATTAGGGTTAGGGTTAGAGTTAAATTAGGGTTAGGTTTTAATTAATTTTTGGGTTATGGTTAGTATGAGGGTTCAACTAGGGTTAGGGTTAAAGTATTGTAGTCAAGTTAGGGTTAGAGTTAGTGTTAGTATTAATGTTTAAATAATGTTAGGTCTAGGTTTATATTAGGGTTAGTGTTAAGATTTAATTATTGTTAATGTTAATGTTAGGGTTAGGGTTAAGGATAGGTTTTTAGGAGAAATATAGAGGTTACGATTAAGGCTAGGGTTAAGAGAAAGACAAGTGTTAGAGTTGGGATTTAATTAGAATTAAGGTTATGATTAAGGTTGGGTTAGAGTTCAACTAGGATTAGGGTTATAGTTCAAATAGGGTTAAACTAGGGTTGAATTATGATTCAACTAGGATAAGGTTTCAAATAAGGTTATGGTTCAATTAGGATTAGAGTTCTAAGATAAATCTTTAGGTCAAGGTTAAGGATAGGGTTCAATTCATGTCAGGGTTAGAATTAAGACTATATTAAGGTTAGGGTTAGCATTATAGGATAAATCTTATGGTTATGATTAGGCTTAGGGTTATGATTCAATTAAGGTTTAATTAGGGTTAAGGTTAGGGTTACTATTCAATTAGGGTTACACTTAGTGTTAGAGTTTAATTAGGGTTAGGATTAATGATAGGGTTTAAGATAAAGCTTGAGGTTACAATTAAGGTTAGGCTTAGATTTTGGATAAGTGTTAGGGTTAGGGCTACTACAAGCTTGATCCTGTAAACACTAAAAATTGTCCTAGGCGTGCAGCTCTTAATTTCTTCATAATTTTTTCACCCCCTTTTTCCCTTTCATTCTTCATAATTAAATAATTTTAATTATTTAATTAATTCATTTCTATCTTTATTCCTCCTTGATTAAATAAATAAATGTTATTTATTTAATTACATCACTAATTAAGTTGGTCTTCTTTCTAAAATTAAATAAATGTTTATTTGTTTAATTTTGAGGTCACTTTCCACTATAATTAAATAATTATTCTAATTATTTAATTATTTGTTAGCCTTTTCCCTTTGTAATTAAATAAATTTTATTTATTTAATTTGGACCAATATCTTGAATTTTAAATTAAATCAATATTTAATTCAAAATGATTCCTCCTTTATACATTCCTCTATAATTAAATAATATCATTATTATTTAATTAGTCATTGGCCACTTAAATTAAATAATATTCGATTTTCTCTAACACAACATTATTTCTGTGTCAATCTTATCTTCCACATCAAGTCCTTATCTATCCATTTCTCGATTAAACTCCACCATTGATTAAATTATCTTTAATTTAATCTTGACCATTCATCTTTATCACTTGCTCTAATTTATCCCTAACCCTATTCCATGCCTCATTTTTTAATCTTGACCATCGATTAAGTGTCTTTCAATTTTAGCCTTTAATTTGAAATTGGATTGCTTATAAAAGGGCTCTATCATTGTCATTTCATCAATCTTGGAAGCTTTAGAAATCTTAGACATCTTAGAAATTTTCAATATTTTGCTAATTTCTATTGTTTTTAGGCCACATTTGCATGCTTAAGTAAAATCTAAGGGCAAGTATTATTACAGTAAAATGGAGGAGTGCAATGAAGGTGATTCATGGAATGCATGAGGGTTTGGTGAGATCTTTTATTTTTTTATGCTTTATATTCCATTATGCTTCATTTTTAGCTAGGATTTACTTTATTTACGCTTTCTATTGCTAACCTAGATTTTTTCCTTGCTAAAGATCCTAATTCTATCATCAACCCTAACCCTAACCCTAACCCTAGTCCTAATCCTAACACTAGTGCTAACCCCAACTCAAACCATAATTTTATCTCTAACCCTAACCCTAACCCTAACCCTAATCCTAATCCTAATACTAACACTAACCCCAACCCTAATCCTAATTCTATGTCTAACTCTAACCCTAACCCTATCCCCAAGCTAAGCCCTAATCCTAATCCTAAACCTAATCCTAATTATATCTCTAACCCTAACCCTACCTTTGATCCCAATTTTATCTATAATCCTAACCCTAGCCCTAATCCTAACACTAACCTCAACTCTAATCCTAACACTAACCCTAACCTTAACCTAATTCTATCTCTAACTTTAACCCTAACCCTCCCCCTAATCCTAATATTAATGCTAACCTCAACCCTAACCTAATTCTATCTCTAACCCTAACCCTAACCTTAATCATAATTCTAACCCTAATCCTAATCATAATTCTATCTCTTACCCTAACACTAACCTTATCTCTAACCCTAATTCTATCTCTAATCTTGACCCTAACCTTAATCCTAATGATATCCCCAACCCTAATCATAATTTTATCTCCTACCCTAACCCTAACCCTATCCCTCACCATAATCCTAACACTAATGCTAACCCCAATTGTAATATTAATTCTATCTCTAACCCTAACCCTAAATATAATACTAATGTTAACCCCAAACCTAACCGTTATTCTTTCTCTAACCCTAATCCTAACCCAATCCCTAATCTTAACCCTATGCTAATCGTAACCCTAATATTAATCCTAATTTTATCTCTAACCCTAACCCTAACCCTAATCCTAATACTAACCCAACCCTATCCCTAACCTAACCTTGTGTGTGTGTGTGCGTGTGTGCGTGTGCACACTAGTTAAAATAGAATGTACATACATATAATAATTGGAAGATGCCTCAAGAGAGACCCGTGAAAAAAATCAGTGCAAAAGGCACACCAATAAAATTGAATAGAATAACCAAAAAATTTGGACCATGGTCAGTCAGCATGTATGACTGACTACCTCTTGTTGACTTCATACAATGACTAGGCATGGGCACAAATGAAGGAGTACATAGTATTTCCTTCACTAAGAACTGAAGCTAAATTACGTCAGTCACATAGAGAGGCGTGGCAGGAGTTACTAACAAAGGTGTCTTGCGGCTAATTTCAAGAGCCAAACCTTTACAACATCTAGGAATTGATGGTACCTTAATTAATGGTGAAGCTATTCACGATTGCAATACATTTCCCACAATTGAAGGTGCTTATACTTTGGAGATGTCACCATGAAACTGGGACATGCCTCTTTGTAGTGATCAGAGGTGCATCACAACAACCATGAATGGACGAGTGGATGAGAAAACTGCTACAACTTCCTGGCAAAGGAAATCTGAAACTTCCTTGTTGATCTACAAAATCCTATTAACAAATCAGAAAACTTTTCCTACGCGTTGCCATAGAACTTTCCAAGCAACATGGAAGAGCATCTTTAAAACTCATAGGAATTGCTTCCATATGTTAAGTTACTTGAAAGAGCTCAGTGTGTCCACTTTAGTTGGTTCCATAAGACCTTTGGTCTTTTTCTTAGTCTCTTTTGATTTCAGGGCAACTAAAGAATTTTGGTCATCCCTAAGAAATAATTTGGAGCAACCCTCAGATAATGAATTTATCTTGGAACAACTTTGTCGAAGATTGTATACGCTGGTCCAAGATTTGTAATAATTTATATTGATCTACTTGAACTGACATCAAGGTATTTGTTAAAGAGTTTATTTTTTGAGACCCTGCAAAAGACAAAACGCGTTAGCAAAAGTCTCGTTGATAGGATAAATGTTCATGATCAATGATTTGAGTCAATCTGTCAAAATTAGAGACATTTGTTTCATCCAAAAATATGTTCTCCTCCTCCATTTCAATGGCATATTGGCTAAAGCATCTACCACAACATTTGATTCCCTGTTAAATTAAAGACTGAAGTTCTATAACAACTCCCAAGCATGATCAAGGATGTACCCTATTTTTCAATTAGAAGACTTTCTATTTATGAAAGCATTAGTGATGTTTAAAGAGTCTTCTTCCTTAATAATATTTTGAATTTTTAAAGAAACAATCAATTTCAAACCAGCTAGCAAGGAATCTGCTTCTGCAACATTATTTGTTCTTGTGGAATTTTGACATCAACTACTTTCACAAGACCTCCAAGCTCATTTCTAATCACACATCTTGCACAAGAGTTTCTTGGATTGCCTCTGGCTGCTCCATCCAAGTTTAACTTGACAAAATAAAAAAGTGGTGGGATCTAAGCAATTTTGCTTCTATCCACCTTAGCTTTAACTGATAGAGCACCATGGTTTGGCATTGAAAGAAGAGTCTAGGTCTTAATTATCCTAGAGTCCTTGTTTGAAAAGGATCTATTTGAAAGTGAGGACTTGAAAACTTCTGCCATTACCAACTCAGAGATTGAAACATCAATTTAGTTATAAGATCCTGCTTTGACATGAAATTTTTCCTGAAAATATGATAATTTCTTTCCCACCATATATTCCAAGTTATGATAGTCAGAGACACTAGCCATAACGAAGAGAAGAGGGAATCTTTTTATAATAATGACTAACCAATAAATAACTTAAGAAGAGAGTTATCCAAGGGTGAGTGACAACTTAATTTTTCCTGACACCATTTCTAGCAGTATTATGCATAGTCACAATTGGCAAATGATCTAATGTTTCTTCTATTTTACCACAAAGAACACAGTTAAGCGGCTAAGCTATTCCCAATCTTACCAATATGTTGCTTGTAAGTATGTGACACTAACTCATTTGACTACAAAATCTAACAATTTTTTTTGATGAAATATGTATAATTTGATGTATTGTCGGGTGCTTGTAAAATTTGATGTGTAATTTTCAATTTTTAAAAATTTTATCCCCAACGTTCGTCAAAATTTCGACGAACCTAGGTTTCGTCGAAATTTTGACTATCAATTTCATTGAAATTTCGACAAACATGAAAAATAAGAAAAAAATAAAATTGTGGTCGACATGAAGAAAAGTGAGTTCATTGATTTATTGCGACAGTGTTTTGCTCTACTTGAGATAGTTTGTGGAGAACTAAGGATGATTTTCTTGGGAAAAATCAGAATAAATTCAATAAGATATCGCCAGGTTGAGGGTAGTCATTGTCTTTTTGTAGAATTCAGCTGTAAAGTCAGATTTGTAGTACCAGGTTTGAAAATCATATTTTAAAGCAACATCTCATCAGATTTCATTTTTAGAGGTTTAGGGTTTTGAGAATTTCATGTCCAGATTTTGTTGTGTGGAATCACCATAAGATCACAACCAAGGAACAGATTCTTGTGACTGTAATTATGCGATCCATAACTCTATTGGTCATGTGGCATACTTGTGCTATAACAAATATATGATGCATTCATGTGTGACCCAAGTTTAATGTGGCTACATGTTGTGATAGAAATGGAGGCACTCATATAATGTAGTTAATTCAGGTTGTATAATGTAGGTTTCAATCATCATTGGGTGCATTCAGGTTGTCTCAAGTTTAACAAGTTATGATGTAATTATAGCATGATCCAAGAGTGATTACCTCTTGCTGCAATAAAGAGCCTATAACTTTGGTTGATATGCAAAGTGGTTGTGTTATATCAATTATGTAGTGCATTCAAGCACAACCCATGTTTAATGGGCTATTCTAGAGAGTGGTCAAGATTTTCTAAACCTTATGAATGTTACTTAAAAGTGTATAGCTTAAACTACAAACCAAGTTTGTTACATAGTTGAATGCAATCTTGGGTTACCACAAACTATAATAATGTGATATGCTAATAACCATTATGGAAAGTATTAAAGAAAGACCCATGCTATATAGGATACATTTCCCTGATCAGGTTTACATACCTTAATGATCAAACACAAGCTTCCCACACACTCTAGGATACAATCCAAGATCATACCACAACTTTGTCAAGACAACTAATTTTCGACCCAAGATTTAAGGTTGTATTTAAATACCAATAGAAGCATTGGTAAGAGCATGATTAGGGTACAAACCCTAGGCCTCCGTAGAAACATAAACAATAACTCTAGCGGATTAGTGAGGTTGCAATACTAGAAAGATTGAGACATTGTAGCTAATAAAAAAATCTTGTAATCTAAAGATTGTAGCCAATAACAAGCACACTATGTAGCTTAGTGACATTTATAAATGCAATCTGCGATAAGAAGAATGACAGTCACTTGAGATGTGACAGTCAAAAAGAGGTTAAGCAGTGACAAGATAATAAAGCTCAAACCTTGCATAGTAAAGTGGAGATTTTAATAGTGAGTTTCTTTACCCTCTTGCTGACCTTAAGGGTTTTTCAAATGCTTTTGGTAGTGTTAGACAAGGCAAATGCAATCAGAGAATAACTGTCCAAATGAAGTAATAGTGGTAATCATAGGTTCAATGTTTCTTCTTAGCCATTAATGTATAATGGAGGTAGTGGATTGCATGTTTGAGTAGTATTTTGAAACTCATCAAAGATGGGAGAATAGTGAATAATACCTTGTGGACTGTGAAGTAGTGTCAATAAGGTTGAAGGATCTTAAGATCTACAATACCATGAAACAATGAGTCCCCTATAGTAAGTAGGCAGCCTATAGGGCATAGTTTGATTTTATAGAAGGATGCTCATGAAAGGAATCTTCAAGTGATAGTGAGTGAGCTGTTTGAGATTGCAGCTGAGGGTGCAATACCCAGTCTTAAAGGAAGTTAGCAAAGCAGTAAATGTGCAAGAAAATCGAATCATACACAACAAACAATTCACAATGTTATCTTCCATAATATCTTGAGTTTGAAGAAAAAAATCTCATTGTATCTTCATCATGAAAGTGGTGACCTTAATGGTTAATCACTGGCAACCATGATTTTAAAACATGATATTGTGCTTATGGAGGTAACATTTTAAGCAAGGCAGTGAGTGGTGGTTTGGAACAATGGAAGGTATGAAGGACTTTCTTTATATGCATACTATGCAATCTAGCTTAAGATGACGTTTTTAGAAGAGATTGGAGGTGGATTATGGAACTCAAGGGTTACCATGAAAAGGATTAAAGAGAAGACTGAGATCTATTTAAAAGCCATGGTCATGAAGATATTAAAGATGTCACATGCAAAAACCTAGTAGCTGGAGTAATGAATACAGTGCCAAAGAGGATAGTGTGTTGGGGCAGATTTAGGAGATCTCCACATTATCTAATTACAGGGAAATACATCATTTATTTATTTTTTTAATTAAAAGAAATAATTTTAAACCCTATATAGGATACATTGATGCTTCAAAAGCCTCTGAAGGAATTTGAGATTATGCAAATATATGTCAAGTAAATACCTAGATTACAAATAGTAGCAGGAACAATGTAAGATTTATTGAGCAGAGTAGGAATGAGATAAGAAACAATGAATCCTATGCCTCCTTTCACGCACATCTCTTCACCATTCTCTATCATTCTTTACTGAAACACTTCTCCATTTTGGTGGTCTATGCTTGAAAATAAGGTTTTGAAGAAGGTTTTAGAGTATGTTTATTAAAATGAAAACTTCATTCTGGTGGGCTATGCCTGAAAATAAGATTTTGACAAAAGTTTTAGGGTATGTTTATTAAAAAGTTTTATAGTATTTTGGCGGGCTATATTCTTGATTCCTTAAATGATTTATTCGAATGGATTGTGACTAAATAAATAACTAACTATTTAGTCATTTTTATTTGTGTGACTAAATAATTTTTAATCAATGACCAAACTAGTAATTTATTTACTCATTTATAGCTGAGTTGCAAAAAATGAGCAGAATTTAGTCATTTTTAGTTGTTGTGACTAAAAGTTTTAGTCACCTAGTCATTTATTTTCCAAATTCTACTAGTGTGTGATTCCTTGTGCGATTAGGGCTCTCTCAATGTTGAGGGCCCTAAGGATAAGTTCGTCATAAGAAGTGACACATTGCATCTTTAACTAAAAGGATAAATCCATATTGACATTAACAATGATGATTCTGACTTGTTGCTCCTTAGGAATGGGTCACTTTCCCTTACTAGCTCGCTACCTCCATCGTTGTAGGAAGTTTGTGATCAAGTTCAATATTATGATTTTAGGAGTCTAATGGTTGGAAATCATAGCAAAATCAGAATTTAATAAATTTTGAAATTAACATTTTAAAGTTTTTTTTGGGGTCATTAACTTCAGACTATCTTCTCTTTTGCAGGGGTGGTTGCATACCAAATTTTGTTTTGTGTAAAATATCAGAATTATTAAATTTTGTTACATGTCTATGAATAAAAATTATTGGAGTGTGAGTTTGATATTTTTTGAAGATCTAAATAGTCAAGCTTGGTAAAGAAAAATCATGTCAGATAATATTAGCCCAAAACAAAATGAAGAGACACTTGATAGATTGTAGGCTAGATTGAAAAGAAAGGGTGATGGGAAATGTTATTGTCCTTGCAATAATTGCAAGGGCTTAAAGACGAGATGAATTTTAATCACAACAGCTGAGAAACATTGTAGGCAACATGGTCACATTGAAAGGGGGGCATGATTATCATCCATTGATAAGTTGTTCATTATATGTGTTTATATTGATTGAATTTGTAAATGTTTATATCGTTTTAACATTTTATATATATATATATATAATCACTTGATCATGATCATGGTTTATTTGTGTCTATCATTATTATAAAGGTGGGGTGCCCTAGGGCAGATGATATAGATTATCACAGTCCAGAGAATGTGGTTTTGCAAGCAGACAAACATGGAGCTGTGAATATCGAAGATGAAGTTAATGATCCTATGGAAGAAGATGATCATGCGCTAGAAAACACAGTTGAAGATGATGGCACAAATACATTGATCCATGACACATTTAGTGGCAGAGTTGATCATGATGATCGAGATGACTTTGATGATGTTCATGATTTACCTATACTTGAGAAGGCATACGAGCCCCTTTATGAAGGCTCCAAACAACTCTTCTCTCTGATGTATTGTTGCTGTTGAACTTGAAGGTTATGAATAGTTTATCAAACATAGCAATCTCACGGATGTTAAGATATGTCATATATGTCATATTTTTTCATCTATTTTAATTGTTGTTAGTTCATCACTATGTCTATATTAACAAATTAGTTTTGTTGTAGATTGTTAATATGTCATATATGTATTTTAATTGTTGTTATTCATCACATGTACCAGTTGTAGATTGATTGGTGAATTTTTGTTACCACCATCAAATATTTTACCTCGCTCATACCGAGATTTAGCTAGCATTATGAAAGATATCGGAATGGAGTATCAAGCAATAGATGCATGTCCCAATGATCATATTATATATCATAAACAACATGAATTTGCAACAGAATGCCCGAAATGTCATATCAGTAGATATCGAATAGATCAATTAACAAAAAAGGTGCCTCGCAAGGTTCTTCGTTATATTCCCATTATTCCATGTATGCAATGATTATTTAGGTGCGAAAGCTTAGCACAATTTATGGATTACCATGCACGAAATAGAAGTGGAGATGACATTCTTTGAATGCCTGCGAATGGTTTTGCATTTAGGGACATGGAGGAAAAATGACCACACTTTAAAGAAGAACCTCGTAATCTCAAACTTTCATTGGGAGTAGATGGTGTCAATCCATTTGAAGAGCTGAGATTTATTTACTCGGTGTGGCCTGTTTTTATTATCAACAATAACATTCCTCCATGGATTTCAATAAAGAGTGAGCACATAATGTTTTCAATGATTGTTCCAGGTATTTGCTTACATCAATTTTCTTTAACGTAGTAGCATCTCATTTGTCTTATTTGTTGCATAATGACTTATATTTTTTTCATTCAATAGTTATGCACATTAATTTATATATATTGCAATAAAATGGTTATAATAATTATGTAATGTTTATGTTCATTCAACTAGGTAAGCACCACTTGTTAAAGATATGAATGTATATATCGAGCCTCTTATCGACGAGTTACTAAAGTTATGGAATGGCATCACTATGTATGACGTCTCTAGACCAATAGGACAAGACAATTTCAATTCCATGCAATGCTTGTATGGACAATCTATGATGCCCCAGGGCTAACACATTTTTGTGGTATGTTATAACATTCGACTGCACTTTAACAATATTTAATTTTATGAAGTAGATATCATGAATGTTTTTAAAATAATGTATTCATTATATATAATTATAAAAATTGACATATTTAATCCAATTATATATATGATCTTGCATGTTTTCAAACAAAGGGAAAATTTTGCATGTCCAATTTGTGGTCCAAAGATGAAATCTCGTCGTTCAACAAGTTTAGGAAAGTAGGTGTTTGCTGAGTATAGGCACTTCCTCCATAGAAATCATAAGTATCGAACTACTGAAAAACATCTTTTCAATAGGAAAGAAGAGACTACATCAAAACCACGAAGAATGACACCTCGCCTATGGAAGTTGGAATATAATAGAATTAATCATCAAGGTTATACATTGGATCAAATTGTTTATCTATCATATATGATATGTTTTGAATTTATATTTTTACATTGTGTTGTGTTTACTCATGTTGTAATTGACAATGATTGTCGTTGTTAATTTGTTTAACTTATATGCTTCATGAAGGTCATCAAGGCATTAATGGCGGCTTCCACAGGGACTGAAAAGTTATCTTAGACAATTTAGTAGGTTGCCCTACTATGAGCAGCTACAAATTGTGCATTTGTTTGATACAATGCATATTAGAAAGAATATAACAAAAACGTTATGGAAAATATTGGATGGAAGGCATGACAAAGAAAAAATTGTCAAAATTTGTAGTGACATTCAGGAAGCCAATCATGCAATGAAAAATGTCATTCAATTAAATAGCGATGGAGACCAAATTAATATAAGTGCCCTTCATTGGTTATTAACAGAGCAGCAAAGCAATGCTATAAAAGAAGTCATACGAAAAATATGATTTCCCACAAGATTTGCTGCAAACATAAACAATATAATAACAAAGAAAGACGAATTTGGGTCAAGGATGAAAACGCATGATTGGCATACTTTCATTAAGGTAATTATTCTGCTATATTATATACACTTGTATAATGCATGTACTTTTCAGTGTATTATGTTTACTACTTTGGAAAAATAATGAAAAGATCATTTTATAATTGTTGCAGTACATTCTACCTCTATGTCTCCCAGACAACTTTGACAACAATTTCAAGCAAGTTATATATGATCTTGGAAAATACATGAGGTAAGTAGCGATATTTGTTCAATTCGTTGTATACATCTTATAATTTCCATTTGTTTTACTTGTTATGTAATATACTATATATTTTTGTTAAATCTCGTTAATATATTTACGCCTTGAATCACTTGTAGATGGCTGTCATCTAAAGAAATCCATAAAAAAAATATAAATTATTAGAAGAGAAAAATTCCTCGTCTAATGTGTGAAATGCAAAAGTGTCTACCTTCGACATTTTTCAATACACAAGAACACTACCTCATACACCAAGTTGAGGAGATTGAATTGTGTGGACCTGTACACACAAGGTCAATGCGGATGGTTGAGAGGCACTTGAAATTTTTGAAGGATTTGGTTAGACAAAGAGCACATCTTGAGGGTTCTATGGTGGAGGGATATATGGTATACCAGACCATGGTCTACATTAGTGAATATCTTCCTAATTTTGCAGCAAAGATCCATGTAGATTGCATTTGGGATCCCAACTCCATTAACAAATTCGAAGGGGAGTACCTGATGGGGAAAGGTAGATTAAGGAAAGTGAGAGGTAATTATAAGATGGCCATGGAGATTAATTGGAATACATTTTACATATGGTTTTTATGTATATTGTACTTATTTAATTTTTAATCTTCAATATACATCAATTATAAATTAAGGTTGTATATTGTGGTATTTAACTAATTATATGTCGTTTGTGAATTTCAATTTTTTTTGATACAGTTGGTTGAGAGTGGGATGCACTACATTTGTACATTGCAAACAATCTTGATTGGATGGCGGTATGGATTGGGCGATGTCAACAATCAGTCACACATTAACATGGGAAGGTGTGGCTTCATTGGTTAAAGAAAGCATCAGTAATGGAGATTCCAATGTTACACAAAGGGAAATTGATTTAGCATATGGTTTAAGAGATAAACAAGTACGTATAAATATATTAATCACCCATATTATTTAATTATTTTCAATTATATTGATGTATATATATGTTGAGATTTTTTTTTTGCATACATTTGGCCAAGAATAAATATGTTTATCAACTAATGATATTGCAATAATTTTTACATGTTTGACATATTGCAGGTGAAACACCACAAGGCTATGTGGTGCAATGGTCGTAAATTTCAAATCAAAATGTTGGATGACATGAAGAAAACTTGTGATTCTGGTATAATTGTAGTCTTTCATGTGACTAATGTTTCATCTAGAAGTGACATACATCGAAGTCTTAGAAAATCGATACTATGGGATTTTGGATATATACTTGAGTGTGACTTTAAGTCCTTGATTAATTTTGTTAAATTAGTCCAATGGTGCAACTCTGATTGAATGAAAATGATCACGAGAGAACTATTATTGAAGCGATGATAATGGATTTACCATGGTTAATACAAGGTTGATCGTGAGCTGGAAATGAACCCTATGTTCTTCCAACCAATGGCAGGTATTTTACTCAGAGGTTCCAGGTAAACCGGGTTGGTCATTTGTTGTTAGACATGATCCAAGAGGAAGGCTAGTAAAGTATAATGTGGTGGAAGAAGAAGATACCGAAGAACTAGAAGATGATGTAGATGATGATCAAGATCAACAGTTAGTTGATGATGTCCCTGACGAAGATGTCGAAGAGGAGGAACTAGATCATGATGATGTAGGAGTTAAAGTTCATGAAGATGATATCCATGTGGATGATGACATTATCAAAAGTGATATTGATGATGATATGACCAATCCTTACAATGTTGAATCTGGATCGGATGATACAGAAAAAGAGTTGGATGAAGAAGAAGATCAATGACATTGAAATGTATGAGTTATGCGATTATATTATCTATTTGATATTAATTTCTTAAAAGAATTATATTGACTTATGTGATTACATAATTAATTCATGATTTTTTTAATTTTTATGCCATTACATAATTAATTTAATGATGTAATTTTTAATGTTAGAAAGGTCAAAAAATTAAAACATTTCAATAGTGATGTTAAAAACCTTGAAATTAGTGTGTTTTATGTTTCATGTGATCATAAAAGATTAAAAATTTAGTTGTAGAGGTGGTTGTTTAGCGGTTGATGTGTAAAGGCCTTTAAAAGGCATAAAGTGATCATTGTAATGGTTGTTGATGGTTGAGGATTTAAAAATAAGCCTTGACATTCAAAATCGTTTCTTCAAAATTTATACATGTTTTGTTATATAAAGACTGCACGGTCACATGCAGCCATATTTTGATGTGAAATCAATCTGCCAGAAGATATGTTCTAGCTTTGATTTTAATTTGATTTGAGGGTCATTTAAGGCATTGATTTGAGTTAGAAAGCTTCATTTCTTTGCATACGTTCTGCTAATCTCGCTTTTGAGGGTCTTTGTAAACTAAACATGATATAAAGGGGCTCTTACACTTTTTGTGATTACTGTAGCTTGTGTAAGAGGCCCCATGGATACTGTTGTAATTGTAGGATGCATGAATAGGGCGTAGGATGAGAAATAAAGAAGGTATAGCTGCTGTCCTCAAGAGTTTTTTGAAGAAAAACATGTGAAATGAGAGGTACTTTCTGGCTCGATTCGTGTTTGCTCCTTCATTTTCTATAAAAAGGATTTCAAGGCTAGAAGTACGGGTTAACAAGTTAAATATTTTTTGGTCGAGTCTAGGTAGAGTTGCAGAGCAAATTGTAAAGTTCGATGGTTTTAAAGAAAATGCAATTTAGGTTTTAAGTCATTTTGTAGTAGGTTTTGAATTCATGGGGATTTGATGTTTTATGGCAGTATTGACATTTGAATTGAAATAATTAATTCAAACTCATGTCTCTCCATTGTACATGCATATCTGAATTTTGAATAAGATAATCAAGGGTTGTCTTGTTCATCTCACTCTGTGGTGTGTATGATTTTTGTTTTGGCTTTAATTCAAGGAATTAATTAAAATGCTTGAATGGGATTGTAGGTGGATATGTTATGTATAAGGATTTGATAAGTAGTATTGGGTTAGAATACATGTTGATGAAATTGTAAGCAATGTTCTCAAGGATCTTATATGTTATGTGTTAAATCTGTCATAAACCCTTAGATGTTTATAAATTTGACTCCCTCAATGGATATATGGCACTAATGTAAGTTGTACTAAATTGTATGGTTCAGTATTTTTTTTGTCTCTACCTAGCGCTTGCTACAAATTGCAATTCAATGACTATTTTACACTGTGGAATGTGTTGTAGTTATCTCATGCTCCAAATAGTTGATATTACTAATGAACAACCAATTCTATTCAGTATTATGCTATTATGTTGAGCTATTAAATGAGATTATCTGTTGTTGTTAATGTTGTTTATGATAATGGTGCAAAGGTTGTAAACGCGATTAAGGATCACCCTCCCTGGTCTCAGAGCCCAAAGTGTAGGAGGTCTTAAAATCCTCGCCACTTTGGTCCGTAGTCCTTCGAAGCCCCTTGATTGGAATTGGCAATTTCATAGGTAAATTAGAAGACCAACTGTTACAAAGAAGTTTAAACCACAGGTAGAGGGAGAGAGATAGAGGGATTCAAAGGAGAGAGAGGGAGGAGTGAGAGAGACAGAGGGTAGAGGGGAGGGAGATAAAGAGAGTGAGAGAGAGAGAGATAACCAGAGTAGGAGAGGGGGTAGGAGGAGAGACTGAGAGAGAGAGAGGGTAGAGGGTGGTGAAGCTAGAGGGTTTAAGGGCTCTGGGGCCTAAGGGTTAAGGGCTCTAGGGCAGAGGAGAGATAGAGAGAGTGAGGAGAGAGAGGTGATCCCACAGAGGGAGAGGGGTAGGAGGGAGAGACTCTGAGAGGGTAGAGGGTAGAGGGTAGAGGGTTTAAGGGTTTGGGGGTTAAGGGTTAAGGGTTTAGGGTTAAGGGTAAAGGGGAGAGAGATAAAGAGAGTGAGTGAGAGAGAGAGAGAGAGACCTAAGAGGGAGAGACTTGAGAGAGAGAGAGAGGGTAGAGGGAAGAGTGTAGAGGGTAAAGGGTTTAAGGGTTTGGGGTTTAAGGGTTAAGGGTTTAGGGTTATGGGTAGAGGGGAGAGAGATAGAGGGATTCAGTGAGAGAGATAAAGAGTACGCAGAGGGTTAAGGGTAGAGGGTTTAAGGGTTTAGGGTTTAGGGTTTAGGGTTTAGTGTTAATGGGAGAGAGATAGAGGGAGTGAGTGAGTGAGAGAGAGACCTAAGAGAGGGAGAGGGGGTAGGCTATTAAAGATACTTGAGAGAGAGAGAGAGAGGGAGGGAGCGTTAAGGGTAGAGGGTAGATGGTTTAAGGGTTTAGGGTTAAGGATGGAGGGGAGAGAGATAGAGGGAGTGAGTGAGTGAGAGAAAGACCTAAGAGAGGGAGAAGGGGTAGGAGGGAGAGACTTAAGATAGAGTGAGTGAGAGAGAGAGACCTAAGAGAGGGAGTGATGCTAGGAGGGAGAGACTTGAGAGAGAGAGAGATAAAGGAGGGTTAAGGGTTGAGAGAGACCTAAGAGAGGGAGAGGGGGTAGGATGGAGATACTTGAGAGAGAGAGAGAGGAAGGGAGTGGAAGAGAGATAGAGGGAGGGCGGGTTAAGGGTAGAGGGTAGATGGTTTAAGGGTTTAAGGTTTAAGGGTTAAGGTTTTAGGGTTTTCGGTCAAGGGTAGAGGGAAGTGTTGGTTTTGTTTTACAATGTAACAAGGTTGGTCTTCTAATCTACCTATGGAATTGCCAATCCCAATCAAGGGCAGCTCGAAGGACCTGGACCAATTGATGAGGACTTTAAAAAAACCTCCTACACTTCGGGCTCTACAAGACCCAGGAGGGTGATCCCTTAATGTGCTTACAACCTCTGCACCAATATCATAAACAACATTAACAATAATAGATAATCTCATTTAATAACTCAACATAATAGGATAATATCGAATAGAATTGGCTATTCATCGACATTATCAACTATTTGGAGCATGAGATAACTACAACACAATCCCAAGATAAAATAGGTCATTGATTTGCAATTTTTATCAAGCTCTAGGTAAAGATGAACAAATATTGAATCATACAACTTAGATCAGTGCCATATATCCATTGTGGGAGTCAAATTTATAAGTATTCAAGGGTTTATGATAGATTTAACACATAACATATACGATCCCTGATAACATTGAATTGCAATCTCATCAATATGTATTCTAACCCAATACTACTTATCAAATCCTTATACAGAACATATCCGCCTATAATCCCATTTAAGCATTTTAATTAATCCCTTGAATTAAAGCTAAAATAAGGATCTTACACACCACAACAGTGAGATGAATGAAACAACCCTTAGTTATCTTATTCAAAATTCAAATATGCATGTACATTGGAGAGACATGAGTTTGAATTTATCATTTCAACTCAAATGCTAGTACTATTATACAACATTAAATCTCCATGAATTCAAAACCTATTACAAAATGACTTAGAACCTAAATTGAATTTTCTAAAACCATCAAACTTTACAATTTTCTCTACAACTTCACCTAGACTCGACGCAAAATTATATAACTTGCTAACCCATACTTTTGGCCTTGAAATCCTTCTTATAGAAAATGAAGGAGCAAACAAGCATCGGGCTAGAAAGTACACATGTCACCAGCCAATTGGAATACCTAGTGACATTCCAAAAATCGTTACAATAGCAATCACCCTGGAGAATATTCTTGTTCATCGTGTTAGCTGAGAAAAGTTGATGCAGCAACAAAAGCCATAAGAATCCTGCGCCAAGACTGCCACCAAAGAAAAACTGGAAACCGTTGTAACTGCAATGGCTTATTTTCCAACCATTAGTAGCCACTTCTTTTATTCTTCCTCAGTTAAATATTTAGTTACCCATTTCTAATATTCTTCAATAGTTGGCCAGTCAAAATTAATTACCTCATTTACCTTAGCATTATAAGGTGTATATTTAACCGCTATCTTATTTGCATCTCTTTCAAAAGATTCCAAAAATGAGCTGGTGCTAATTATTTTATCCATACAGCTCACCAAAAAATCATAATCTGAGTCATCACAAATTAATTTAATTTGGTCATTGATAACTTCATTTGCCTGATCTTGCCACTGCTAGAGTGACCTGATATTCCCTTGCTCATCAATTATATCAGGTAACAATGTGTTACCCCAATCATCATAATTCTTCACCAATTCCCTTATCCTCCTACTCAAGTCATCTGGTAAGGTCCAAAAACCTTGCAATGATTTTACTAACACATGAGTAGGCTTTAATGATTGGGGCCTATTATTTGTATCAAACCTTGAGGCTATATGCATTATACCCAAATCACTGGCCCTAGGGATCCAATTTTGAGATAGTGGTATCACTACCTCCTGGTCCCTATCTATATTCTATATTACATCAAATAATAAAGAATATAAAGAATGTATAGATGATAATCTATTAACCTTTTCATTTAAGTTCCTCAAGATAGCAGTGACAATCTCCTTTTGCTTTGAAAGAGATCCCTCCTCACTTACCTTTAATGATGCCTGTAATTCTTCAATTTTTTGCATGAGCTGCTTCTTTGTAGGATTGATAGAGCACTCTGTTTCTTCATCAATTTGTTCTAAAGGAGGGGTGAGGGAAGGATTCTGACTAGGAGACCCTAGTGTGGAAACAATTGGAGAAGCAGAAGGCACTAACCTTGATGTGGAAGGTAATGAACTGATTCTTGGAGCACTTGATGTCTCCCCAATATGTTTATACCTTAACCTATCCACCTCGGTTTGCAACTCAACATTCTTTTGCTGCATTTTGTTGTATTCCTCAATCAAAAGGTTATACTTCTCCATCAGGCTCTTCTTTTCATCCTCTTCTCTTTCAATAGTCTTTTGGGACAATTTGGCCACATTCACAGTTAGATTAGTGGCCTCAGTGGTTGAGGTCTCTAAAGCTCTTTTTATTATTAACCCTCCTCTGAAATTTGGGTTAATATTTGTAACATCTAACTTTCTCCCTTGTGGGGCCAATGCCCAAATTTCCAAAGTCTCATACTCTTCACTAAAGGCAGAGTCTTGCAGTGTTTCCTTGACCTCTTCTTCAAAGTCTTGCAAGGGATGCTTGGACTTTAGAATAGCATTAAATGCTACAACATTTGCAATGTCCCATTCAGGCAGAATCAATACACCAGCCTAAGTCACCAGTTTTCTTCCTTCCTCAACAGTAATGTTCTTGAATTCTTCCATTAATTTAGCTTTCACTTCCTCATCATTCTCCTAGTTTGACCTATCAGGTCTCAAGTCTCTCCTCTTTTTACATTTATATTGATATTCCTCAAATTTCATCCTCCATACCAATTGCAAGAAGACAAAAGTTTTTATAAATGCATCATCATCAATAAACTCCTTACATGCCTCCATTCTTGCATCTTGTACACATTTTCCTTTCATATCCAAATCAGATAAAACCAATTTAGTTGACCTAGGAGGGGAAGGCATACCAATCTGCATATCTTGATCAGTAACAACAATCTCATCCATCACATCCTCTAGTGGCTGATCAGTCCTTTGCCTCTTAGGGCTTGGTTCAGAAGGTAGTGATGAAGGACTATCTTCTGGTGATGATTCCAAATCAATAATCTTAATTTCCCTAGGTGTTTTGAGCTTTGGACTTGGCTGTGTAGGAAATTTCATTATTTGTTTACCTTTTTCTGTCCACTTCTTCTTCATCACTGTTGTCATCCTTTTTCCTCTTGTAAATGGGCCACCTTTCTGTAGGCTGGTATGTTGGCCTTGTTTCCATTGGCCTAGCACCTTGTTCCTGCACACCCTGACTCAATTCCAAGTTTATCTTCTTGGTCCTCAAGGTGCCCATAATTTCTTTGAAGTTCTCCATCAGAAAATCAATTTTCTTATGATGTGGACTGAACTCCAACAATGGATCATACTTTGGATCCATTTTGTGCACAATATCTAATAGCTTATCATAAGTTATCCATTTATCCTTGTTCAACTCCTACCTATTTATATCAAATTCATTTCTAACCAGGTCCTCAAGAAAGTTGAACTCATGCACAAACTTTCCACCCTTTATTCTCTATTTGAAAAGGGAAAAGAAGCCCTCAGGATCATGTTGCCTCTTTGGACCACACCTTAAGTGGTAATCATCAAAGAATTTTCCAAAGTGTACCCATCCTCCCTTTGAAAATACAAAATCAGATACCACTGTATAATCTAGGAAAAAGGTTCCCTTACCCCTCTCAGTGAGGTTATCCTCATGGATACAACCTATTTGCCACATAACCTCTACAAATCCCACTCTTGGTGGAACATTGTATGGAAGTATATGGGGGGTTCCTTGAAAACTGTATACCCTCAAAATAGTGTTGACTGGGTATGGAATAATGTCACCCCAGTTATGGTAGACATTTAATTCTGGCCTCCTCCCCTTCGGTTTGAGGAAATCATGCAATTCCTCAGGGTCCTAGGTACATTCACCATCATTCTGGCCCTCAATCTGGAAGCAAAGCAATTATCAAATTGCACATAACTGGTGCCTTCTTTATTACATGATAAGTCTGCAGTCCATATCGTTACAAGCACTCTTTCTCCATCAACAAATTGCCTTAATTCCATCTTCTCATAAAAGAAGTCAGCATTCTTGCACAAGAACATATGCATCAACATAGAATACCAAAAGAATTGAGTGTCTGTATCATTCTGCTGCAACTTCGACAGCCCTTCATGTATCCTTTCAGCCAAGAAGGAGGCAAAATCATATGTCACAGAGAAATTGGGGTGTTGTATTTGCACCCCCATGAACATGTAGGCAATGGGCATCACCGTGCTAGGATTGAAACCTAAAATATGGCACAATGAATAAAAAGTAGCCAAGAAATGATTTACAAAGCAATTTACTCTGAATGGTTCTTGGTCACTAGGGCTCATATGAAATCTTGGACCCCCTGCCCTAGCCAAATGAGGTGGAAGAAGCTTAGCTCTGAAAAGAGACTTTAATTTTCCATATTCCTGCTTCATTTCCTCAAGATTGATAGGAACCAAGTATACACTTGACTCACTCAAATCAAAAACCTATTGGACCTCTTCTCTGTTAATGCTCAACAAAACCCTTCCATCATTGTCCCTGATTACCCACGTGACAAGTTCATATCTCGTAGCCACGACCCTAAGCAAATCTATATCAAGGAACACATTTGGCACAACCAACTTCCCCATATCATACATCCAACCGTTTGAGAAGGGGTGAGGAAAATTCCTCTATCCATACCACAGTCTAAACATCTCCAAACCTATAAGAGGAACCCTAACATCGGCTATATTTGAATAGTTATATACCAATCCCTCCCCTAGGATTTTTCCTTGCATCAGAACCAACCCCTTCTTCCTATCATTTTTTGACAATAGCAATTGATCCAAGAAATCATCATATAGGTTCCTACTCAAATAATCAATTTGGCTAGAGTGTTGCTTTGGAGGTGCCATCTTGGATAAACTAGGGCTTACTTACTATTTCACACTTCAAATAATTAGGACTAACCAGAAAATAAAATTACACAATAAAACACTACAATTCCCCACAATTCAATCAACCTAAAACCCCTAAAACATTTATCAAAAAGCCCAATAAAAAGCATATAGTAAACCTTTTTTCAAATTCAAGTGCAGAATAACCAGGTGACACAGAAATTAACTCACGGCTTTTATGTTTGTAGAAATCCCAATTCTTCATTGTAGAAACTCGCAACTTCGCTTTTGGCTCTAAGACTGCTTCACAAAATATGTGAATGCTTTGTGATATAATAAAAGTAGGAGAATTTTTTTTATTTCAATCAAATCATGCCAACAAGTGTCTCATCTGCCATTAAAGCTTACTCGTGCACTACATGAATGACTCCAATCGTATTTGATTCTGATTTAAATATTAGCCGTCAATTTTTTAGTTTGATCAAATCATCGAATGGCTGCCTTCAAAACAAGCTGAAATAATCGCCAACATGGAAATAAGGGGCCCACCATACCATACGTTTCCAAGGAAATACACGTGGTGGTCACCCGTGATATCTCAATCAGTAAAGACCTTGCAACTTCTGATCACGCAATAGCGGGCAATTGTAGATCCTGATCATCAGTGATCTTGTTCCTTCAAAACAATCACCAACTTTATCATTAACCATCTAGCAGCTTTCCCGCCAAGATTATAACATCTCCTTAGATTTGAAACACGTTCATCTGAAGAACACTTTAGTAACCCGTTGCATAACATATTAAAGCCTGATTAATTTACCAAGGTATTTCCCTTATTCCTTTGGCTTTACGAAATAAGACACGTGGTGGTCGCCCGTGATATTGTGATCAATAAAGACATTGTGATTTCTGATCACACGATGGTAGGCAACCATTGATATCAAACGATGATTCATCAACGGTCACACAAACTCATCCCCTTTGGCTTGATCAGATGGGACACATGGCGCCCACCCATGATATCACGATCAACTAAAGCAATGTGGTGGGGTCATCACGGGATGGCAGGGAATGGCTGAGATCAAACAACAGTCAATCAATGGTCACACAAATTACCCTCTGCAAAATAAAACATTTATTAAAAGAACGAGGGGGACATCACTAAGCAGATGATAAATGATTGACATAAGTTGTTTTTAAACGATGAAACATAGGGCCGAGCAAGACTTAGGGAAAAATAAAATCCCGTGGAGGAAATAAAATATTAAGACCAAAGGGACCCAACCTTAGATGAAACAATAGGGCATAAGATGTTTTAGAGGCCCTCCAAAAGTAACAGTGAAATAGATCCCACCCAAGGCGTAAGACAAACACTAGGATTTTACATGAAGACAAAGCTAAAACCCCAACCTTAGGATTTTCCCAAACACCATGAAAGACCAAAGACATAAGGCATGACAGGAAAGGAAAACAAGGAACAAAATTTGAAGTTCCATCAGGAAGAGAGATAGAGGGAGTGAGTGAGTGAGAGAGACCTAAGAGAGGGAGAGGGGGTAGGAGGGAGAGACTTGAGATAGAGTGACTGAGTGAGTGAGAGAGAGAGAGACCTGAGAGAGGGAGTGGTGCTAGGAGGGAGAGACTTGATAGAGAGAGAGGGAGGGAGTGGGAGAGAGATAGAGGGAGATAGGGTTAAGGGTAGAGGGTAGAGGGTTTAAGGGTTTAGGGTTTAAGAGTTAAGGGTTTAGGATTTAGGGTTTAAGGGTAGAGGGGAGAGACATAGAGGGAGTGAGAGAGAGAGAGAGACCTGAGAGGGATAATTGTGGGAAATTGCAAAGTTCTATTTTGTAATTTCATATTTTGTTTAGCTTTAGTCTGTCTAAGGTTTTAGATAGCAAGGAAGCCCTAGTTTACTCAAGATGGCACTGACAAAGCAACATGTTGGCCAGATTGATTATTTAAGTAGAAACCTATATGATGACTTCCTGGATCAATTGCCCTTGTCAACAAATGATAGGAAGAAGGGATTGGTTTTGATGTGAGGAAACACCCTAGGGGAGGGATTATATAATTGTTCCAACATAGCTTGATGGAACATTGGATCTTTGCTCGTGCTTGGGAAACCTTTCACCAAAAGATGCCATGAATGCACCTTACCCAAAGTATGCTTTAGGACCTCCATGCATACAAACACAAGGATTGCCATTTATCATCTTGAAGTAGTGGTACCTAAGATGATGGTACTACGCCTCCCTTGGACATTGTTCTCTTCTTACAATTGGATACATCAGTCCTCCTTTTGATTTTGTCAAAAAGATATGAAATGATTTCTAAGCAATGCCTTATTGGGTCAATGAGATCACTAAAAGTCTAGGACTTGTCAAATGAAGGTTTATTATTGACACCTATCCATTTACTATTCACTTGTTAGGACTTAGTAATGACTATCCAAAGAGAAATTGAGATAGTGGCAACAACCATTTATATTATTTATCTCACTGCAATCCATTTCATGGCTATAGTCATGTTGTCACCTAGTGTAGATTTATATTTTCAAATTCATAGATAACATGAAGACAAACTTGTAGCCTTTAATGGTACTACTCTTATTCATGACTATGCTTTGTTCCCTTCAAGCACCATGATTTATGATGGTTTTTATGTTGAATATCTTCATTAAAACACCCCTATGCAACTATATGCCTTCACTATTATAGCCTATTGCTGGAATGGATGATCAATGGTATGAAAAGGTAAAAATACAACTGTGCTTTGCTTCCTTCACTATTTGTTGCTGATTGTTGATTGTTGTCCATATGCACTTGTACAATTGTAATGCTTGATGTCCTACATGAACCTGCATGGTTGTCTTGTAGAATAACCTTATAGTTTTCATTCATATACACTTGTACTATGGCCTTGGCTTCCAAAATCAGGCCTCTCTAGAATCATAACTGCTTAATTGTCATTTGTAACTTTTTGTTTCTTGTATGCAATCATGATCCATGTTGGATCAATCATGATGACCAAAACCCCTACATGAAAGGTTATGGGCATAGAAAGTGTATCTCGATCACATGATATGAGGGTTCCATTTCTTTCATAAACCTCTTGTAATGACATGTTTTCAATAGGAATATTATCTGTGTCAACTAGAGTTGATGTTTCTTGAATGTCTTTTCCTTTTATACCTTTCCTTAAAACATCATGCATTGAATGTTATCTAGCAACTTGTTTGCCTAATGTTTGATTGTGAAGGCCTTGAATAGAGCCTTGTGCAACTTTATATTTTTTTTTTGTTGTTGTCCTTCATGAGACCATTGTAGCATGCATTGTTGGTTGTCCTTATCAATGACAATGACCTTTACCTATTGCATTCACTTTCACCAGTAGACCCATGAACGAATAATATCAATCCCCTTTGCCTCATGTAGCTCTTGCAAAACTTGTATCATTACCTTGATTCAACCATTGCTCTTCTTTTGTTATGTGTAATAAATACACATAGTCTCCTCATTTTATCTTTATTGGACAGCCACCTGTCACATATGCGGGTGACCTAACAACTCACCTTCCTATGTGATGTGTGACTATCCAATAGGGTTATGGTGAGAGGGGCTTGACAACAACTTGAAATGCTTCCTCATTTTTTAAAAGATGCATAATTGAACTTGATGCATCTATGAAGTCACTTCCTTTATAAACGGATCATGGATCTTCTTAAGAAGATTGAAGGACATATCAACACAGTATGTTGCATCTTTTGAATCTGTCCTTTCCTATCATGTCTTATGTTATTGGTCTTTTATGGTGTTGGGAAAATCCTAAGGTTGGGGTTTTGTCTTTGACTGAATCCCTCTATCTCTCTCCCCTCTACCCATAACCCTAAACCCTAAACCCTTAACCCTTAAACCCTCTACCCTCTACCCTCTCTCTCTCTCTCAAGTCT
>VDFB02000009.1:41802205-41826555 GCA_007258455.2 Sequoia sempervirens
CATTTGTGGTGACTGAGGATTTCATTACCATAAAGATAGAGAAGGTCCCAGGTACTTTAAAATGTTTTAATTATTATTATATATAATCCAATTGAAATTTACTTATTGATCGCTCTTTTTAGACTATTGATCCCATGATCATTTTGTAGGAAATGATATTTTTTATAAACATCTAAGTGATAATACATTGGAGCTCTTCGGGCCCACCATACGTACATGATGGAATGCCCAAAATGAAGATTTAAAAGATGAGCTCATTAACTATTTAGTTGTGCTGTTCGGTGATAAAACATTCAACCAAACCAAGGTCCTTAAAAAAGCTGGTACCTATCTAAAGTATGTGAGGGACCAATATAGGTCACATTTAGAGAAGAACAAAAAGTACGAGCATCCCCCCATGATTCCGGAGAGGGAGTGGAAGGACCTGGTGTCGGATGGAAATGAGAAGGCTAAAAAGAAAAAAGGAAAGACACCACCGGGCCAAGGAAGGTATGTGATACTATCAACAATGTAATTATATACTGATTACTCTTTCTTTTTACATAATCTAATGTATTTCAAAATTTTCATAGGCTTCCCGACACATCGAAGGCAACAAAGGCAAGACTAGAAAAACACGGGCAACACAAACTTGGCTCTATTGGTTATATGAAATTAGTTGCACGAATTGTAAGTATCAATAAATGAAATATTGTATCCAAATAATAAATTGAAAACAATTTTGGTTTTATCACACCATAGAAGCAAAATTCATGATCTTATGCAAAAATGTAGGGCTCTAAATTCAATAGGTTCCATAGAGATGACCTAAAGATTTCCTTCCGGCAGGCTATGGAGCTGTGGCTGAACACCTAAGAGTCTTGACTAGGCAAACACAATCTTCCACTGCATCTGACACACAGGTAAATAAACTCAATAAAGTTTATTTAAAATTGAATACTTGTGTAATCTATTCTATATTAATTTCCACCATAAAGTAATTACATGCCTATTTGTTTTAAACATTCAAGCAATGATAATACTGCACATGACATTGGAATGCATCCTGGTGAGGGTGGAGCACAACCTGCAGATAAAGGTCATGGTGTGCATCCCGATACTTTAGAGCATGTAGAGCATGATTAACATATTGAGCATGATCAGGCTAGAGAAGATTAGGAACATGATGTAGCCCCATCAGGTAAAGAGGACCACTCTAAATTTCTTTTAAACATATTTAATTGCAATTGGTGTATTAATTAATGTAACCTTTTATGTTTCAAATTTAGAGCATGTAGAGCGTGATCAACGTGTTGAGCATGATCAGGCTAGAGAAGATTAGGAACATGATGTGGCCCCATCAGGTAAAGAGGACCAATCTCATGTTCTTTTAAACATATTTAATTTCAATTGGTGTATTAATTAATGTAACATTTCATGTTTCAACTGCAGATCAGGATTGAGAGGGTGTTCAACATGTTGAGCATGAGTCTATAACAGAAGTTCAGGAACATGATGTGGAACCATCAGGTAAAGAGAACCACTCTAATGTTATTTTAATTAATGAAATACTTGTAACAATAATAATAAAACATATCAGTTTAACATTTCTTTGTTATTGCAGCAGACCCCCCTTGCAGCGGCATCCACGTCATGAGCAGACGACTAGGCGTACATTAAGATCACGAGCAGAGGGCAGAACAACTAAAGGGGGGACAGATGATTTAGAAAACGATACTCCACTTCATATTTTTTTAGCTTTAAAAAAGAAACAAAAAAAAGTGATTGTAATCATATCATAACAACCATATTTTTGATAATATGTAAAAACTGAAAGAATGAATATTATATGTTAATGAATGAATGTGAATATGTTAGTTAATGAATGTTATATGTTAATGAATGAATGTTATATGTTATTAATGGATGAATGAATGTTATATGTTATTAATGGATGAATGAATGAATGTTATATGTTATTAATGGATGAATGAATGATTAATGTTATATGATTGGGTATAGAAATTAGTGATGTGAAGGGGGGGAGGGGCCAAATGAGCTTCCACTGTCATGTGGTTGGCCCTGTTAAGTAGAGAATATTAAACTATTCTCGAAACAAAGAGAAGCTCAATAAGGTAATACACTTTTCAATATAAGAAATGCATCATTTGACATCAAACCAATAATAAAGATGAAAGAAAGTAGTAAATTTTCATTATGGTGTGGAAAATGATTCTTTATACCTGAATCCATGCTACGCATCATAATTTGAAGTTGTTTATTTCAATGTTCTGAGTTTAGTTTTGTATGGATTTGTATGAATACCACATTGTGTTGTGTGTGATTTGGTTTTCAGCTCTATTTCTTTTGTTTTTAGTGGTGACATAACTCTAAAATTTAACTTTTGTGCATAACAGGTTGGTGGAAAATTTGATAACTTTAAAGGGTTTAGAGGCTCCATTGAGATAGATACATGGATATTTGGATCTTGTTGTTGATGGGAGGCTTCGACTTAACCATGAAATTTTGTACCATCTGCAAGTATGCAAAAGTTTCTCTACTTACATTCATTCTTGATCATAAATGTTGTAAATGATATTAATGCTTCAAACTTAAGATTCGTTTCATTGTTATAATGATCAAAATGTTATACTTTGCTATACATTCAAGCATTCTCTTGCCACCTACCCTTTTCTCTCTCCCCCTCCTTTTAATAATTTTTTTTGTCATAAAAAATTCACATTTCTGTCTCATTTACACAAATTTATATGAAGCGCTAGGAGTGAATAAAGCTATGTAAAGATGATGGATTATGTCTAAGCAATAACTTTCCATCTTATAGCTAATTAAATCCTTAATATTTGAATAGTTTAGAGTTCGAATAATGCTTGTATATGCATGTATAGCAATAAGGGAGCCTATGTGAAGATTGAAATTTAAAACATCACTTTGGTATTTTTCCTTAGGCAGTGAAATGATATTTTGAGTAATACAAACCTACACACACATTGACATTTTTCGGCATTGCATTGAGGAATTTTTTTTCTCTTATACCTACCCTTGGCTAGACATGGAGGTATATAATATTGGTTTCTAGGTTTTTTCTGTAAGTAGTTAATTTCACAAAGGAAGACTAAAATCTTCTTAATGTCTTGTTAGGTGTGAAAGCATATGAATCACTTGCTAAAGGCACCATTTTGTATTCATCCAAAAACTGGTTTGTTCTTTTTTATGTTTCTTGCATGTGTTTTTTTTAGGCTCTAGAGATGTAGCTCGGCTCTTTCCTTTGCACTTTTCATCTATTTTGATGATTATAGTAGATTGTCCTCATAATTTTTCATGTAGATCTGTTTTGTAACCTTATTTTCTACCAATCAATTTGCAAACCCGGTCACATATTACGGGACCATTTCATTAACTTGTAGTCATCCATTCATGTTGTAGGTTGTGTTTGTGTGCCAATAGAAATCACGATGAAGTGCGAGAACTTTTAATCCTACGTGTACCCAATCTTTCTCAAGTAAAAGTCTTACCTTATTTTATAGTACTTTAAATGGTTAATTGAAGGTGCTTCTTTAGATCTGAGATAGTTGAACCTTGGATTAAAATATGGTATTAGATGGAAGCGATTATAATGATAAAATTGAGGGTCCATTGAACACAAATTACGAACATAATTTACTGGACTATGAATAGTGTTACAATTATAATTATTTCTCCTTTACCTACCTGCATTAATGAAAGATAGTAGATGTGGAAGTTCATTACGTAGTGTCTCATGTATGTGTTAATTTTAATTTGTTTAAGTTGTTCAAGAGATTGATTAGGTCAAGAATATGATCTACAAGCTCTGTTCTCTTGACACTGCTCAACATTTTCCCTACACATTTCTCTTCAATCCAGACGTTTCTTAACTCCTTCCCTTGTTAGCCCTTGGTTGTTCTCAAGTGTAATGCTTTTTCTATGCATCTTGCAGTCTGTATGTATGATCATTCATCTCTTATGAAGCATGGATAACCTTTCATGGAATTGTTGTTGTAATTAGACAATTGCCATTGTGAGAATAATCATTTAATTTGTATGGAAGTAAGTCTTTTTCATATTATTTGACTTGGTATTGTAAACTTGTCTTTGCAGAATTCTCTAGGGGGGAACAACAGAACTGTGATGATAGGTAGAGTTGTAAAACACCATAAATCATTTGGCATTATCAATATATTGCTTATAGAATACTCTATGCAAGTAAAATGGAATGTGCAATAACAATTGGTCTCAAATTCAAATATGAATATAAGTACATTATACACAAGAAGATGGTATCTATTCTATGATTTAAAGAACCCAAAAATAAGAAAATTAATAGGTTCCATTTGTTTACTTGCTCTTAGACACTTGTTTAATCGGCGAGACCCTCAAAATGTCTTGTTGATAACCAATAGTGTTCAAAACTCCTAAAGAGGTTAGATCGGTGTGACATTGGATGTGTCTTGCCAATGGAACTCATCTGCAAGACATGGACTATTGGAGTGAGTTTTCTATCCTGTGCTGATGGTTGATCTCTCACCAATGGGTTGGCTTCGGTGGTCATCGCCAAGAGTCTCCACGATGGTACATTTCAATGAATATTTTTTTTTTCAAAATTGCATTGTTTCGTCGCAATTTCGACGAAGGCCACCGACAAATCACTGAAAAGGTCCGACGAAGTTGCTATAGCTGTGACGAAAGCTTCGTCGTAACTCCTTTCCCATTTCATCGAAAGGGCGATGAACTTCTGGTGTTGTTTTGATGCTTCAGAAGAGCCATTGCAATTGCATTTTGGTTGTAATTCGTCGGTGGATACACGAAGTTTTCGTCGATATTCTGACGAACATCTGAGTCATTTTATGATGCCGACGATCGAAGAATCTGTGCCATTATTTTGATGTTTAATTCATCGTCGAAATTTTGACGAAAAAATAGCAACAATTTTTTTTTCGTCAATTCGTCAATTTTCTGACAAATGTTTGTCGAACGACCAACGAATGTTTGTCAAAAAATGGAGTCAAATTCAGTAGTGTGATTCTGAGAAGCAAGCCAGTAAAATTCCCTTGACTTTGGAATAATATCTTGATTGCAACATAATTTATAAGGTCACTTCCCAAGATTGAGTCTGTCTTCAAAAACCAGTGATGCTTAATATTTTCATGTCTAAATTAATGTATTTAAAATTATAAAATTATAAAATTAAATAAAAATAAAATATCCTAAATTTACTATTATATAAAAATATTGAATATTTTTTAAAATTTGAAAACATCTCAAAATGAAAAAATCATTCATATTCTATTTTATTCAAAATTAATATATATCTACAATAAAATATTATAAATTTAAGGTTTTATTAAAGATTTTATTGTACAAAACTATAGCAACTTAAATAAATAGTCTAATATAAAGGCCTTTCATAATAAGTGCACATCTAAAATAAATTTAAAATTATAAAATAATAATACAAAGAAACTATAATAAATTTATTATTACACATAAAAATAATTTTTTAAATTAGCATATTTAAAACTAGCATATCTATCTTTAAAAAATGTAATGTAATTAAGAATTACATTTAGACTTAACTTTATCATATACTTTTAAAATAATTTATATAACATTTTTAATTATTTATTTATTATTATTTAAAATTTGGTTATAATTATGATTAGGATTTAATTAGAGTAAGGGTTCAAATAGAATTCTAAGATAAAACTTAGAGTTAGGGTTAGAGTGACTAAGGTTAGATCAAGGTTACAATTAGGGTTAGGGTTCAATTATGTATAGGATAAGGATTAGGGTTAGAGATCAATTATGATTAGGCTTGAATTAGAGATAGGATTAGGGTTAGAAATCGGTTAGGATTAGGGTTCAATTAGGGTTAGGGTTCAAAATATTCAATTAGAATTAAATTAGGGTTAAGGTCATGTTAGGGTTAGGGTTCTTGATTACAAATTAATTAGGGTTAAGGTTAGGATAAGGTTCAATTAGGGTTAGGGTTATAGGATAAAGCTTGAGGTAAAGGTTAGGGCTAGGGTTAGAGTTAATGTTAAGTTAAGGTAAGGGCTCAACTGGGGTTAGGTTTTAATTAGGGTAATGGTGGCGTTGATGATGCAAGTAATGGTGGCATTGGTGATGGATTTAGTGTTAGCATTAGAATTATGAATAGCATTATAATTATGTTTAGGGTTAGAATAAGAATTAGGGTTATAGTTAAGGTTATGGTCATAAATATGATTCAAGTTTGGGTTAGAATTCAATTAGGGTTAGGGTTAGGGTTAGGTTTAAGGTTAGGATTAAAATTCAATAAGGGTTAGGGTTCAATTAAGATTCTAGGATAAATCTTGGGGTTAGAATTATAGTGAAGTTTGAGGTTAGGTTTACAGTTAAATATGGTTAGGGTTATAAAATAAAGCTTTGGGTCAATTTTAGGGTTAAGGTTAAGGTTAGGATTTAATTATGATTTGGGTTATGGTTTAGATTCAATTAGGGTTAAAATTTAAAAATGGTTAGGGTTCTAAGGTAAATCTTGGGGTTAGGATTCACATTCAATTAGGGTTAGAGTTAGAATTGGATTTCTATTAGGGTTAGGGTTAGGGTTACGATTGGGAGTTACAAGTTAAGATCATGGTTAAGGTTAGAGTTAGGGTTAGGATTTAATTAAGGTTATTAAGATTCAACTAAGGTTAGGGCTAGGGTTCAATTGATGTTTAATTAGGACTAGGGTTCTAGGATAAAGTTTAGAGTTGGGGTTAGGGTTGGGGTTAGAACTCAATTAGGATTAAGGCTAGGATTATAATTATGATAAGAGTTTAGGGTTAGGGTTCAATTTTTTTTCAATCATGGTTGGGGTTTTAGGATAAAGTTTTGGAGTTAGGGTTAAGGTTAGAATTAAATTAGGGTTAGGGTTAGGGTTAGAGTTAAATTAGGGTTAGGTTTTAATTAATTTTTGGGTTATGGTTAGTATGAGGGTTCAACTAGGGTTAGGGTTAAAGTATTGTGGTCAAGTTAGGGTTAGAGTTAGTGTTAGTATTAATGTTTAAATAATGTTAGGTCTAGGTTTATATTAGGGTTAGTGTTAAGATTTAATTATTGTTAATGTTAATGTTAGGGTTAGGGTTAAGAATAGGTTTTTAGGAGAAATATTGAGGTTACAATTAAGGCTAGGGTTAAGGGAAAGATAAGTGTTAGAGTTGGGATTTAATTAGAATTAAGGTTATGATTAAGGTTGGGTTAGAGTTCAACTAGGATTAGGGTTATAGTTCAAATAGGGTTAAACTAGGGTTGAATTATGATTCAATTAGGATAAGGTTTCAAATAAGATTATGGCTCAATTAGGATTAGAGTTCTAAGATAAATCTTTGGGTCAAGGTTAAGGATAGGGTTCAATTCGTGTCAGGGTTAGCATTAAGACTATATTAAGGTTAGGGTTAGCATTATAGGATAAATCTTATGGTTATGATTAGGCTTAGGGTTACGATTCAATTAAGGTTTAATTAGGGTTAAGGTTAGGGTTACTATTCAATTAGGGTTACACTTAGGGTTAGAGTTTAATTATGGTTAGGATAAAGCTTGAGGTTACAATTAAGGTTAGGCTTAGATTTTGGATAAGTGTTAGGGTTAGGGTTACTGCAAGCTTGATCCTGTAGACACTAAAAATTGTCCTAGGCGTGCGACTCTTAATTTCTTCATAATTCTTTCACCCCCTTTTTCCCTTTCGTTCTTCATAATTAAATAATTTTAATTATTTAATTAATTCATTTCTATCTTTATTCCTCTTCGATTAAAGAAATAAATGTTATTTATTTAATTATGTCACTAATTAAGTCGGTCTTCTTTCTAAAATTAAATAAATGTATATTTGTTTAATTTCTAGGCCACTTTCCACTATAATTAAATAATTATTCTAATTATTTAATTATTCGTTAGCCTTTTCTCTTTCTAATTAAATAAATTTTATTTATTTAATTTGGTCCAATATCTTGAATTTTAAATTAAATCGATATTTAATTCAAAATGATTCCTCCTTTATCACATTCCTCTATAATTAAATAATATCTTTATTATTTAATTAGTCATTGGCCACTTAAATTAAATAAGATTTGATTTTCTCTAACACAACATTTTTTCTATGTCAATCTTATCTTCCACATCAAGTCCTTATCTATACGTGTCTCGATTAACCTCCACCATTGATTAAATTATCTTTAATTTAATCTTGACCATTCATCTTTATCACTTGCTCTAATTTATCCCTAACCCTATTCCATGCCTCATTTTTTAATCTTGACCATCGATTAAGTGTCTTTCAATTTTAGCCTTTAATTTGAAATTGGCTTGCTTATAAAAGGGCTCTATCATTGTCATTTCATTAATCTTGGAAGCTTTAGAAATCTTAGACATCTTAGAAATCTTCAATATTTTGCTAATTGCTATTGTTTTTAGGCCACATTTGCATGCTTAAGTAAAATCTGAGGGCAAGTATTATTATAGCAAAATGGAGGACTGCAATGAAGGTGATTCATGGAATGCATGAGGGTTTGGTGAGATCTTTTATTTTTTTATGCTTTATATTCCATTATGCTTCATTGTTAGCTAGGATTTACTTTGTTTACGCTTTATATTGCTAACCTATATTTTTTCCTTGCTAAAGATCCTAATTCTATCTCCAACCCTAACCCTAACTCTAACCCTAACCCTAACCCTAATCCTAATCCTAACACTAATGCTAACCCCAACTCAAATCCTAATTTTATCTCTAACCCTAACCCTAACCCTAACCCTAACCCTAACCCTAATCCTAATCCTAATACTAACACTAACCCCAACCCTAATCCTAATTCTATGTCTAACTCTAACCCTAACCCTATCCCCAAGCTAAGCTCTAATCCTAATCCTAAACCTAATCCTAATTATATCTCTAACCCTAACCCTACCTTTGATCCCAATTTTATCTATAATCCTAACCCTAGCCCTAATCCTAACACTAACCCTATCCTTAACCTAATTCTATCTCTAACTTTAACCCTAACCCTCCCCCTAATCCTAATATTAATGCTAACCTTAACCCTAACTTGATTCTATCTCTAACCCTAACCCTAACCTTAATCCTAATTCTAACCCTAATCCTAATCATAATTCTATCTCTTACCCTAACCCTAACCCTATCTCTAACCCTAATTCTATCTATAATCTTGACCCTAACCATAATCCTAATGCTATCCCCAACCCTAATCACAATTTTATCTCTTACCCTAACCCTAACCCTATCCCTCACCATAATCCTAACACTAATGCTAACCCCAATTGTAATATTAATTCTATCTCTAACCCTAACCCTAAATATAATACTAATCTTAACCCCAACCCTAACCGTTATTCTATCTCTAACCCTAACCCTAACCCAATCCCTAATCTTAACCCTATGCTAATCGCAACCCTAATATTAATCCTAATTTTATCTCTAATCCTAACCCTAACCCTAACCCTAAACCTAATACTAACCTAGCCCTAACCTAACCCTAATTAATTTTATGTATTCCATGTGTCGCAAATTCTACTAGCGTGCACACACACACATATAAAATACATCAAGAGATATCCTTCTCAAGATGACTAATTTCAATCAATTCCTCACATAAAAATGTGATAAGCACCTCGAGAAGGATATCTCTTGGTGTATTATATATATATGTGTGTGTGCGCGCGCTAGTTAAATTAGAATGTAGATACATATAATACTTGGAAGATGCCTCAAGAGAGACCCAAGAGTGAAAAAAATCAGTGCAAAAGGCACACCAATAAAACAGAACAGAATAACCAAAAAATTTGAACCATGGTCAGTCAGCATGTATGACCGACTACCTCTTGTTGACTTCATATGATGACTAGGCACGGGCACAAATGAAGGAGTACATAGTCTTTCCTTCACTAAGAACTGAAGCTAAATTACGTCAGTCACATGGAGGGGCGTGGCAGGAGTTACCGACAAAGGTGTCTTGCGGCTAATTTCCAAAGCCAACCCCTTACAACATTTGGGAATTGGTGGCACCTTAATTAATGATGAAATTGTTCGCGATTGCAATACATTGCCCACAATTGAAGGTGCTTATACTTTGGAGATGTCACCATGAAACTGGGACATACCTCTTTGTATTGATCAGAGGTGGATCACAACAACCATGAATGAAGGAGTGGATGAGAAAACTACTATAACTTCTTGGAAAAGAAAATTTGAAACTTCCTTGTTGATCGACAAAAACTTGTTAACAAATCAGAAAACTTGTACTGTGCATTGCCATAGAACTTTTCAAGCAACAAGGAAGAGCATCTTTCAAACTCATAGGAATTGCTTCCGCATGTTGAGTTACTTGAAAGAGCTCAGTGTGTCCGCTTCAGTTGGTTTCATAAGACCTATGGTCTTTTAATTAAAGTCTCTTTTGAATTTAGGACAACTAAAGAATTTTGGTCATCCCTGAGAAATAATTTGGAGCAACCGTCAGATAATGAATTTATCTTGGAACAGCTTTGCCGAAGATTGTCTATGCTGGTCCAAAATTTGCAATAATTTATATTGATCTATTTGAACTAACATCAAGGCATTTGTAAAAGAGTTTTATTTTCGAGACCCTACAAAAAACAAAACATGTTAGCAAAAGTCTTGTTGATAGGATAAACGCTCATGATCAATGATCTGATCCAATATATCAAAATTAGAGACATTTGTTTCATCCACAACAACATTTATCCTAAAGAATCTGCTGCAACATTTATCCTATAGGATAAACGCTAATGGCAATATTGGCTAAAGAATCTGCCACAACATTTGCTTCCCTGTAGTAGTGTTTGAATTCAAAGACTGTGAAGTTTTGTAACAGCTCCCAAGCATGATCAAGGATGTACCCTATTTTCCAATTAGAAGACTTTCTATTTATGCAAGCATTAATGATGTTTAAAGAGTCTCCCTCCACAATAATCTTTTGAATTTTTAAAGAAACAACCAATTTCAAACTAGCCAGCAAGGCATGTGCTTCTGCAACGTTATTTGTTCTGAGTGGAAGTTTTAGAGCAATCACTTTCATAAGACCTCCAAGCTCATTTCTAATCACACATCCTGCACAAGACTTTCCAGCGTTGCCTCTTGCTGCTCCATCCAAGTTTAACTTGACAAAATCAAAAGGCAGTGGGATCCAAGCAATTTCGCTTCTATCCACCTTAGCTTTAACTAAGAAAGCACCATGGTTTGGAATTGAAAGAAGTTGCCAGGTCTTAATTATCCCGGAGTCCTAGTCTAAAAAGGATCTATTTGAAAGTGAGGACTTGAAAACTTCCGCCATTACCAACTCAAAGATTCAAATATCAATTTGTTCTAAGGTCCTCCTTTGACATGAACTTTTTCCTGAAAGTCTGTCGATTTCTTTCCCACCATATATTCAAAATTATGATAGTCAGAGACACTATCCATAACGAAGAGAAGAGGGAATCTCTGTATAATAATGGCCAACCCATAAAGACCTTAAGAAGAGAGTTATCCAAGGGTGATTGCGAGCTTAATTTTTCCTGACACCATTTCTAACAGTATTGTGCATAGTCACAATTGGCTAATGATCTACTATTTCTTTTGTTTTTCCATAAAGAGCACAGTTAAACGGTTGAGCTATTCCCAATCTTACCAATTTGTTGATTGTAAGTATGCAATTCTAAGAAGAAAGCTAGGAAAATGCTCCTGCCTTGGAAGAATAGCTTGATTCGAACATAATTTATAAGGCCACTTCCCAAGATTGAGTATGTCTTCAAAAAACATTGATCTTTAACACTGCTTAACATTATAATGTTTGTTTTTCAAAGTTGCCCAGAATAAACTATCTTCCTCATTAGAGAGGACCACCACTATTTTATTAATTGATGCAGGAGCATCTTAGGCAAACAAGCTATTGACATCAACCAAAAAATAATTTGGTTAAATGGTGTTCTTCTACTTTGTTTGATTTTAGTTTAAGGTTGCATTTTTGGAGCTTATGGTTGGTTTTTAGAGTTAAATTTTAATTCAGTGGTGGTAGACGATTTTGACAAAGGCAAAATGACATTGTTTTCATTGATTGACAAAATGTCGTATGATCTGCACTTGAATCTCAGTGTCAATTAAAACAATGTTCATCTTGTTCCCAAAGGACGACTATGGCAGTCAAGTCCAACATCCAAAAATCTTGCCTATTCATGGATTCCTTCATATTTTTAATTTGATATGTTTGACATTATTAACTCAAAAAAAATTATTCATATTTTCTCACTAAGAGAACAAGAAATTGAATAGACCATGTCAAATAAAAATTGGGAAATACCGAGAAGAATATGAAGAGTTGGTTAAAAATTAAAATAAAACTTCAGGCAAATTGAATGGTAGAATTGGAAAGAGATAAGAAGCCACATAGTCAAGGGAGAGGAAAAGACACAACACCAATCTCCAGGTAGATGAAAGTGGTGTTATTAAGCTGCAACCAAATTATATAAAGGTAGTGCCATAGAAAGAGAGGCTAGTGCATAGAGTTAGAGTATAAAAGAGGGGGTTGCATCACATCTTGTGGCAAGGATTTTAAGGAAACAAAATATAAAACTTGTGTGAAGTGTTGTACATGTGTGTAGGTAAATAGAGAGGGGTTGTGCCATTACTAAATTGCTGCTTACAAACAAAAAAAATCTACAAAAATAGATCCTCAAGGGGTTGTGCTAATCTTAAAGAGGGTGTGAGGGAAGATAAAGTTATCTTGGAGAAGTGTGGCTACAATTGTCTCATTATATAAAGGATTTAGAGATTACATAGATAATTTTAGAAGCTAAGCTGACATATTTTATTTGTCAAAAATAGAAAATCTTATCTAGAAGTTTCAAGTATTTTTATATTTAGCTTGTGGGAGAAATTACAAGAATATTCCAACAAGAGAGCTAGAATTGATTGGAACCTAGATCCAAGATAAAGAGAATATCAAATAGAACATTTTCTCATAATTATAGTGCTTAAGAAGGCATACACTCGTTTGTGTCTATTTGTAATTGTAATTTAAGATAAAAGTCCATTATTAATAGTGCATTGTAGCAATAAAGTATATTAATGTATTTAGATTATGAATTGAGAAAGTAGTGTTCTACATATTTCTTGTGTGATGTTGGAATAGGGGAGTTATTTGAATTATGTTGTGTGATATTTTTGAGTGTTTTTATTTGGATACATGGTTGGATAATCCTTAATAGGGTCCTCCATTCATAATTTCATTATTATCTTAGAAGAAAAATAGAAGAAAAATGGAATACTATCAAAGACCCTTTTGTTTCCTTACTTCCTAAGGGTTTCTTCTTTTAAAAAAAAATTAAAAAAATTAGACTCCTAAGAATGGACAATTTGTTGGAATAATGATCCTTTTTCTTAGTAGGGTTGGTGTCTTCATGTGCCCTTTGAATCCCTTTTTTAATCTAAAGGTAGTGGAATTTTTTAGAATTCAAATGAGGAATTGATTTTAAAATCTTCCTCCAGTTTTGTGAGTTGTTGATTTGTTCAAATTTTAGCTAAAAAGGTTGGTCATAATAGAGTCAAATTAGGAAGGAACTCAACAATTTTCTTAGGGTATGCCTTATGATGGACATTTCCAAACCTTTTTTCCACTCCATCTAAAATATGCATTGGTTTGAAGCTTTGATTCAATATTTTAACTACAAAAGACTACCTTTGGGACATTTTTGGTGTAATTAGCTCAAGCATAAATAGGAATGCAACTCTTCCAAGGTTTTAGGTAATAATGTGGCTCTACAAATTAAATGGATTCTTAAAATAAGCTAACCTAATTTAGACTTTGTGTTGAGGAATTATGGTTGCTTTGTATTTTTACTAGAAAAGGTTTCAAACTTGTCTTATCCTCTTCTTTTGAAGTAATTTCCTAGAGGTCTCTATTGAGAAAAATATATTTTTTGAATTTCAAAGTTTCTCCAAGAATAGGAATCAATAGTGAACCGAATTTATTGAATGATTTTGATGTTGAGGATTTGGATCTTTTGGATTCTAAGGAAGTTGAGAAAGATGGTCTATTTTCCAATGAAATAGTAAACATTTCAACCATTTCACAAACTAAAAGTCTTAAGATAAAAATGAATTGTAGGTGTAAGCGGTAGAATGGGGAAAACAAGTTAAACAATGCATCTACGCTTCTAAATAAGATATTGCATCTAAAACTTAATGAATTTAAACTAATTTAAACTGAAAAGCTTCAGAAATCTATCATATTGCTCTCTAACTCTAAAGATTGCTCAAACCTACTTAGCTCTCAGATTTGTAAGCTAATTAAACTATTGTAATGACACTTAGAGAATGAGAATTAAGCTATTATGATTCTATAATGCAACTAAGATGATTCTACAGTAAAATTCATGAGAAATAAACTACTGTAAACAGCCATAATTGTAAACTATGAAATACTAAAGAAAGCTTGATTAGATGCTTGATGGATTGATCCTAAAACGAGATTGCTTGAATGCTTGGATGCTTGGAAAACCTGCAGAGTAAAATTACACAAGTTAGGATCCATTTCCTGTAGCCAAAGAGCTGTATTTATAGCTTTCACGGCAGCACAATTGCACAGGGATACGGGATAAGGGGCTGTGATTCAATCTGGAGAATTGAAAGGCATGGGATGAGAAGATGGAGCTGATCATGGAGGATTGTTCCTCCCCATGAAAACACCAGGCAAGAAGAGAGGGAGGATTGATGGAAGAAGATTGAGAGGACTTCCTACAAGTTTGTCCCTGAAGCTCTTCCCATGAATGGAAGTTGCATTAATTAGATTTTTTAAAAATCTAATTTTATTGGTGAGTGAATAGTGTAAATGATTTATGCATAAATTAAATATTTTTAGTTTATTTAATTTTAGCAAAAGAGGAATAAATAATTTAATAAATCAAACTATAGGATTTGTTTGTTAAATTAAAATATTTGGAAAGTGATAATTAAATAAAAGATTCTTAGAATATCTTTATTTAATTGAGAAGAAATGTGATGAGGTAATTAAATAACACAAATTATTGAAGCTGTGTATTTAATTTAAGGTAGAATTAATAGATAAAGTATAGAAGAAATGTTAATGATAATAATTAAATAAAACAAAGTATTTAATTTTTTTTATTTAATTAAGAGAGAAAATAATATGATAAAATGATAATTAATTAAATAAAACAAAGTATTTAATTTTGTTTATTTAATTAGGAGATAAAATAATATGATAAAAATAATAATTAATTAAATAAAACAAAGTATTTAATTTTGTTTATTTAATTAGGAGAGAAATAGAAGAATTAATAATGAACTTAATATAAATAAATATTTCTATTTATTTATTAAGTAGATGAATTTAAGATTAATTAATCAAATAAGTCGTACTTAATTAATTAGATTCTCCAGACCATTTTTAGGTGTCTACATTTTGCCCCTCTTTGAAGTGATGTGTTTACGCATTGCTTCAAAGAATGATTTTGCTTCAGCTGCCAGTATTGACGGAAGGTTTTAAAGCATGCCCCAGATGTTGAATTTTGAAATGATAGTGATATATGCCCCCTCGGGAGATAAATTGATGAATTTTGAATTTTTATGATTTTTCAAGAATTTTGAATTTTTCTGATGATTTGATGATGAATTGGTGAAGTAACAATTTATCTCCCAACAAAATTGTCCAAAAATGCCCCTGTGATAGATAAGAATTGATTCCTCAGAAGGAAAAATAAATAAATCCCATAAAAATCCCCCCAAAATAGCCTATAAATTCTCAAAAGTCATTTGTGCATTTGACTTTGACAATCTTGTGATAGAGACCCTCAGAGTGCTAGAGCTGCAGGATGCCAATCCCATACCACACCCACCGACTCGAGCGTGTGCGTCGTCACCAGCGTCCGGCCGACTATGGACCTCCGGTATGTACCCCAAATCCTCCTCGTAATTCATGCCAATTCTTTTTGATGTATTTTTGCACGTTTTTATTGTTTTAGCGTGCGGCGGATGCGGTTTAGCGCGTCCGTGAGCTGTTGTAGCGCGCCATAGTTTTAGCGAGCCCGTGAAGTTTTATAGCGCGTCAAAAGTTTTAGCGCGTTAGGTCAATTGCATAGCGCGTCAATAGGATTTTATGGCATGCCAGTCTTTTTAGCGCGTTGGGATGTTTTTGTAGCACGTACAGAGGATTTTGTAGCGCGCCAGACATTTTAGTGTTTTTAGGTAGAGATTGATGAAAAATTGTGCACTTTGGTTTTCGTCGATTTGTTTTTTATTCCATCTATTTTAGTTTGATCTCGACTAAAATATATGGGAAATGATCTCATGATGAGCGAGATCTATTGATTGATAATAATTACCCTCATGATAGGCGAGGAATAATTAACCTTTCCAAAGGATTGAACCTGATTGATAGAAGAGGGTTCCTTGATAATTTGCTAGGTTGATAGGTAAAAGCACAATTTTTGAAAATTTGATGATCTTTTGATATTTTGATTAAAATATCTTGTTTGTATGATAACATGAGTATTTAGATGTTATCCAGGTGCGAGAGCAGTTCCCCTGACCTTTTGATATGATATCGCGACTTACGCCAGACGAGAGATAGCATATTACGGATTGTGGCTTAGCGACATTATTGGATATGCCCCATATTAGACTTAATAGGGGTTTGTTGACAACTTTAGCAGAGCGGTGGCATAGTGACCACAACACCTTTCACTTACCTACTGGCGAGATGACTGTGACGCCGGAGGATGTATGGCATATTCTTCTCATTCCTTTCGTTGGAGAGATTGTGGTACATGATTCAGAGGAGGTTGGTGGGGTAGAGGCTATGCAGAGAGTCTTTCAGGATCCCCACGTTGCAGGAGAGTGGATTCCATGGATAGATATGTATGAGTCATATGCTCCGCTTCCTTCAGTTTTTGCCAGCTTTATTGGTGGATTCCTTTGTCCTGATAAGAGGTCAAAGGGTCTATCTCTTGGATGGGGTCGGGTGTTAGAGGGTCTGGGGGCCCATAGGATGAGATATGCTTGGGGCATGTGCATGCTTGCCTAGTTGTATCATGATTTACACTGGATTGTGTACCTTGGCGGCAGCAGTTTATCGGCAGGTGCTACACTTCTTCAAGTATGGGCATGGGAGCATATTGCTGTTACGCGTCTCGTGCCAGTGTTAGCCAGACCAGTGACGAGGCCTTATGTGTTTCAATATAGAGGTAGGCCTACCCAGCATATGATGGGTAAGCTTGAGTATTGGAGGCGGATTATTGATGATGTAGAGGCAGTGACCTGGCGTCCGTACTTAGACTATGATGACTGGGACGATGATGATATTGAGTTGGGGTTCTTGTTCGATTCGATGTATTTGATCGGGAAGAGCCCCACGGTCTTGGAGCGATTCCTGTTTCGTCGTGTGTATAGACAGTATGGCATTGTGCAGTGTATGCCACAGGGTGTAGCCCATTATGGACGACGTCGGATAGATGTCAGTGATTGGGGTCCCAGTTTGCCTTATGGGGCACTTGTTGCGGGTTACCATGCTCTACAGCCATCAGCATGGGATGTCCGACGGGACATTGTCGAGGCACCTATTACTCCCGAGTACAGAGAGTATCTGGCTCTGCACCCTCCTCCACGTATCACTATTCCGGATGAGCCAGCACCAGCGGCAGCACCAGCACCAGCAGGGGGTGTTCAGGTTGGTCAGAGATGGGGGAGAGAGGATGTAGACGTGGATGTGGATGTGGAGAGCAGCTCGGAGACTGACAGTGATGAGAGTTCTAATAGCAGCGACGATAGCAGCGATGATGATGACAGGGATGGGAGGAGGCCGGGCATAGCAGTTACTTCAGAGCCATCTTCCAGTGCACCTCGTAAGAGGTAGGCTGTTGCTTCCTCGTCGGCAGATCCATCAGAGGTTGCGGGGGTCTACAGGTGCAGGTTCAGACCTTACAGGGATAGCTAGCACAGGTGCAGGGCTTATTAGCACAGACACAGGCTCAGATGCAGGCACAGCTAGCTATTGCACAGACGCAGATTACCTCTCTGATTGGTGAGAGAGATGAGGCTCTACAGGTAGCAGCGACCGCACAGGCTCAATTGACAGGTGTACGAGCACAGTTGGCCACTGCCGAGGCACAGATCACAGCCTTGACTGCCGAGCGAGACATTATTAGACAAACAGCAGGGACATCACAGGCTACTGCAGAGAGATTGCAGAGAGTGGCAGATGGGACATCCGTGGCAGACTACATGCGAGAGGCCATGCGGGCAGGTGCCGAGATTGAGTTTTACAGGAGCCGCTACCATGAGCTTTTCCCCCCAGAGCAGAGGGTCAGTTATGCTCAGTCTCGCTCAGAGAGGACTCGTTCGAGGACAGTGAGCAGAGGTGTGACACAGCCTCTTCCGAGAGATCCGAGAGATCCTGGGACATCTGGTGGTGGTACTGATACTGGCGCGAGACCTGCTCCTTCTGGTGGGAGCACCACTTGAGATTATTTGTGTACCCTTTGAGAGACATATACAGCCATTTTTGACATGATGTTATTTTTATCCTTTTCAGACTTCATTGTATACTTGACATTTGATGAGATATATATGTGCAGCGGTTCGATTGATCCATGATATGTTCTATATGATTTATGTGATGGATGCATTGATTTTATGATGTTTCTAAATGTGATGGATGCATTTTAGGTTTTATGTTTTATGATGATTTATTTTACTAGCCTGTATGGATGCATTAATGATGATGTGATATGATATTGATGATGTATTTCTTTTCTTAATGAGATGATGAAATGTAAATGAATGATGTATGAATGAAATGTAATGATGTATGATATATGAGATGTAAATGAATGATGTATGGATGAAATGTAATGATATATGATGAAATGTAAATGGTGTATAATGAAAATGTGAAACGAATGATGTAAAAATGATGTATATAAATGAATGATGTATAAATGAAAATGAATGATGTATATAAATGAATGGTATATGAATGTGAATGATGTATATAAATGAATGATGTATAGATGAAAATGAATGATGTATATGAATGAAATGTAAATGAATGGTGTATGAATGTGAATGATGTATATAAATGAATATGAATGATGTATAAATGAATATGAATGATGTATATGAATGAAATGTAAATTAATGGTGTATAAATGAATATGAATGATGAATGAAATGTAAAATGTAATGATGTATAAATGAAAATAATGGAATGAAGGAATAATGGATGGAATGAAGGAATGGAATGAATGGAATGATATATGAATAAATGGAAATGGATATGGATAATGGAATGGAATAATGGAATGGAATAAGGAATGGATGGAGAGTGGATAAAGGGAATGGAATAAATGGAAGAAATAATGGAATGAATCCATTGTAACTTGTGCCACCTAAGATCAGAGATGTATTATTATGAATGCAATCTATGTTAACTATGCAAATGCCTATTTTATCAATGCAAACCTAAGTGTCATTTCAATAATCCTTTTATTCTGCTTTGTATCATCACTGAGCTTTATTTTAAAATGTTGAAAGTTAATACAAGCATCAATGATATGAGATAGACCAATGATGACCTAAGTATTTCTTTCATGATTTTGATATTGCAAGCGAACACAAGCATCATGGTATAAGATAGACCAATGATGACCTGAGCATTTCTTGCGTAAACAAACAAGAATTAATCATTTTCTTAAGTGAATTGGAATCTCATCCATGATACTTGGTAGAGCACTTCCTGCGACAATTCACAAAGTATAATGACTAACTCACAAAATAGCAAACAAGAAAAGGTATCATTCTCCATCCTTGCTTCTCTAGTTCAATACATCATCGAGTAGCTCCAAAGAAATGATAAGTAAATGATAAAATAAAAGCGCAACAATTCAAATTCTACTTAATGCATTTTCAAATCATTATTCAGATTAGATCATCAGTGTTGAAATGTGTGTGCTGATGTGTGCATGATATTCCCAAATGTTTGACCAAATGATGTGACCTAAAAGACCTATCCTAGGGGTCTCGGGGACTGATCAAAGATTAGTCTTGCCTACGTTATACACGCAGAGACCACGTAGTTCGACTGACACAGACTCCACTTTTGACTGATGTAGACTCTATTTTTGTGTTTTTGATTTTATGATGTTTTTGGATTTTTATTTTCTGATGTTTTTGGATTTTGATTTTCTGATGTTTTTGGATTTTTGATTTTCTGATGTCTTTGGATTTTTGATTTTCTGATGTTTTTGGATTTTGATGTATTGCCACTTGATGTTGTCATGTTTGACTACCTTTCCATGTAAGCTGAAAGTCTATTTGTACCAGATAACACTAGGATGTTGCCCCCAAGCCAAGGTAAAACATGGTACCTCTGCTATGATAGGGGTAGTGATAATGATTATCTCAAATGATAGATGGAAATGATATAAAAGGAAACAATCGTAACAAAACTGTACCTAATAGATAGAGGAGTTTGGTGAAAATCACAAGTAACGCCTGTTTGCCAGGTTTTCATCACTTGTTTTTATTGTGTCCTCTTTCCTTTTCTTTTGTATTTTTATTTTTATATATTTTTTTTGTTTTTCTCTTTTTTTCTATCATCATGATGCCTGTTTGCCAGGTTTTCATCAAGACAACTTTATTGACCGTGCACTATATATCCTAAAGTGTAGAATCACCTGAGATGAATGTTGTTCATGGGCTCCTCCAACATGTCTCCTTCTGGTGTAGACAGCCGGTATGCTCCTGATCCATAGACTGATATGATGACATAAGGTCCTATCCAGTTAGGTTCAAACTTTCCTTTCTTTTCTCTGTCTGCTTGATTTCTAGGGTTTTCCCGTAGGACCAAGTCTCCAATTTGGAAGACTCTAGGCTTAACCCTCTGATTATAGTTCCTAGACATCCTTTGTTGATAGGCTGTCAAATGATTGACAGCTTGTTGTCGACGTTCATCAAGTAGCTCTAATTCTTGAAGTCTAGAGATCCTATAATCTTCATCTGAAATGAGTCCCTTTAGTGAAACTCGAAGGGATAGAATTTCTACCTCAATAGGTAATATTGCTTATGATCCATAGACAAGAGCATATGGTGTGGCTCCTGTTGGTGTTCTCATGCTAGTCCTGTAAGCCCAAAGAGCAGGGTTAAGCTGAACGTGCCAATCACGCCCTACCTCATTCACAGTTTTCTTAAGAATTTTTAGGATTGTTTTGTTGGAAGCTTCTGCCTGTCCATTACCTTGAGGGTAATACGGGGTTGAAAAGAGATGTTGGATGTGAAAATTTTCACACAGTTCTTGGACGTCTTGGTTCTTGAAAGGCCTGCCATTATCTGTGATGATTGACTGGGGTATCCCATATCTACAAATGAGATAATTCAGTATGAAAGATGATATTTTCTTCCCAGTGATTGTGGTTAAGGGAACTGCCTCCACCCATTTTGTAAAATATTCTGTTGCTGTGATAATGAACTTGTGTCCATTAGATGAGGATGGGTTAATTTTCCCTACCAGGTCTAATCCCCACTGACAGAAAGGCCATGTAGTTGCAAATGGATGTAGCTCATGTGCCGGTGCATGTATAAGATTGCCATGGATCTGGAATTTTGGACATCTTTTGACAAACTGATAAGATTCTTGCTCCATGTGTGGCCAGTAATACCCCAAACGAAGGAGTTTCTTGGCTAAAGATAATCCACTTGAATGTGTACCACAAATTCCTTCATGGACCTCATGTAAAAGCTGGCTGATTCGTTATGTTCTAAACAACGTAAAAGAGTACCATCCAAGCCTCGACGGTAAAGGGTGTCAGCAATAATGGTATGTTTGGCGGATTGGCGTATGAAGTTGCACTTTTGGTTGCGAGAAAGATCTGGCGGTAAGATATTATCCTTTAGATAAGTATAAATGTCTCCATAAATGGAAGATTGGGCACTATCCAAAAGGCTTATGGTTTGGGATTTGGGATTTGCGTATGCAGGATTTGATACTTGTTCTACAATAAATCGATAACGATCTTGTGTTTCAGGCATTTGGAGAAGAGATGCTATTGTGGCCATGGCATCTGCTGCTTTGTTCTCTGATCTTGGTATCTGCTCAAATTTGATTTCTATGAAGTATTTTCTTAGGTCATCTACCAGCCTCTTGTATAAAATCAGTGTGTCATCCTTAGTTTGGTAATCATTGTTGACTTGATAGATCATTAACTGGGAGTCTCCATACACCTGTAGTTCTGTGATTTTCCAGTCAATAGCCATTTTAATTCCAAGGATCAAAGCTTCATATTCAGCCACATTGTTAGTGCAACGGAAGGTAAGCCTGTAAGATTGTGGAATGGTGTGCCCAAGAGGTGTGACAAATAAAATTCTTGCCCCTGATCCATGTTGTGTGTAGGATCCATCGAAGTAGAGTTGCCACGGCTGTGTTGTAATGTTGAGGATATCTGCATCAGGAAATTCCATGGTCATAGGATGACCGTCTGATAATGGAGCTTCTGCTAATTGGTCGGCGATGACTTGTCCTTTGATAGCTCGCCTTTCAACATACTGAATGTCAAACTCACTGAGGAGCATGACCCACTTTGCCAACCTTCCCGTTAAAGCTGCTTTGCTCAATAAATACTTGAGAGGATCAATTTTTGCAACGAGCTTGACAGTGTGAGTGAGCATATAGTGTCACAATTTTTGTGTTGCAAATACTACTGCTAAGCATGATTTTTCAATGAAGGTGTAGTTTACTTCATGTCCATTGAGTGTCCTGCTGATATAGTATATATCCTGTTCCTTTCCTTCCCTATCCTCTTGTGCTAGCAAGGCTCCTAAAGAAATATCCGTTGTTGCGATATATAGCAGCAATGGCTTGTCTTCACTGGGTGGTACCAAGATTGGTGGTGTCATCAGATAATGCTTGATTTGATTGAAAGTACTCTCACACTGTTCATCCCATTTAAAAGGCACATTTTTATGCAAAAGATGGTTGAATGGATGACACCGATCTGCTAGTTGAGAGATGAATCTTCTAATGGATCAGAGTCGGCCTTGTGGTGAGATCTTAATGTAATCGATATTCTCTAGAGGTGGCAGCTTCCATGATGGCTTTGACTTTTTGTCGGATCCACTTCAATTCCTTTGTAGAAACTACATGTATCCTAGAGTTTTGTCGAGGTTACTCCAAAGGCACATTTCTAAAGATTCAATCTGACTTTGAATTTTTCCAACTCACAAATATTTTGGCTAGTAATCTCTAGATGTCCTTCTCGTGTAAGATTTGCCAAGATATCGCCTGATAGTCCTCCATGAAGGTGTGCATCACTGTGTCGCGGAAGATTGTTACATAGTTGCATAGCTCCCATTCTTTAACCCAAAAAGGCATGACGTTCCAGCAAAAGGTGCCCCATGGACATGTAAATGTTGTCTTTTCTTGGTCTTCAGGAGCTATCTTGATTTGATTGTATCCTGAAAATCCATCCATGAGTGATAACATTTGATGGCCAACTGTTAGATCTACAATCATGTCTATGTTTGGCAAAGGAAAATCATCCTTTGGACATGCTTTATTTAAGTCCCGAAAATATGTACATATTCTAATGGTGTTATCTGGCTTTGAAACAGGTACAATGTTGGATATCCATTCTGCATAATCAATAGATCTGATAAACCCAGCATCTAGTAGTTTCTTCAAATCATTTTTGACTAATAATGCAACATGTGGATGCATTTTTCTCAGCTTTTGTTTTACTGGTTTAGTGCCAGCTGGTAAGGATAAGTGATGCATAATGAGATCTGTGTCTAAGCCTGGCATGTTAGAGTATGACCAAGCAAAATTGATGTATCGTTCTTCAAAGAATTTGATAAAATCTGGCTTTTCTGTATCTGTCATGGATGCGGCCAGGTGTAGTATTCTTGCTGTCTCTGCTGTGCCAATATTAATAGACTGTGTGGGTTCTATCAACACTGATGATCTTTCATGGTAATGTTGTGGGAGGATGTCAAACCTTCCATCCTTTGGTGCCTCAATGAGGTTTTCACCATTGGATGCGTTCTTTGTTTTTACTATTTTAGGATCTAATATTGCCATAGAATGGTTTTCACCATTAGATCCATTATTGATTTTCATATTTTTTCAACTGGAAGGCTTGGCATCCTCCTGCCTAAAAGCATCGTTAAAAGAAGTATTGGTAGAACAAGTATCAGATTCCTCACAGCAAAGGTAGTTGATAATGGCGGAATCATTGTTAAAGACAGGGAGATCAATAGGGTGTTGGGGTTCCCATTCGATAAGCTCAAGATGTAG